>BMAV01012782.1:0-84898 GCA_019973955.1 Trichonephila inaurata madagascariensis
TGCGCATGGCGGCCCCATTGGCGCCTCACAAATGAGAGGACGATACAAGTGTTAAAAGAAGACTCTTTCTAAAAACATAACTAAATAAAACCCTTTACAAAAGTGCATTTTATTCGAAGAAAATGTTTTTAAATATGGTTATTTGCTATGGTTTGTCGTTTTTTTTTTTGAAAAAAACAAAAGTGAGTAAAATTATACACTTTATTTGATATTATGTAAACACTTCTGCTTTATTTCCAATGCTACATACTTTCATATACATTTGTTGCCATTTGCGTTATTTTGGAACTGTATTAATCAAACTGAAGGTTATAGACAGCATTGAAATTGCTTTCATGTGAAGGCAGTGCTTAAAAAAATACAAACAGAACACAAATAATGCACACAAATTAGAAAATCTAAATATACTTGCGAAAAAAACAAATGTTTGCCATGCAATCATGAGTCAGTTAAAAAGCTTGCGTGGGTCAGTATCTGACCCACGGGTCATAGGTTCGCCATCACTGGTATATGCATACGTTGTCGAATACTCATACAAATGGTAACCCATAGCAAATAAGTGTACTTAAATCATAATCTCACAAACCTAGGCACAAACCGACGCGACTGACTACCGCCTTTCCACAAAATGAGTAATGATGGTGTATGGTGGTTGGCTTAGGCCTAGACACATAAAGGACGGACATGACATAATACAGCAATCTTGCCACTAGTGCCAGTTGGCATATAGTTCGAATTCCCAATTTTTCGGAATATATGTTTGAGAATAACATTTGACGATTTAAATTATTCAGATCATGGTGTTACTGGGGAGTCGAGAGCGAGATGAGGACTCCTTTAGAGGAACGAGACCCAAAACCCAGTAGGCCCATACCCGAGAACGTCCCTGAGAACAAACGACGGTTAAAGCTCCCGTCTAAAGGCCATTTTGAACTCGTGAATGTAACGTTATTTCTGTGGAAAAATTCGACTATCCTTCTCAAACCTAGGACTAATACATCGATTTAATAGCAACTAAATGCATAGGAAAGAGTAAAAATTAATGAAATTTTCCCCAGAATTTGATTTTTAATATATTTGTCTATTTTAATGATTTATTCGTGGATTTTCATATCATTAAAGGAATATTTTCCAATATGAGAGAGAAATACTCAACTCAGAGAAAACGTTATTATTTTTTGTGCTCTCTTTTGGATGATCTTTATTGCATTCAAAACGATCTGCTAATTTAGATTTGTGAGAGAAGCAGAATTTCTCCATACGGTTAAAATTAAATTCGCGAATTTAAAATGACCAGTAGTTGTAAGTCTTCAGGGAACTAGTACCCGTTTAGAAAAACGTAGGCTTTTTAATTTACTATATTACATAAGGACAATTTCTAAATTTATGCAAGTCCATTTTAACGAACACCGTACTAAGTAACATTGCCAGCTTTCTGTAATAAGAAAAAACGTGAAGTCTTATAAAAAAATCAACAGAATTTTTTTTGCAATAATTTTGCTATATATATTTATACCAAACTGTATTTGTCATAAATTAAAAAATTCTGTTAAATTTCTAGAGCGAATTTCTAATAATTTGAATCGGGACAAGAAAATGATACCACACCGAACCGATATGTCATTCATCAAACTTCCACACCACGTTTCTCAATCGGATTTATCCAGTAACTCCCAATATTTTGGCTCAACGGAGTTTGGTGGAACTGAGGTTTTCGAACTCACAAACAACCCCACTGATCCTCTAAACAAAATTACCAAACATCTAAATTAAATTACTCTTTAAATCCTTACGGCCGGTTTCATATGAGGCAATTTTGTACCAGTTGTAACGTCGTGAATAGTTAGCACACAAGAAAATTTGTCACAGCCTCATTTTAAAATTTAAACAGTATTTAATAGCTTCATATGTTACTAAAAAGTCCAATAAATATGCCAAGCCGGGCGGACCGTCTATTTCTCGGGAGTTCAATCCTATTCCGAAAGGCACTCGACAACCCCCTTGCTTTTCCCGGGGCTCCTCTCCAGTTTACTCCATCCGGGCTCTATCTCTCTGTTTCCATCCAGGGGCTCCATCTGTCTCACTCCAGGGGTCTATCTCTGTTTCCATCCAGGGCTCTCTCCAAGTTTCTTCCTCTCCGTCCGTCCCTCCTCAAAATTAACCCCTTTTAAACACCAGGGGCGGGTCCACCACACGCCCCTCGTCTTCCCCATTGGCAGCCAAAAAAGGTCTGCCCCCCGTCCCGGCCACTTTCGTCCCCCATTTGCGCGGCAAACACAAACACATTCCCCCGTCTGTCTGGAATCCAAGGGCGCCATAATTTTATCCAATCCTTTAAACTTCCATTCATATCACCACCTGGGCCTCAAAAGCCCTATTCTCTAGGCACCGACTTTTATACAGGCTTCGCCTATACGTCAACCTATTGTCACCGGCATTCTTTAGCCATTGTAAATTCCAGACCCGAATTTCTGCGCTTGTCCGAGGCCAGACAATACACAATGACCCCATAGCCACGTGCTCTTGTCACTCAACGTTTGGGGCCATAAAACTTCAGATAAATAGATGGGTGAGGTTCACCCCAATCGAAGACGTCACACAGTCAACTCGTTTCCTTTAACCCCCTCTAGTGTGAAGGGGTTTTCGAACTCACAAACAACCCCACTGATCCTCTAAACAAAATTACCAAACATCTAAATTAAATTATTCTTTAAATCCATACGGCCGGTTTCATACGAGGCAATTTTGTACCAGTCAACTCGTTTCCTGTCACCACCCCTCTAGTGTGAAGAGGGGAAATAACTCCTTTCGCACGCGGTCACAAAGTTAACCCAAACGGGAGTGCCGTAGCGAAGTTCACAAAGTCATTAGTACAACGATAGAGTTCGAAGAAGCAATAAAAAATCTTTTTTTTTAATTACAATTTAATGCATGGACAAGGACCGCTAGCTCATTTTAAAGACTCATAATGCATCCTCACCATATTTCATAAAAATAATAAATACAAAATTGTATAAATGTCCCAGCATTCTCGAATAAAACTTCCACGTAAAATATTTAGGTTTAGGGCGATGCAAATTAAAGCATTCACTCCCCAGACATGGAAATTAATAATAACGACACCACTAATAACCATCTTGGGAACAACAGTTATGCAACGACACATGCCTCACATACCAGAACAACCGATCAGTGTCCATAAAGGCAAAAGATTTATCGCTCATAAGCAGCACGTGCTTTTGTTTTGGTTCTTTCCTTCCTTCCCACGCCCCTGGAGAGAAAACGGGTCCTTGGATGAAAAAAACTAATGACAGATTAATCGGCAAGACTCGTTCGATGGACTCAAGGTCATCAGAGAGGAGAAAGGACGATTTTTCTTTCGAAGCACCCACCTACCTCTCTTGCACACCGTGAGAACGATAATCGATGATTATCAGGAATGAAAATGTGCATTTTACCGAGGCTCCCAAGTGAAAGGAAATGTTAATGAATTTTAAAGAAATGTGACTGTGATGGGTGGTGCAGCTCTCTGCATTATATAAGAAGTCTTTTCAAGAAATATTCGTTGAAGTTGTGGTTTCGACAAGTTGCAAGACTGATAAAAAAAGTTGTATAGTCAATATTCCATGTGTGTGAAAAAGTATGAAGACAACAATCGGATAATTATGACACAAAAATGTGCTTAATTATTTCAGGTATTTAGTATTTTAGCTTAGATTAAAACTAATAACATGTTATCACATAAACAGCTAATAACAAGTTATTATTTTAAATATCTTTTAATAAACTCACTTTTTTGTCTGAAAATAGCTTTAAAGTCTCCATTATTTAATTACATTATTTTAATCAGCCAGTTATTTCGAGATAAGAAATATTTTAAGTTAAAACTTTTTCAGCGTTTTATTTTTATAAACTATGAGTTCATTAGAACTAGTTATCAGATGTTAGCTACGAGTGAACGATAATGACCACTCTCGGCTACCCCCCATAACAATAAAAATCACCGCGAAGAGTAACAAACGAGAAATTGCTAAAATCAATAATCCTAGATATTTAAATCACTAACAACATTCTTTCAAATACAAATGCGATCATTTTTCATTACTTTTAAATTTAATATTGTAATGCTACACTTAGCACACACACACACATAAATACATCAAACACGTTAATTTCTTGTTTTTGAAAACAATCAGAAACGTAGTTTAAGTCCCTCAGGAGAACATTTGGGAAACTCTCAACATTACAAAATAAGACACAATTTTCATGTGAAGAGAGATAGATGCCAAGTGTGTTATGATCCTCTACAAATCTATCCACTGTCGTGTATAATTATTCATAAAAATAAAACAGAACCTGTTTTTTAATAACACTCAGCCTTTCCAAATTATTTCGCTCCGTGTGTCAAAAAATAAATATCTCATACAAAACCGGACCATGAAACAGGTTACAGACGAGATGGTTACAGACCTAGCAACGAGAACGCCCCAGACTTAAAAGGAAACACAATGCAAGGAATGTTCCAAAGACGAGCAATAACCAAACAACATGCATCCAAAAATCAACACCTCCAACCGGCAATCTTTTCTGCACAATGGCTTAAAAAAAGAAGGAAAAATCTAGTAGCCATCTCGGGTTATTTACCTTCTCTCTTGACCCATAGACAACTAAAAAGAACAGAACTGATTCACAATATAAACGCTTCGTCCCCATTTGGTTGCCATTACAACTGTGCTAAAACGCGGAAATTATCTAAGAGGTGCTATATCCTTTCTCGCAGCGGGTCAGAAGGTAAAAGCCCAACAATACAAATAAAAGCAACTACCAGACGATGATGAAGTATTCTAATCGAACCCTCCGATTTATATCTCAGAAAAGGTTAATGAGTAGCCGAAGCCATTGTTCCGATTGGAAGGTTATTTCTGCTGAAGCAGATCCTAAGCTGTGTGATCAGATTTGACCCCTGAGATCGCAGTGAACTGGAAGAATTAAAAAGTTATTTATGCTTGTTAGTAATGTTGGATATGTAATCGCCTGCTTCGGCAGGAACATCGCGAGCTAAAAATAGAAACATTTAGTTCAGCTTTATGATCCTGAAACATGATTCATTTCGTATTTCAAAGAAATGGAAGGAAATCGGGTTCATTTAACACATCAAATTTATTCTATTTAATATTTCTTATGCTTTCAGAAAATGTAACACCGTGCATTAAATATTCTCATGCGAAAGATTTCGTGATTCCCTTAAATTTTACTACATATTTGTTCAGAATTAACGCAGCAATTAGTTCAGCCTTATCAAAGATATGAATTTCTTAATGATTGGTGAGAACAAATGTAATTTAATATTCTGTGTTATCAACAAAATAGCGAGAATTACAGCTTATCTCTTTTTTAAAGAAATTTACAGTAAAAGTAGTAATGCAGTGGCGCACACAAGGGGGGTGTCCTAGGGGTCCGGACCTCCCCCCAAAGCCCTTGATTTTTTCCCGATTGATTATAATTTTAAATATATATTACGTAAAATTTAATTAAATATTTGTTTTTAATGATTAATTTTATTAATTAATACTAATTATTTATTCAATAATTAGTTTTTTACTGTTTTTTGTTCCCCCAAATCGACAAAATCAAAAAGAGCATCATACAAGAATGGTGGACTTTCAACCCTGCCCCCTTGGAAAACTTCTGTGTGCGCTACTGTAGTAATGTATGATTTTAACATACAAAACGTTAATAAAAACATATACCTCAAAAAAAAATTAATGGACCAAAAAAAACGCAGTAAGCACATGGGGAGGGAGGTCAACCCTCCACATAGACCAACAGATTTTTAATTTTTACTACAGAGATTACTCTCCTCCGGGCTTTCATTAACGTGCTATTTAAAACGTAACCGCCATTCTCTCCGTAAGAGAGGTCTGAGTTCACTACTAAGAAAATTAACGCAAATGTTTTAATTGCAACATAATATATCACAAAATTAAGATGATTACATTCTTAATTTCGTTTGAAATAATAATGCATGAGAATTTATACAGGGCGTAGTTACCGCCGTATCAATGATACAGGGCACCCAAGCTACAAGGGCTCCAACATGTATAACTACAGTCCAACTAAAAGGGTTCTCATATCTAAAAAGGGCCCCGGAGGAGTTTTGATACAGGGTCCCCTCAGAACTAGCTACGCCAGTGGTGGTAGGTATTGAAAGAAAAAAAAAACTTAAACCACGAATATCTGTTTTTCTAAATTTCGTTTTCACAAAAATAATATGAAAACTTAATAATAGTATTTAGCTTCTGCACATATATTGATTGTTTTGTATATATGTTGTGTAATTCTTTGAAAAAAACAACCTCGATTCTATTTTTTTTAAAAATATATATATACATATTTCTTTTGATTAAATTCTATATTTTAAAAAAAACTCACATAAATAATCGAAATGACAACAAACAATTATTCGTTTGAAATAGCAAACAATCAGTAAAGCAAAAAAAATTTACTTAAATACCTGTAGACAAATGTGTCTCTACCGTCTTTTCTTTTCAAAAATTATTCAAGCAAATACGTAAAATGTAAGAAGGCATGAAGAGATAGATATATATGAGAGATGCGTATGTTTAATTTTTTTTTTTTTGACAGTGAAGGATTTTGTAAATTATGCAGATAAATCTTTGTCTTTCACTGAAAAAGCAACTGCAGAGCCTCACTGTAAAAAAAAGGGTTCAGAGTTACACAGTTTATTTCTTGATTCTCAAAGATGTATCAGCATCAAACAAACCTTTCGTGTACTTTCCTCCAACTGATAACCCATTTGATAGTTAAACCAGCTCTTTATTATCTCTGAGCTAAATCTAATCATTAACCTAACTAGCAAGCTTTTCCATTACAACCTCAAAGCAATTCTTTACAACATCCACAACAGTTAAAACCAGTAATCCCCTTATTATAATCAGCAACGCAAGCAGAAATTATGCTTTTTAATACATTACAGCTCGTAATCAACTTTTAAAAAAAATGTATAATAATAATAATAATGAAATTAAAAGTAAAATTTCAAATTGACAAAGCTATTTAATATCAAGGCAATTCAATCTCTACCTAAGACACAACCCTAGATATGTAAACAACTCAAAACCATTCCATCACGTTTCTACCAGAAGCGTTATTACCCGGTCATTTACTTTTTTTTTTCCTTCTCCTTCAAACATTTTTTTTTTCAAAGACCCATAGAAATAACTTCTACGGAAAACTGGTCTGCCGTAAATAACAATACGAACCGTAAAAAAAGAGGAACTTCTTTTCCTGAGGGACCCAACACCAGCTGTTGCATGAAATTCCCTCTCTCGTGTCTCTCTCAACAGGAATGACAACTTGGCAAATAAAAATACATATGATCAAAAGCTAAAAAAGGGGGATGGTCATCTGTCAACCTTGGATGCCCCCTTCCTCCTTCGGCCAGTGACGTTGGACGCCCACACGAAAATTTCGTATGAAATCAGAAGCCCACGCGTGGAGCCGAGGGTTGGAATACTAATGGACCAAATGACTGTTTGGGGCCCATCGGGGGAACGTAAGTACATATGTAGGTTTGGTTACTTATCGTAGCTAGCTCTCGTCCCTCTTGCACAAGATATCAAAGAACACGACAGTGGCAATAAAATAACGATTAAGGTAGGTTGTGACGGTAAAATTGTGGAGTGCAAAATTGAATGCTACTTTTAAAAATTGGAACCTATCTTTTAGTGCTTTAGCTTTTAGAATGAAGTCGGCATGTGTGAAAGAAGATTGCAGGAAGGAAAACGACGATAATTTTTTTGGCCTTACATTAATCCACGTATATAAGAGTAAGACATGATCTTAAAGTTGTAACCTCATTTCGTTTTACGCATTCAAATATAAGCGTTCTTTGGCTACGAATTGCTTTCCAGAGCGGGGTGCTAATAAAGGTATTGTCCTCCTTATTTGAAAATTCAAGGTTCGTCGCCCTTGTGTAGTTTTGTTGTGGGATGTTAATCACACCAATCAATAAACTGTAAGTTCCTTTTCAACACAGATGTGTGAAATTGCATAGTTCATACAATTTCTCTGACAAAAATATATTAATATCCCACCTTTGAAATTTTTTGTTTGATTATAATCTATTTTCAAGCATATCTGAAATTAAAATGTTAATTACAAGTTGAAATCTCTCAATTGATTTAATCTGATATGTCTAATATTCAGAGAGTAAAATATATACATTTGTAAAGATCTAATTGTGAGGCAGTTGTTTTAAAAAGCTTAATAAATATATAATATACTAATTTATCATTCTTAAGTGACTAATTTAAAAATTATAGTGTTATTCAAAAATCATATTATAAATAAAATTACTCCGTTTTCTTATTTTATTAACTGTTTTATCAATAATAATCATATTTTTCATTAAATAGTTACAACAAAAGATAGAACATAAAATATTTTCACTAAAGGGAAAATAAAATAGACGCTACAAAAGTACAGTAAATTTAGCCTATAAATATTCGAAAACAAACAACTTAAAATATAAAATGTATTTAAAGCGTAATTGAAGCAACAGTAAATTAGAACCTTATTTATCCAGACAATTGAGGTTCTCTAGGTCGTCCGGATAAAACAAAATGACCTATAAAATAAGCCCAGACACATAGCAAAACATTTTTTTATAGTAAAAAAGGCATATATTTAAAACAAGACAAAGCAAAATGGTAAATAATTACATATCTGATTTGATTTATGTCGCAATGTGAAACAATACACGGCCTACTGGCGACGAACCTCGTTATTTTGAACCACAGTCAAATGACGAGAATAAAACCTGTGAGCTTGCCCTCCCCCTCTCTAAACTATCCCACCACGTCAACGGATGGAATTTAAACTTCAACAGACTTAACGCGCAACTGACCATCTACATGGTGGGTCTTCAGTAGGACTAGGTTTCGAGCCCGCGACTCGACAAGGCTGGTCAAGAGGGCGCGATCATGACCACTCGGCTACTGCGGACCGAATTATGCAGTAAAAGATAATTCAAACATGTTACTTGCGTTTATTAACTATGAATTGTTTTTTAAATGTTGTCCGGATTACTTACTGCACTATAAATACAATTTCTTCGATCATTACAGCGTTTTATCATCGAAATCACATAAGGGAACATCAATTTTAACACTTATAATAACGGTTTGTTACATTTGTGATTGCGAAAAAGATTTGCCTTATTAAAAAAAAACTAGACTCCAGAACCAGTCTTCCACAAAAGAAAACAGTAACAAAGACAAAACAACAATAAAAGTATTCGTCTCATCGCTTCCTATAAACTTGAGAGATATTCATCTTCCACTTTAAAAAATAGCGATAAATATTGAACGATCCAGAAACCCTTTTCCTTCCTTTCCGTGTACTACCTCCAATTCAAGACGTCTATTAATACCTGTAGCTTTTGTTGATGCGAATGTGTTAAAACAACCGCTATCTGCTGGCTTCATTGTGTGCAGGTTGTCAGACGTTGCATCATTTGGCGCGTTTTAATGCTCGTATTTGTGTTGGTGTCCCGATTACATCAGTTGCTCTGCTAGGATGCGATTCATCATGCACGCGCACGTGCGTTCAGCTGGGCTCATTAGGTTCCTCAAGTGTCCATTGAATTCGAGGTATCTCTTGTTAAGATTTGTATGCATTATTAAGTATGTCTGCTTATTTAACGCCTTTAAGGAAGCTGCGATATTTGATACCTCTTAAGATTTAGGCATATAATTAGATTATCTGTTGAAATGTAAATTTTGTACCCAAAAGGTATTCCACTTCTCCATGGATGCATTGTTCGGAGGTTATTTTCATAAAAAAGAAATAAAAGCATCGAGTAATAAATCTCATTTTTAGAGACATTTTCAGGGACGTCTTAAGACTTCTTGAAGCCCTGGGCCTCTACCCAAATGTAAGCCCCACCTATGACCCTCAAAAATACACAATACATATATAGCATACGTTGTCAAATACTCGTAAAATCAGTAACCCGAAACAAACAAATGTGCATGACTTGCAATCGCACAAACCGGCTACAACGACTTCCGCATTTTGATTGAATGAATAATGATAATGTACGATGGTAGTCCTATGCCTGTACGTGGACGACGGTTATCACATGTAACCAGTTGACATATCGTTCGAAATTCCCAGTTTTTTGTAGAATACACACGGAAATAACATTTGACCATTGAAATTATTCGAATAATAATTTTATTAAGGTTGAATCGAGAACCATGCCTTAACACGTCCCTGCTTGTCTTACAAAAGATCAAGTAGTTACCTTATCATTATACAAAGTTGTCCATATATCACCTCATTTACATTCTCATTGTACATGCAAGACTGCATACAGTAGTCTTTAGTTTATGTGATAATGTCCAGTAGATCTACCTTTCTGATGACAAGTAAAGAATCTGCCTCCCTTCCAGTCTCTAATTAGAAAGCCATAATCATTTTTCAAAGACTTCCAAGGACATTGAAACTTATCACTCTCTTCTTGCACACAAATAACATGAAAGCATTAAAAATAATTCAGGTACTAGTATAATTCTTTCTCCGCTTCAATTTTTCTTACCTTAGAAACACAAACTCGTCTTTTCAATCAAACAAGACGTTTGCAGTTCCTCCCTTTGCCTCTTTGTGTCCAGTGTTTAAATTCCTGTCTCACCGGATCCCGACACAAGGGCCGTAACTCAATCAATTGCGGAGGCCCAGTAGAGGGCAATTACGCGTCGTAAATTTGGATTTAACAACCGAACAACACTTTCGATCCAATTTGAAACGTCAATGGTCCGTGGAGGGATTCTTTCTCTTGACAGATCGCCCTCTGACAAGTTCTTTCCCAGAGGAGGCAACAACCCGCCGTGGGAAGACTCCTCAATAGAGTTTAGCTACCAGTTTTACAGCGACGACTCGAAATGCAAGTATTAGTACATAAACAATGGCAACATTTTTCTTTCTCTCTTGATAACTTTTGATTAACTGCAGCAAAGATGAACTTCAATGAAAGTGCTTATTTTCATGATTGATTGCTCATCCTGTAATGGATATTGTCTACCGAAAAATTCGAAATATCAGACATTCCATACAAGGTTATAAAAATTGCTGTAATTAGTTGTTTTAGCGCAAATTTTTTTGAATGCGACCTTAGCATTGTGATGAATTTTATCACTTTGTCGATAAGAGATAAATTAATGCAAATCTGTTTAAAATTGGTTATTAGTAACATTATTTCTAAGTCATTTTTTTTACTTTATATATTTCTTATTTTATTTTCCATTTCTTTTCATTATATAGATGATTTTACGTATTAATATCGGGACTGAACCGATAAATATCACGATACCATGAAATTTATATTCTTTTTTTTTTTTTTTCTTTTTTTTTTTGACACAACACATTTGAACTATGTGCAGTTATATACAGCTATATTTAAACACGAACGAAACTTATGAAACAAAAAGTAACTCAGTGCGAAGTTCAAACGAAACACTATATAAATAAAACTATCAATAAGTCATCGAAAAAATTACTAGCTGTACTTTATGTTAAATGAATTGCGATAAAAAAAACGCAAATAAAGAGAAAAATTGCAAAATTTTAAAAACATCATACGGAAACCAAAAATACCACCTTATTTTACCCCGGTGGAACAAAACTTCCACACAATTGCCGGAAACTCCTTTCAACTGAAAGATTTTTTATAAAAAAAACTCTTTACAACACGTCACAACATGCCAGATTCCCTCCCACATACCAGCAGTTCAATGAACAAAGCGAAAGTGAATTTGGCGCGAAACACGCCACGCGTAGGGGACACTCACACTCGTGCGTTGGCGTCACTGAAAGGTGGGCGCGCCCTTACTAAAGAGCAGACGATTTCTGGGGGAAACCCGTTGTCCCACTGGACTCCTGAGTTACCCGGATGGTGGGTGGCCGGGCAATTAACTGGGAGAGATGTGGGCTGATGCAATCGAAAACTCTCTTTTAGCCTATTTTTTTTCTTTTCTCTTTCCGGGATACTTTTTCGGTTCATTTGCATAAGAATCAATCAAGCAGAGAGAAAGGATTACGTTTCCTTAAGGCCTTTAGTAACAAGGAGATAGGTATACGACTGCACGGGGTACTAAGGTTCGTCTTTGCTTGTTAGAAGAACACTATTCAAATTGTGAACACCTTTGCAGATACCAAAATGCTTCCGTGGTAATGAGATATACAGTACCAGAGACATACATATGCCTCTTTTTTTACGAATGGGATTAAATTCTAAAAAACACGTAGTCGAAAACGCAGAGGGGTGATAATCTATGGTAAAAATTAAAAATCTTTTGGTCTGGAACAGCGGTATCAAACTCTCAAGGGCCAAACAAACAAGGTTTAACTTAAGGTGGACTGCAAAAAAAGCAAATTTCATAGAAACGTAGGTTTATTCAGAATTATATATTATAATAAATATATATAAAAGAACAAGAACAAAATTAAATGTTGACGTCCTGACACTTGACATCTCTTCTCTGCTACTATCTTTCCAATTTTGGGAGAATTTTATTATATTATATATTATCGTGTGCGGATATATTGGTCGGGCCGCAAAAATGTTCGTTGCAGGCCGCCCGTGGACGGCGAGTTCGCCATCCTTGGTCTAAAGGATTGTACCCCAACCTTTCCCCTTTTGTGTACGCCACTGTACAGTACAAATGTTGGGTCATTACAATTTTATCCAGCAATGGAATATATTTTTGATCACTACATGGGGAAGAATCATGTGCTCAGGTTAAACAAGTAAATAAAAGGATGGTTTGCATCGAGGGAAAAGCACACATGACTATTTGTTGACTTCAGAAGCATTAAGGAGAGCAACTTTTAAGTTTCTTAGCAGGCTAACGAAACTAAATGAAAGCTGAGGACTCAGCACTCCCACGAATTTTAACCGATCTCTTCTCGAATGTGTGTTCATTAGCATTTGGTGTGTTATTAAATATCAGTGGGGTGTACAAGAACCTTACTTACGGGAGTTACATTCAAAAAAACACGCGGACGAATGCGCTGAAAGATAATCTGTATTGTAAAATTTTTTAAATCTTTTGGTGTATGGGGGGGAAACCCAAAACCCTCTCTTTGTGCACACCACTGTAAAGTATACCATTGCAGACACACGCTCGTTAAACAAATCTAGATTGTATTCCCCCCTCCCATTTCTGGTAAGCAACTGATTTAATGGAGCTTCGAAGGGCATCTGTAATTGGTGAGGCTACGAAATGGGTTCGATCCTACGTCTATCAAAAGTATTATTCAAAAATTTTACACTACTTAAATGTCCCTTATTAAAGCTTATTAGCGCTGCTTATAATCAACCTTATTAATCCACAAAGGTACTTGCGGATTCCGTCTCCTATAATACTTTAAAAATAACAATTAACCGTGTGTGATTAGCTTAATACATAACCATTAATTTTGGATAAATTTAGCCTGTACAAAAAAAGAAGATAAGAGTCACTTTTATAGTGTAAAAATTTATTCCAATTTAAATGGACGTTCACAAACACGTTTAGTATTTACAGTTACACGAGATAACACTTGGTTCTCCCTGGCCATCCCAAATATTACAGAAGGCGCTAGTGCTACGACCTTAAGTGAATGAATGTGCATTGCCAGCTGAAAAAGAACGTTGTGGAAAAGTTTGCACGCACCACGACGCGGAACAATGATTGTCACACACACACATTGCATCTTTCTTCTTACTTGGGCATGTCTAAATCAGAGTGTCAGTCTTCCTTAAACTTCATCTACATAAATTCAGGATTTCCTAGTTCCTGCACGCACATACACAGAATACATTAAAATCTCAATATATTTTTGCAGTATGTATGTTAACTTTTATGCGTAATTTTTAAAACCTGCATACTACAATAAAAACATTTTATTTTTTCAACATCTGTTTTAATTTCAGTGAATTTAAAATTATTTTCAAAAGATTTTTTTAATATAAAATGGAATCATAAAGTAGTCCCAACTCAACAATTTTCGAACGGAAATAAGAGTTTAATACTTTAAAAGCATAGAATAAAGAAGAAACACCAAGAAAGGCAGGTATATTAACACTGCAATGTCATTAGATTACACAGAACACACAGATAAAATAACGCATTCCATTTAAAGAATTTCCTTTAAAAGTGTTCTTGATCATACCCCATACTTATAATCCAATTGAGTAATATATATATAAAAATAGACAGAGAAATTTTTCATCCATAAAAAGGAAACGAAATACAATCGAAACAAATGTAAACAATAATCAGATTATATATCGACACAGTTACCACAGAATGTGAGTTAGAGGACATCAAAAATACATTATGCTTTTTCTTTGTCGTCAATGTTACCCTACCTCTACAAGAAAATAATAACCATACTTTTTCCGGGCTGCAAAAAGGATAAAAACATGTCTTTTTCGTTTCCTAGGAAAACCAAAAAAAAAAAAAAGACTCCATCCATGCACGAAAAATGCAAACATTACTGATATCTGATTCTACCTATTTTCCCACCTCGTTCCAAGAATATTTACTTCTGCTCTTTTCGTCACGGAACAGAAAATAATAGCAAAAAAAAAGGCAATAAGAGACAAAAAGAAACGACCCGAGGGATCTAAGTTCAAGTTTTCGTGAGAAAAATTTCAACAAAACTTCCAAAAAGTTTTTAACAGAAAAAGAAAAAAACGAAGTTTAATGTTCTAGCAAACGATAGTATTATATTCGGAGTTTTCGAATTCTATTTTCGTTGCCAGCGTTCGAGTTCGTTTATTATTACTTATATTATTTTTTGAAATAGGATACCTGAAGTTGGCAGTTCTTTTTATGTAGTGGAAAAGTAGGAAGAAAGAAGATAATGTTTACGATGATGAATGATACGTAACATAATGCTCAGTTTAGTCTAGAGCAGGTAGAGTTATTTTTATGTATCCTTCCGCAGCGGTCGTAGTCGTTTATGTCCATTTACGCGAAGATGATGGCGTAATATTTATCACTGAGCAGAAAGATGAATATACCGTGAAGGAAACAGAAATGGCACAGAGAAATGCAAGCATTTATGCTAACGACACAACTTTAACTTCTTTGTTGACGACCATACCATTCTTCTCTCTCTCTTTTTTTTAATCCTGCACCGAACTGTGGATGCTTTTTTTAAAATAGAAAACGAAACATCATAAAAAATTAACCATTTTGTTCCGTAATGCAAAAGGAAATAAAGTTAGCTTTTTTGTTTTAATGTATAACTATTCACATAAACTAAAAGATCCTTTAAAAATGCTATGTGGAGACATATAGTTATTACAAAGATTATATATAGTTAGTTATGTATATATGTGTAATGATTCTGGACTTGTGTGTGTGATTTACGGCATTTGGTATGAAGATGATCTTTTTGTCAGGTTATTGCAATCGTGAAAAGGATGCGAAGGCTTTTAAAATTTAAACATCTACATTTTTACTGCCGAACAAACGGGTAAAGCGGCAACATATGAAGTACAGCACAAATACAAATAGACAAACACATGAACATTTGAGACAGTCACATGAGCATTCTTTTTTTGCTCCGAGATCTCGACCCTTCATAGTTTTAGTTCACCGGAAGTTGTTAAAATCATATGGTTTCCAACAAAGGTTTTACTGATTGGTACAAATACGCGGGTGATGTAAGATTGCATCATCCTGTTTTAAAAACGCTAACATTTCAGTTTTGAGAAGATAAAGTCATGGTTATTTCCCACTTGGCGGGTTTGATAAAAATTAATTATCACACGAAATCTTGGAGCTCACAAGAACATTGTGAATTAAAATCCCTCGAGACAAAATTTAAGTAAATTATTATTTATAAGATGTTTATATTATCCCTCTCCATATTTTAATAATTATCTAAAACAAATTTGTATGGACTATCTTATGGTTATTCATTTCCTTCTTTAAATATCAAAAGAGAAGAAACAAAAAAATGAAGGGTAGGGGGAGGAGAGAAATAACAGTCTCCAAATGATATTTTATTTAAATTAAAATTTATTTCTCTTCATGTTTCTTACTTTTAATTCCAAATGGTGTAAAGACATATAATAGTTTACTAGACACCAATGAAAACTCTACGGAAACTGAGATACGAGGAGAAAATAGAAAAACAGTCGTATATCTTGTTGAAATGAAATTGAAATTTCTGTTGAAAAATCTGGTAATAGTAAAGTGCACTGAAAACAAACACAGCAAGTTAAATGATATTTTTATAATAAACATTCAGCTAAGCAAGATGTGCCACTTTCTTTTTTCAAGTATGAAAGACAAATTTATATTGAGTATATTTCAAAAAAACAAAATAAGTACCATGAATAATATCAAAATAAAATTAATTACAGTAAATTGTTTTCGTGACCTTTCTTTAATTCTTTCAACGCATTCACGAAAATATGGGGTAGTGAAATACAGGATAAAAAAACAATATTACAAAAAAAAAGAATGGGAATAAAATGTACAGCATTTCTAATTTTTCACGGGAGTGGGATGAAAAAAAAATAATAATTTTTAAAAATGGGAAAATTTACTTGTCATTTAAAAAATTCCCAATTGGAAATAATAATTTATAACTATTAAAATTGTAGAGCCAATATATCTCATAGAATATCATTCAAACAGGAAGAATAATTTTTTCTTAGGCTCCCCTTCACCCATATATTTAATTCTGTAAAATAAAGAGTACAATTTTAGTTTACTTTAATAGATATTTTCAGCTTTAAAATTCGAATTATTACTAGCTAATCGCGTTAACTGATTGTAGTAGAAACAGATAAACAAGAAAATAAATTGTGGAGAAAAGTTACAAATGTGTGTGTGTTTAGAGTTTTTAATTATATTGTCTGAAGGAGAATTTAAGAATCAATATGTATTTTTTCTATCAATTAAAGAAATATTTATTGAGTTATTTTTCCATTACTAATCCTTACAAAAATTAAAGGATTGTGCAAATGATATCAATTTTGAAAACGGATGAATGTAATGATCTTAAATAATAATAATCCGAAAATTATACGAAAAAAAATATAAAAAATATCTTGAGGGAACACAAACGTTTAGACAACACCATCGATATGTGGTGAACATTTTAACACTGTCATAGACTTAAAAAACTCCCCCCTCCCTTCTTCTTGAATTTCACAACTTTGAACCTATATCTTTGTACAGAAATAAGTCAATGTCCTTTGTAAAGAGATTTTTCTTCATCATATCAATTGTTGCATTTTCAATTTTTTTCAACCCTCTCCCTTTCATCACCATTTTTTACAATACATCGATACAAAACATGAGGAAAAAAAATATTTTTCCCAGGGTGTTGAAAACACAATCCTATAAAAAAAACAATAAAAAAGGGGAGAGAGACGGAAAGAGTATTGAACACGACCGGAAGAATCCTAGAAAATATCAGAGATCACACACCCCAGACAAGTCCTCAACCACCTGTTGGCAGAGAGAGGTCCCTTTTCCTCACTTGTATTATTAACATCCCAATTCACACACACTGCGACCTGACAAACAAGAGTGGGTAAAAGACCTTCAGGCTCTGTGGCCTTACGAAGGTTAATCAGGAACGAAAAGAACAACACCCCGGCTGTGTCACGTGGGCTACGCGAGCAACAGGTGTTTGGGAATCGATACAAAACGTTCGATACTGTCGTAAAAGGGGATGAGGACAGTTTTGGGATCACCAGGCTTGAATCGACATGCTCAGTTTTGAAAAGATTTATTATTTCCGTTGTACATCGGGTAGGATTGTGCAAAATATTTGGTGCCTGCGAACCAACAATCTTAAATTGCAATCGATTTTAATTTTTTTTCTTTTTTAATTTTTATCAGCAAATTAGAATTTTTGCTAAATAGCAGCATTGCGCAATATGGAATTTTATTTTTGTCATGAGATAATTCTATATCAGAAAAATAAACTAATTATTATTAGCAGTGGTGCACTGAAGAATTTTTCTAGGAGGGAAGGGGGTCAGGGTCGAAAGTCCACCCCATTTACGTATCATACCTTAATACGCCACCAAACATATACTCTTGATTTTATCGACTGTCGGGAATAAAAAACAGTAAAAAATGAACTATAAAATAAATAATTAGCATTAACTAATAAAATAAATTATTACTGATAAATATTTAATTAAATTATCAATAAGTACAACAATTTAAGTATTTACTTTTCTCCTTTCTTTTCCATCAATTAGAATTGAAATTATTGTTATCTTTGTTTGTGGAATTATTTTACAAACTATAGACATTGGATCATAATTAACCTGAAAAAAAATTAGAAGGCCAATGGGGAAGGTCCGCCACTTTCCTAACCCCCTTGTATGTGCCACTAGTTACTGGCAATAAATAAAATATAAATTGGTAGTAATTAATATAAATGAAAAACATTATGATAGTTCGTAGCATTCGAAAGATAACAATAACTATTCTTTTTTTTTAAAAAAAAAAAGACTCTCTTCGAGATAAAGGAATAGTGAACAAGTACAACAGTTCAAAATTATAAATTTTGATACAGATAAAAAAAATGTCAGCACTTTCCCAAATATATCAAGACAATTTTCAAGATGAAATTGTACTAATATATTGTATTCTGCTTCTTGAATACTAATGGCGAAATAAACTTTGAAGCTTGAATGAGTAAATTCATCAAAAACGTGATTAGATTTCCACAAATGTGTTTGAATAAAGAAAAACAAAGCTAAGAAAATGATAATGAAAAACAAGTTATATTCGTAAAGGGGTAAAAGGCCTATCGGTCACAGTTTGAGTTTTAAAACCTAACTATTGTACATGATAAAGAAATAAAACAAAACAAAACAAACAAAAAAACAGATTTCACATACTCACAAAAAATTTATTACAAGAAAAGAACACATAATTTAAAGTTTCACAGTGATTTCTTTTCTTTTCTTTCTCCCCCACCCCCCAAGACATGTTTTCGAATAAAAGTGATTTTGCTGCGCTTTATTTGAATTACTCGTAATGTAATTTAAAATGTTTCCCACATTAAATGCTGCGGAAATATTCCATTTTCTATTATTGAATTTTCAATTAAAATAAAACAACTAGATTAGCCAAGAAATGAAAGAATTTTCACTCAAAAATGAATTGCAACAAAAAGTAAATAAATAGTTCGCACATTTTTGCTCAGCTGGAATTTAACTTCGGTAAAGAAAAAGATAAAAATCATGATGTTACAGTGGGAGCTCAGAAGCTTTTATATAAACCATTAAAGAAACATTAAATTTCGTTGGAAAATGATAAAAGAACAAAAGCTATCAGTTATTTTTGAGTTATTATTTCTTATGTAGGTAAAATATATAATTAATAATTAATCTCTTACGGATTCTGAATGCCACTAATATGTGTTATTTTAGTTTCGAATAGTTGGTCATTTTTTTTTTTAAAAGG
The DNA here is from genome assembly GCA_019973955.1 of Trichonephila inaurata madagascariensis. NCBI lineage: Eukaryota > Metazoa > Arthropoda > Arachnida > Araneae > Nephilidae > Trichonephila > Trichonephila inaurata. The sequence continues at coordinate 19,524 of BMAV01012782.1, forward strand.
AAAGAAAAGCGAATAAAGACTTCGTCATTTTCTAAACTTTGATTCTATTTTTATTTGTAAAACAGTATTAGATAGCAATCCTTAAGACGTTTATCTTCGATCATTATAAAAAAAGAGTAGATTTCTGGTTCTCAAATTATATTCATAACATCATTAAAAAAATGTAAGTACTAGTTATAACTTTTTTTTTTATTTCGAAGAACGTCTGCGACCAATGACTATTTCTATCCCCCCTCCCCCAGATGATCGATGAAGAATGGAATAAATGGGTGATGCATAATTTCAAATTACAGACTATCAAAGATGCCATACACTTAAAAGCTTTAAAATTTTTTCAAATATTATAACTTTTTTAGGTGCCATATGGAGTATTTAAGTAACAATTATGTACAATTATATTTTTCTACAGATATATTTATTTTAAAGAAGACATTGGAAACTTTTAAAACGTTTATTACATTTATTAATAAAAAATGTTTATGTGATAGATTAGTTTCTTATCACGATAATCGTTTTATTAAAATCCTTGATTACTCATTGAAAATACAAATTTCACATAACTCTTCTCCTTTGATTTCACCAAAAATCTTAAAAATTTAACGTTTCCTTTAAAACAATAGTAGAATGACTACGTGTTCATCCCAATAATATTGATGATATGCATATGAAATTTATTTATATAGAGTGAATTTACACTTGTAATCAGAATAAGAAAATAATTGATGTAATATCATTCACTGTGTATTCAAAACGAATTCTATTCAGAATATTTTATTCTACTTAACATTAACTTTTGATACGTTTAGAAAAACAATATTTGAATTCTGGGGGTTTCAAGGCTTTCTTTCATAGTCAATAAACAAATTATAGTAATATGTAATTACATATTAGACAGTAACTTTTGGAATGAATCTTATATATGGAATAATTCCCCTAAATTTTTTCTTGGGGGGGAGGGGTTAATTCATAATGGTCTTCCGCCCTCCAAGACTTTGCATGATAATTAATTTCAAGTTTACCCTCCTAAGACGGGAAAAAAACCATCCTTATATCCCCAAAGCAGGGCCGTGGGTAGCCAAGTGGTTAGAGCATCGCACTCCAGACCTGAGGGAAAGGATTCGATGTCCGATGCCACGAAATACCCTCGGAGCACACACGGAGTATGTGCTCAATGGGTCCGAAAGCCCTAAGGGGCGGCCGTAGCAGAAACCACGGGTGCAGAGTGCTCTCCTCTAGCCCATACCTAACTTGAGGAGGTGGAGATAGGTGGTGTTGCCATCTATCGTGTAGAAGTCCAACTCGTCTCAGGCTCAGGCAACTTTCCTTCCCTTGGGAAGGACACGACAGCAACTAAAACTTCAGCGTTTTTTTAAAAGCAGGATGATGGAATCTTGTACCACCCGCGTATGCGAGTCAATCAGAAAAGCCTTTCGCGGCAATCATATGATTTTAATAGCTTCCGGTTGACCATGACTGTGAATAGTCGAGATCTCGGGGGCGAAAATGACTGTTTTTGTAAACACCACGTAAACCGTGCGTGTTAATGTCTTGCAGTGTATGTTGCTACTTTTTTTTACGTAACTAAAAAAATATGGATAAAGTATTAAGCCCTCATCCCTCAACGACTGAAACAAACTAATTGATCCCATCCAATAAATAAAATGTACTTATTCGAATCCGGAGAAACACTACATATATTTTTAGAAATTCACTCCGTGAGAAGTCCTATAGTAAAATATTCCAGGGAAATGTTTATACATTTCATTTTTTATATCTATTTATTCACTCTACCCTTGTTTGCCTCTAACTTCAATTATTTTCACAACAGTAATTCTTCATTCAACGACCACCTGCAGCAATGACCACTTTACAAATTCGCTGTCGACTTTGACACCAGAAATGACGTCATCTTTTTCGATCCTCGCAGACTAGGAAACTTTTGTGAAGGGTGCAGTTACCCAAGAAGAGCTGGGCGTTGACAACCCACGGTGTGTGTGGTAAGCCATCACGCTGGGCTGATGATGGACCCGATGAGTTTGATAGAGGAAAAATAACACACGATACCACTTTCGACTTCAAAAGGCTCGCACCGATTTGCAGTCATCTGATATTGCCATCGACGATAAAGAGGCTTTAGAAATGTTTCTTTTTTACGACGATTCCTAAAAAAAAGTCAAGTATTTTAAGCTAACGATGTTTGAATAAGCTATATATAATGGCGACGAGAAATTTAATCAATGTTTAATGCTGCTTTAAGACTTGGGTAACTTTTTGACAGCGGTTTTAACACCGTAAATGTTTACAGCCAGATGATAGAAATTCTAACGCCATGAAAAGGAAATACCTATCTTTCGCAATATGAGTACATATTTTCGCTAAATTTTACGCAATTGAAATAGAGATATTTATAAATGTCACGTAACTTAAAAAATTTATTAAAATGAAATTAAAACTATTGGTTAACACAAACTGCATAAAATAAAAACAAAACAAAATCAAACCCAATTAGAAATACAATGTTTAAAGAATGATACCATATTGTACAAATGTTCATATAATATATTTTTGGCAACATGCATATAGTAAAAAAATATCAACTATGTGAGTTTATTAGTATTTTATTTTAACTTAAAACATGCTGATTAGTATTGATTCAATTCTTATATAGTAAACAAATCACAATCCATACAGATCACGCTACTCTTGTTTGGCTTAAAAAATGTAAAAATTTTAAGGTGTACGTTGGTCATTAAAATTAAGCATGTTTGATTACAAATAGAAATATTCAAAAAGGACAACTAATGTCGAAGCCGATATGTTATCAAGACATCCTATTGCTCAATACATTCAACACTGTCCATTTACTTGAATTCTACGAGATAAAGGCACACATTAAAATTTAGGAAATTTAAATAATTCTAAATACAAGAAAATTAATGTCCTTGTCCTAAGATGAAAAATTTGTTGAAAATAGTTTTACCATTTAAATAAATGTTTTTCAAAATTTTCCAATGAATATTTTGCATGTGAAGTTGATTTGATACTCCACATAGATTATCTTTCTAAAATTAATTATATGAATTACACAAAGATTTCATTACCTTATTTGACACAAGTTTCTAAAATCCCGAGAAACAGAAAGTACTATATATTTAAACTAAAAATGTAATAAAAAGAAACAACTAAATAAAATTTTTCACTCTGTCATATTATTACTTAAAAACTTAAAAGAATAAACTTTTTATAAATGATCAGATATTTTAAAACTATATTTTACAAAAAAAAAAAAAGAAAGAAAACTGTACGGTGAAACATGACGTATTCAGGAGTCTCACTATTGTTAACGTTAAAGACGATACGAAAAAAAACTTTAATACTGTTATCAGAAAGATAATTTCACGCTGTTATCAAATTTTATACCGTCTCAAACTTCACATACATATTAAGTAAATATGAAGACATAAAATACCAAACAAAATAAAATTTTAGAGACAGACAAACTGAGAAAGTACTGTAAATTTAGTATTTTGTGTGTGCGTATTAGACATAGTGCTTTATTTTACTACATTCAAATCAAGAATTTGAAATACTACAGTCAAGAAACATCTTAACTCTGGATATTCATAAATTTTCGAATACAGTGAATGCTTGCGTAGATTTCATTATTATTCATAAATCATATAATGCGTTACTCGCTCATTAAAATGCCAATGGTTGAACAAGAGCACTTCTCGACGCCAGACGTCTCCAAATCAAGGTTTATTGCTTTCGCGCTCAAAAACATGTTCGAATTCTTTTATTTCATTTTCTGTTTAGATCTCTGAAGGCTGCAAGAATAAATTGATAAATCGATCGATGGAATTCCAATGTTCAGAATAGTCTAATTCTATTTGATTATAACCTTTTTGATAATTTATTTTTAAATTTCCATTAATGCTGCTTATAAAAACGAAATAAATCTTTCCGAATTCCAAAAGTGAATAAATAGAATAAGAATACAATAAGTAATGAAAATTTCACATACTGAACCATTGTGTGTGTGCACTTCAATTTACTACATTTTACAAATCTTTTTCCAGCTCTAACTCTGAAAGATATTGTCAGAATCAGCCACTAGCTTCAATGTTGCATAGTTACTAATTTGCTTATACTTTTAGATAAAAGATAACCCTTAAAAATACCTAAGTATAGAAGAAAAACGTAAACAACTCTTTATCTTCAATATTATGAAACTATTAATATATCTACCTTATAAATAGCAACTTAAATCTATAACAAAAATCATAATTATTCACATTATGGCCTAAAATGCCTGTGAAATGGGCGTAACTTCTTTAAAGATTTATACTTCGTTTCGAAAAAAGTATGAGCTAACACACACAACTGCAATATAAATAAAAATAATAACAATAATAATAAACGCGTGCAAACATTAAAAAAAAATCTAACACAATAAAATTCGGACAATGCTCTTAGGTCATCTTTAAAGAAATAGATCAATGAAACAAAAAACGTGACCACAAACATTTTTTTTCCCTCCGCTCCCCGCCATTGTTGGTCATTTTCAGAATAATTTTTCTTCCGAGGCAAAAGAAAAACAAAATTAATAAATGCGGGCCAAGAGCACGTTTTGTGAAGCATCGCCGTCTCGACTCTCTTCCAAATGGGTCAGAGAAAATGAGATACGAAAAACTGAAAGAAAAGTGAAAGAACAACAAAATATGCTAAGGTTTGGAATAAGGAATCAGTTTGAGACGAATTGTAGTCAGACGTAAATAAATCTAAGAACACGAATCAGAAGGAGGGAGATGTGGGAATTGTTTTCGTAGCTTAATGAGTTAGAAAAATGTTTTATTTTAACGGCAAGTGGTCAAGATGAAATGGATATTTTCAAAATTTAAAACAAAAAGGCCGTTACTGTTATAAAATTATTATTTTTTAAATAAGGATAATGAGATACAATAAATCCTTTCCCGTTTCGTGAATAAAGCATTGTTGATAATGGCTGTGTTTATAATGAGTAACTCAAGACTTTAAATATTGAAGAAAAAAAAGCTATAAGCGAAGAAAAGAAAGGCTGTTTTTCATCTGTTTGCACAGCCCAGGTTCCGAACTTTAATTTAATTTAATATCAATGAATTTTTTAAAACTTTCAACGCACGAAAAAATTTATTTTTGTATTTAGTACAAAATTGAAAAATCTGGTTAAAAAAATAAACATAAATAATACAGTTATGCTTATCAATTAAACATTAACATCTTAAATTTTCAGTTATACAGAAAATTTAAATAATCTGTTTTCTACATTAAAAGTTTTTTAAGGAATTATACATTTAATTATTTAAAAAAAAATAACAAATTGTTTGCGGAAGGGAAGATTATTATCTTGATTAAATTTGAATAATTACTTCAAGTCTTAATTTTTTCTTAAATTAAAAAAGAAATCATTTTTATACAGTGGCGCACACAAGGGGGTGGGAGTCCTGGAGATCCGAACCCCCAAAAGCCCTTGATTTTTTTACGATTGATTATAATTCTAAGTATATAGTACGTAAGATTTAACTAAGTATTTGTTATTAATGATTAATTTTACTAATTAATGCTAATTATTTATTCAATAATTAGTTTTTTACTGTGTTTTGTTCCCGAAAATCGACAAAATCATAAGAAGCATGAGACAAGAATGGTGAACTTTCGACCTTCCCTCCCTTTGAAAAATTCCTATGTGCGCTACTATTTTCATACATACCAAAAAATGGAAAAAAAGAACTACGTCAGTAACAGAAGCGTTGTAAGTTGTGAATTTGAACAAGATATTAATATATCAGTAACATCAGTTTTTCACACCTCTTTGTGGCACATTGAATTACGCAATCCCATTTCCTGAAACCCTGTTCAATACTGTAGGAACGTACTCTTTAGTTAGGCATTTCTCTTTGCTAACACTTAACTTAGATCGAAGTAGAAGGAAGTGAGAGATATAACAAACAAACAGAGATTTATCACCAAAGATTAACTGCATGCCACTCCCCATAACAATTTCTAAAAATATTTACTATCTCCATTCATTATACCATGTGATTATAATATCCCTATTATTCTTCCCATTGCGATTCCCTAACTGAGAGAACGTGGGGATTAATCAAAATGTACTGATAGAAACTGAACGCAAAACAGCCGGGTGTTTAAATTGTTGTTTTGGTGTTCCGGTATTTTAACACTAGAAAGTATATATCTATATTGCCCAAAAGCAGTCAAAATGACTGCATTGTGAAAGAATAACTAATGCGTACAAAGATAGGTTTAAAATTAATTTTTAATATTTTTTTACATTATTTACAGTTATATAACAAGTTATTAGTAAATATTAACAATAAAAAAAATTTACTTCACTTGAAAAAAATATATTCTAAAAAATTCTAAGAAATTGTATCATTATATACATAATTGTTTTTCTAATTGAAATTAAAAAGCAGTCAAAATGACTTCCTTGGGCAATCTAGGGTTTAAGTTCGGTGGTTTTGTTATTATTATTTGATTTTTCTTTTTCACGACTATTTCCAGAATGTGAACATACGTGTACTAAAATAAGCCAAGCAATGATTTTAAGTCAAAAATTTTCAGTTGCTTACAAGAAAGGTAAAAATAACGTTCATCTGAATGTAATAGGAAATGTTAAGAAAACATTTAGCTGTATTTTTGTACAGCCATGATTTATTCATTACAATTTTAAGTATGACAATCAATTTCATATAATAGCGAGTATATTTCCGAGAAGCATTTCGTATCAAAATAATTTTTTTTCAAACACTTTACACCATGAAAAGCTTTCCTACCTAAAACTGAAGTGAAAATTTCATAGAATTTCAGCAGCAGGAAACCGAACAGTTATTAGAGTTTCCCTGAAGCCAGAGAAAGTACTGCTTCAACGTTCACTAAGTATTAGTTTCTTTTGAAAATGCTGAGTAAATCACAAACCACAACCGTCTGAAACTTACAAGGGTTATATTTTCCCACTTTCGGCACATGCATCATGCAAATACATTTTTTAAAAATGCAATAAATCGCTACCTAATTGAATGGACGGAGAAGTAGGCGTATACCGACCGTGTTTCAACAAAACCGTTCAACCGAATCCCATACTTCAACATTAACTTCCAAATGACTGCCGATTGGTAATTGTATAGGTGACACGTATCAATTTCACCAATGACGGATGAGATGCAGTGCGTTTCCTAACAGTACTGTGCTCTAGATTGTAATTAGGGTTTTCCGTTAACTTAAAATATTTTCTCCATTCTAGTTGTTGGATATTATGGAGAGGAAAAACACACCTTTTGAAAAAAAATTTCCGAAAACGTATTGAGAGAAAATTGGTGTTTGATTGGTCATACCTCCCACGGGAAAATATATATTCAAAAAAATATTGAGCTTGATAAATTATACTGAGTGCGTTATGATATTTACTCAGATATTATGGAAGCTAAATAATGCATAATAGCCAAAAGAAGATGTGACGATAGAATTCAATTCATTTTAGTTTATGAATATTATTATTCTTTTCATAAAAATTATTTATGACGATTTATCTGAAGAATTAATCCAAAAACACATTTTTAAGCAAATGGCACAGTAATGGAACTTTACAAGTACATACAACAAAACCGTAAAAAGTTATCTTCATATCATCACATAATATCGGTGAATTTAAGCGTATTTATTTTTCAAAAAAATTTACGAATATATAAAAATATTTCCGAATTCTCGCATCTTGATTTAAAAACTGAAAAGAAAGGAATAATCTACATTTGTTTGAATCTAATGATAAAATATTATTCGTTAATTTTCATTGCCTTTATCCTGTTTTTGAGATATGAAGACAGCAAAATGGAATTTTAAACGCAGTTCTTTCAACACCAATCGAACATTGGAATAAATTTTATCAACCGAATAACTTCAAAATTCAAATTTTTACTTTTAATTTAGCTGAGCAAATCATAATACTTCAAACTATTGTTCAAAAGTGATTGATCAATATTTAATTTAATAGCTGTCAGAAAATCGTGATTATGGGTCATTCATTGGATATACGAATTAGCATTCGTTGAGAGTGCACTGTCTACGCTTCCACAGCAATTACGCCCTTCATTTTTATTGGTTAATTTTTCATCATTAATATATTTCCACGAATACTGTAATTTACAAAGTGGAAATCATGATTTGATATGTATAATTGGCATAGATATCATCCATGAAACTGCTTACTACTAAGCATCGGTGCGCTCCCTTATTACGAATATTGAAATGCTCTTCAGACAAATGTTTTTTAAATTTCATTTTCAACTAAAGCTTCTTACGAAATTGATGACGGAACTCATCTATCTGAACATCGATAAAAAAAATGAGAGCGAGATGGAGTCATATTCTCCAAGCCATCGGATGGCTTGGAGAGGCTTAAGTATTATGAAGTCCAACATATTTAGTTTTGTAACCACTCGTGTATAATAACTGAAACTGACTTCCTCAAGCTGCAGAAGCGCACTCTAGCGACTACTTGTCTTCAGTAGAGGCCAAGTGAGGAGACTGAGTGGTCACTGAAAAACTGTCTATGTATTGTCTTGGCCCATTATTTTTGTTAACTACATGCATTGTCTTTGTGCAATCAAACTAAAATTAAAAATAATTGTTACACTGAAGGAAATTTCATTGAACCAACCTTTACTACCTTTAGTTTAATCTTTAACGTCCATCGCTCTACAGTTTTCAACTATTAAAAACATAAGTATACACAGTTATATACACTACAATTAGCTACAAACAAAATTCCATACATCATGTTCTTAACATAGAACTCTTGACAGATTTAAAACAAATTTCTTTTATAGTTTTAATTCGAATATTATCGCGTAAATATAAATATAAGCTATGTACGCAAGTTAATACGAAAAACAAATATTTACATTTAAAAACAACGAAAACATGACGCTATAAATGATATAAGTGAACTTTTGAAAGGAAAATTTCGCGCTTTCAGATCAATTACAAATCTGACTGTGATAATAATAGCATATGGGCTCACGTGAAAAGTAAAATAATAAGAATTTTTCAAAACTAACGGCATTTGCCATTCCAATAACTGTAGGATAAAAAAAGGGGAATGAATTCCATACACACACAGATAAAAACACAATTAAAGTTAAAGAAAACGCATTCCAGCAACAAAAAAGTTCCAGCAGGGTAAAAAAATCCGTTAAGAATTGCTCCAGAATTCTGAGAATCGACAGCAAAAATATTTGAACTAAAAACAAATGCCAACAGTTAAAAAAAAATCGGACAGCAGCCAGAACTTATAACAACCTAAAATCACTCCTGACACCCGGAATACGAATTCAATTAGCCTTTACAGCACTTAAGCAAACAGTTACACTTTAGAAGAAGAAAAAAAGGACAAGAAGCTTGGATAAAAAAATTCCATCCTCTTCACTTTATCATCAAAAGAGAGCTTTCATAAAAAGAATGCGAAGCGTGCGTTCGGAAAAATATTCGAACAGGAAACCTCCTCCTCATCTAGTGAAGTGAATCTCCAACCACAGTTCGCGAACCTTGGCATCGTGAATTATGGCATGGGTGGTTGATTTAATTACCATCGTAGCGAATCTCCGCGCTAAAGAACTCCAGGAAGAACAAAATAAAAATCAGAAAATGAATTCCATGATTCATTCGGAACTACCCGCCTGAAGTGAAGTGAAGAATGACGTTTCAACAGAGAGAGGATGTGGAGGTTAAAAAATTCGTGTTAAAATAAAGACACTTTTTTTCCACTTCGTTTCACTTCGGTAGGGATCTTTTGACCTCGAATTATTCTTCTAAACATTAATTTTTGTGGAAGTACAGCTTTTTTCAAAGTTATGATAGGTTTCAGAACGATATGTCATCACCCAACGAATGCAAGAATGTAAGGTCAAAATCATTGCTCCCGAAAAAAAATATTGAACATTTTTGAAAAAAATAAAGTAAATGGTATTATTACTTTTAAATTCTTTTTTACAATAGCCTTATGTAGCATTGTATGAAATATAATGAAAAAAACTCTTTTGTTGATGTTTTTTTATATTCGAATCAGCCAGAAAAATTTTTTCCCCAAAATCTCAAAGAAATCTTTATATATATATATATATATATATATATATATATATATATATATATATATATATTATATATATATATATATATATATATATATATATATATGAAAGTATTAGTAAGAGAGTTTAAATAAATATACTTTTTAAAATACAGTACTTCGAAAAAATTATTATGCATATTAAATTTTACATTCTTTCATTCCTACCAGCTTAGAAAACAGTTATTTTTCTCGTCATTTGGACAAATTATTTTATATTTTTCTTAAATTTATCTACATTATCATAGATGTAGACTATGAGTACATGTGTAACATGCGAAACGATACTTTATGGCAATATGTCACAAACAATTATTTACAATTAGTTTACTAATTGATTAAAAATAATTGATATTTATGATTTTGTAATTATTATATTTAACATCTTTACACCAATTAATGTACAAAACATTTTAATTAACCCTCAACGGGCTAGATCTTTGATGAAAAATATTGAGCTTAATTCATTTCTTTTATTTTATTTCTAGATGCAGTTTCAATAGTGAAATAAAGTATTTACAATTGATAGAAAACTAATTTCTCCTCAAGGAATTTAAACAAAGAATTACAGATGAAAATCAAAATTGCATGACCCTATAATCTTAAGAAATGGTAAAATACTCAATGAGAAATTTTTAAATTATTGGATTTTTAAAACAAAAATTAGTTCAGAAAATAATTTGGTAATATTGAATTTTCGAATACATTTTTTAATTGCCGAAACAGACGATTTTATCACGTTACGAAAACTCTATTCGGTATAAATAAGAATAATAACAGCAATAATTCATTAAAAACCTAAAACAAGTTATTTTCAGAAAAATTTTAATAAAATTAGGTACTTGATAATATCATAAAAAGTCAGAGAGAATTTTTTAAAAATTTATAATTGTCACAAATAAATGTTTGCAAGAGTACAATGGTAAAAGAGAAACTTTAACAAAGGGAAATTTAAACAAAAAATAAAAATGCAATAAATAACTTTATTTAACCATTTTTGTTCTTTTCAAATTTCAGTTAGAAAACAGTTCAACAGAGAAAAAAATATTTATCCCATATCATCAAAAATTATTTTTCTTTTAAAAAAAATTGATTTAAGTAGTAGTATTTGTAACTCAAAAATAACAAAGAAGTAATTTTTCCCCAAAAAGTTGTTACATTACACTACCTAAGTGCCGAATGGTTCAATTCTACATTTTGTATTATTTTTTTGTTATTATTTCAACGACAACACATGAAGTGACATATTTCAGAGATCATTATATCACTTGGAACTTTTTCTTCTTTTTAAAATTACTCACTATCAAAACGTCTTTATTTTGGAGGTTTTAAATAAATATTATTTCACTGACATTTCCTTCCCTTATGTCTGCTGAAATGAATTTAAAAAGTCCACACTCTACTTTATTAAAAACTTGATATTCTGAAGAATGACGTGGAAATTCCAAACTACTTGATAAATATGACGTCTGACGAATGTATGGGTTTATTCTTCATCGTCCAAAAAGTAGTAATACGAGAAGATAAAAAATGATTTTCGCTTTTTATATAGAACAGATATTATTCAATAATTATATTCTAATGCATTCTAAAAACACACAAAAAATTAAATGAAAAGATATACTTCTATACGCAATTAAAAAATAATAATTAATTCGTAACTATGTTTTGAAAAATGATGCCAACATTTTAAACCACCAAAATCTCCAAAAATTGGAAATATTCTTCTTTAAAGTTATTACATACATCCATCCACTTTAAATTTAATGCAACACAAAAAGAACTAAATTACTTAGTCGCTATAACGAATTTGCAGATTAAAATAAGGAATATTAAAATAAAATTAGGGAACACTGTTCCACGAATACTATTATTTAATGAAAAAAAAAATAGAAGATCCCCTTTTTTATTATTAATACCACTCACTTCTGTATTCGAAGCACAATTTCTTTCTCCTTTTATGAAGCAGACGATAGTTATTACAAGTAATTATTATCATTTTCTAGAACAGAGCTGTTAAAATATTTTTTCTCAGTCATATTGAGAAATCCATTCTATCAATTAACGTCCCAAATGACATACTTCGATTAATTGTTACATTTAATGACAGAATGCTCTTCATTTGTTATTATCGATACCAGCTTCACTGAAAGGAAAAAATAAGTTTCCAGACTGGTACGTGTAAGTGAACTGCAATATTTTTATTAGCCATAAAATGCAACGGAGCTCTTTAAATAAGTAAATCACTAAGGTTAAAAAACAGAAATACGCAAGAAACAGGAAAAAGGAAAGAAATATTACAGGGAAATAGCAATCAATCAAAAATGGATTTCAGGAAAACCAACATTAGTTCGAAAGCTCAAGAAAAATTAACTCTTACGATATATGAATATAATGAGATTATATACACGTACTTAAGGTAACATTCACATTATGTACCTTTACAAAATAACAGAATGGAAATCGAAACTCTTTTTACTTTAAGAAATTAAATATTTTGTACCTCTATTATAATTTCATATGCAAGAATTATTTTAATTTATTCTATCGCCACAGTGCAAATGGACATTACTACAATATTTAATTTTAAAATCTGTTAATTAAATAAATAAAGTATTACGCTGAAGTTAATTAATATTCCCTTGCACTTTGTTATACAGCAATAATCAAACTAGAGTAAAAAGTAATTTATAATTAAGATTTCAAATATTGAATAACATTTTACGAAACCGTTGTAAAACTAATAAACCACAGAAAAAACATCAAATATAATGATAAAATATAGAAAAAAAACTATTACATTAATGTTAAGCTTTTTCAAAAGCCATTGTTTTTTTAATTAATTTATTTATTTTTAGTTCTACTTAGAATATAGTTTTTCTCGTAAGATTCATTTTCGATTTGTGGAGACTATGATGTCATAGCATTTTTCATTTTTTAATGAAAAGTAAAATTTTTTAAATATTTATCACTATTATATCTTGCTTTTAATTACCCGTCCTTCAGATGCGATTGTGTTCACACTTTTTTAAAATCATCCCAAGTTTTCATCAGTTTCAGAAAAAGTCGATAAATAGTTTCCTTCACTTCCGATTGCTAAATTTAATTAGCCGTACTTTTTTTTAAAAAAATCTTTTTTCCAAATCTTTGTAAAACTCTTAATTGGAGTTGGAAATCTCCCCAAATGAAAATTTACTAATTAGTTCAAATTATAAGGCGAAGACAGGAAGCTTATTCCAACAAAAAAAGACTAAAGAAACGGAATATTTTATCTTCCCGGGCGGAAATGAACACAAAATAATGGTCGAAAGTGAAGTAACCTTTGATCTGTGAGACAGTACGAGATGTAGTAAATGATATTTCTATATATAATAAATTATTAAACTCAGAGGGAAGCCTAAACATTTATCTTTTCGTCTCCACTCCAAAGCAAAAAAAAATTATGAATGATAGTGTTATTTTTCCGTAACAATAAACAAACATTTACGTTCCTATTCCAAACGAAAGAATAATATTGACATCCGGTGAATGCGAATTCTTAATGAACCGATTCCAGATGAAGTCAATGTCAAAACTTTTTTCTTACGCAATAAAATGTAATGTTTTTCAACACTTTTTTTCTGGAGAATAAAATTACTATACTGAGTACTTTTTTAAACATATAATGCAACTGAAATGTCACATGTGGAACAAAAATGAAGCAGGTATAAGTTTCGATTAATCAAATATGAACGAAAAAACAGCTACAACAATTTGAAAGAATATGTTTCATACTCAAGCGTTTTTTAAATTAAAAATATTAATTGTTAAATTAATTATAGCGAATATTCTTTTACATTTGAATAAGAATGTTTTTTTTAATGCTTAAAATTTGTTAATGCCGCCTTTACCCTTTGTATTTTTTGTTAATTTGGCGAGCGCCAAAGCGAACGTCATTTGGGTTGTCAGAAATAATTTGGTGTAAAACGTCAGTTGTTCAGGCTACGAACCTAGCAGACTTTCGGTCTCAATTCATTTAAGTTTTCAAAGGAAATACAGTTCAACAGTTTATTGCATTAAATTTATTCTTGCCTCTCCAAATTTAATGTAAGAACTATTCATCAAGTCTATTTTAATTGCTTGAAAGGCTTAGGGGTAACACATTACAAATTTAATCATTTTACCTTCAGCAAATATATTAATTTGTTAAGATTTTATAAGAATTCGTTTTTTATTTAATGTGAAAATGTTTTGATAATTTATTTTTGATCATCAATTCCACTTACTAATTTATACTTTCAAACAAATTAAAATGCAATGGATTAAATCCACGTGACACCATAGCCACATGATAAATGCAATCACGTGTTTCCAATCATCGGTTCATGTGCTCCAGTGTTGCCAACATTTATTTCTTACAGAAACTTTCTATTTTACCAAGTACATATTTATTAATAATAATGCAAGTAAGTGAGTAAAATGCACTGGATTCAAAAGTACCCGTACAATATAAGAATATTATACTTTTAAACTTAAAGAATGTTTAGTACTTGGACATCTTTATTCAATGATCGTGTTTAAAACTGTATTTAGATTTCACAACTAATGTCAGATGTGAATTCAAAGGATAACATGTGTCAGCATTTATCATGCGACCGTCATGAATTTTTGCCCACTACTTTTTTGGAGTAAAATGTAGAACATACCAAGACAACTAGTAACATAATTTCCATGTTTGTTTTTAAAATCAAGTTAACTTTCATTCCTACTTTTTGCTGTAATTATAAGTCAGATGTTTTTAGAATCTTTACTTCTTTATAAACCTCGGTACTCACAGAAATATTGAAGATATGAATGAAAAGCTTTGCACACACACGCACAAGTGGGAAATAAAAGAGCAACGCATGCGCATTGTATAAAATAAAATGCACATGCGCAACATTTTAATTCGAGCTATGTTTCCAGAATTATTCACCGCCGAAGTTGATACAGTACATTGTTGCAATATTGCCTCGTACAGGACGGAGAATAATCTGTAAGAGAAATTACGATCTGCTAAAACAATTTTATATAATACATTTTTATCAAACAAGGAAATATATTCTGTAGCGGAGATAAAATTACAGACTGGCGGTATTTTGAACAATTAAAAAGGGGTAATCCTATTGAAACCAGCAGGATGTGAAGATTCCAGTTACGCACAAATATTACACATGCAAGATGAACCATACCCATACGAAACTACAGAAATTATTCGCAATTCTCGTTTCCTGGCTAAAAATAAATTAATTCCGAGTACACCCTACCAAAAACATATCCAACCATTGACATACGCAGACGTAAAGTGATATCATCCCAAAACGCCAGTAGAGCATTTTTCACTTCCATTTTCATATTTCACTTTGATAAGGGCAGTGTAGTCATGAGTTAGCGCTCTTTTATTGAATGGTGATTTCCTCAAATCGATAATCAATTTCCTGGAGCTCTCTCTGCTGGTTTGAAATAATTTACTCAAAAAAGGCAGCGAAAAACCGTTATCAAATTCCGAAGGACGTCTGTGATGCGACATGAATGGAATGACTCGCATTCGCCCTTTGAGATTCGACCTCGATTGAATCGTCAGTTTTTGAATTCGGTTTCTTTCAAAATGTGTAACGTTTTAATTTTATTATTTTTATGCAAAAGAGAAATTGACATGGGCCCTTTTTTTATGTAAATCATATAATTAAATTTCACTAGAGTACAAGAAAGGTGAGGAAATTCAATTGTTTTTATGTGGTTCATAGAAATTTTTTTCAAACGTTAGTCGGTGATTTGCAAGTGTCAAAAAAAATTATATCTTTTCACTCAAAAAAAATATATAATCATAATATAATGAATAAATGAAGGAGAAGCAAATATACGCTTAACAAGGTTAATAAGCCTTATGTATTTATTAAAACATGAATTAAATACAACAGAAGTGATCGTATTTCAGATTGTCATACAGCAGTAATGTGCAGCATTCTTTTAATTAAATTAGAAACTAAAATGATCCAAAAGTTACATAATTATGATTTTTAAGCTGTAAAAAGATCCATACGATAAAATTATATATATATATATGATAAATACAACAGAAAGTAATATTAACGCGTATTACACATCCAGATATAAATTATTTACACTATTTTAAGCGTTCATTACACAAAATTTGTAACAATGTGTTACTTTTGCTGAGCAGAGATCAGCTTAGGAAGGTGCTTTTCAAAAACTAACCCACAAGAGAGTTACGAGGCGTTATAATTTTTTTTAAAAAATCCTTTTTATCAGCTATTAGATCTTAACTCAGTGGTGCAACAGCCCATGAGGGTCAAGGAGTACTGTGCCCAACTCTGCATACTTGACCTTGGGCATGAGGTGCATGAATAGATGTTCCGGTCAGGTGGTCAGTCTAACGCGAAATCCCCAGTGTTAAGTTCCCAAGCAAGTTTGGTACTCTATCGACCCATTGAAGGGAATAAAGGCTGAGTCAACCTTGTCCAGCCCGGGATTTGAACCTCGGACCTGTAGTGTGGAAGCGCGGTGCACTAACCACTCAGCCACTGAGCTTCCTGCCATTAGATCTACAAACTTAAAATTTAAAAAATATGTTTTTTTTTATTTGTTTGTTCAGCTGAGATATGCAAAAAACTTTTTTTTGTTTAATTTGCAATTCACGCAAAATTAACTCATTAAAAACTTCTTTATCTTTCAGTCTGTATTGTTTAATTTTTCAATTCACTCGGGCGAAGAACGGGTATACCAGCTAGTTTTTTATAAAAAATTATTCGATCGCATTACTTCTATTTTAAATAAATACAAACGGCAAGCGAAAAAATTGTTTACTATAAATTCATGTTTAGTTATGTGTGTATGTATACGTATGCCATCAATTAACATGATTGAAAAACTAGTTTTTCAACACTAAAACAGATTTAAACTTTACATCTAAAAATACTCAGAGTTTTTTTTAAAAATATTGGCAACGATAAAAAGATTTATTTAAAAACACAAACGATTATTTGTTTTTATGCGGTTGTTTTCTAAAGAGGCGTGACAAATTTAAATTTATTTCAAAATAATTTTTTATGATGTTGTGTAGCTTTCAATTTAATGAATGTAATTAATAACAAATGTAAATCATTCAATATTTTTTTATCTTGAGTCATTAAATACGAGTTATCTAAATGTAAACATTTCTACGTTTAAAATTAATTGTACCTTAGTATTTATTTGTCTTAGAACTTCAATACCTTAAGATGAAAAAAATGCAGCAGAAAACATTTACACATGAAACCATTGCTTTAGAGTGCATGAAAACATTGAAGAACTACAAACATAAACAGTGGCATCATTAAGGTTACATGCCACTAACCGTGCAAAGATTCATAACATTTTCTAAAGTATTTGATTAAGTTTTTTCAGCCATGAACAAACACAAAATACAAGTTCTGTTTATAAACAGTTGGCTACTGACTTTTATTTATTTATTTATTTGTCATGCGTGAAATCTTTTTTAAAAAAATGTTACTTTACCGGTGCATCATTCGCAGTAATTTAATTTAACTTTTTTTCATTTTTATGTCTGTTCAATGAAAAAAAGTTTTTTAAAAAATCACAATGAAACATAAATTTACAACAAAAAGGGCACTACTGTTTTTCTTAGATTCAGAACTTCATATTGGGCACATTACACAACTATAAATTTATTAAAATCCCATATTATAATTATTTTATTGTGTTTGAAGGTTGTGGAAGGTGTTCGATGCTTAACTATTTCATCAGTTTCTAAAATAAAGAGCAGAAATTGCTTGAGGCCTCGAAATACCAATTAAAATTTTTGATTAAATCGAAGAAAATGTGATAGAACTCTTAAAATGACATATATCATTACGTTTCATAATGACAAATATGACTCATTCTGCAATCTTGCGAAATAATAACAATAATCTTGTTTTGAAAATGAGAGACAACCGGTTTTGCAAATAGCTTGTGAAGGAATACAAAGGAAAGTACATCTAAATAAACATTGGTGTTAATAATGAGCGATGCTAAACACTACAATAAAAGAACAATGGCATGACAATTAGTCTCATGCATTTTTATTAAAACTCCCCGAAATAAAAGCAAAATATACAAGAGGCTGAAAACTTCCTTCAAAAACTAAACTTCTACAGAACAATAAAGAAAAAAAAAATGCATCATCCAAAAGATAAGTGTCACATAAACAAAGGTTAAAACACATAACCCGCAGAGCCGTTTATTTAAAAGGTCTATATATATGGTGCCAGGGCACAACCTTATGGGCCTAAGTGCCATGTTTTGCCGGAACAGGTATAAAATAAATTATAAAAGAAAGAAAATAGCTTGACTTGAATTGCGCAGGCAGAGATAAACACTATGGTTTTCTAAATTTTTCACCTGGTCAAGTTTCCCCGTTTTTACCCCCTCCAAAAGAGCACTTGGTGGAGCAGAAATAGCAAAAGCGACGATGTCTGCAAATTTTCATCCCCAAAAAGAACCCCGCTTTTTCTGAAGAGCTCATTTTACACTTGGAGTGCATGACCATTCACGTAAAACAACGCTATCGCAAGACTTTTTCTGCTTTTTTTTTATTTTATTATTCAGTTTCCCGATTAGGGAAAGTTCACTTATTGCGAAAAATTATTTTCAAGTTTTCTTCTACGGTTAATAAAATTATAATTGAATATTACAAAAATCTTTAAAAAAATATTTAGATTGACAGGAAATTATACTAAGAAAACACATGTAGAGATGGATAGAATTAAAATTGGAAGTATTAATGTATCGTGGATACTTTTTTGCACTAATAGATATTTATATATGTTTGTTTTACAAAATATATATATATTATTATTTTTAAAAAAAAGGAAGACATATTTTATGTTCTAATTAAGCTTTCGATACAAAAATGAAGAGAGAAGGAACATTTACTATGAAAGAAACAGGTGACGATTTCTTTCTTTTTGATACGACTGATTTTTGGGGAAAAAAAGTAATAAAAAAATTATATTAAAACATTTTACGTGTTCATATTCACAAATATAATGTTTTTTTTATTAATGCTACTTTTACCTAATCATAAAAAATAATCTATTGATTCATTTAATGCTATATTCTTAAATGACAACTCGAAACCAATGGGCTAAATACAATCACGTGTTCGCCAATTAATTCAAAAATGACACCAGACATTGTACTTGTTGTTTTACTTGTAAAAAATTTTGACAGATTTTTTAATTTCGTTATTTGGTAAAAATGTTCAAATAGTAAAATTCTACAAAAACAAAAAAAATTAAAAAATTCAGGATTAAAGAAAACTACTTATATTAAACATGCACTTTGAAATCAAGTGCATTTTATTTACCTATGTGCGTTATTATTGTTTACAAATATTTACTTTTAAAAAGAATCTGTAAAAAGCAAAAATTGACAACAGCGAAGTGCATGCCCCATTGACTGGAAACACATGACGTCACATGAATTTATGAACTGATTGGCTGGAAAACACCGTTTGCAATTATCATGTGACCATGACGTCACATAAATTTAGCACTTAGGATTATCAACTTTTCAAAAATTAGTCCACAAAAATTCAAACAAATGATTGAAAAATTTTTGTGAGATAACTAAGGAATATACGAATTCTATCCAGAAAAATATTTTCAAAGAAATGAATGAAAAAGTTGCAAAATAAGCGTCATTTCTAAATCAGATTAATTTTCAAGATGAACCGAAAAATCATCTTACCGCAAAAACCGGCGTTTAGCGCGCTAGGTATATTCTCCGTATAACACGCACCCTCTTTTTTTACGAAAAATTTGGAAATGTTTGTATACAATGCTCCTATGTTTTGAAGTCATCTAATTCGAAGTATAAAAAAAATTGTATACTTCAGAACTACAACTCTTTTAGCTCATACGGCACACACACACGTCATTTCTTTTAAATAAAACAGTACTTCAATATGAGCAGAAGTAAAATATTTTTTTATGCTCATCTGTTTTGTTATTTTTAGAGCTATCTTTGTTATACCGGGCGTATAACGCGCATCCCTAAATTTCGATCTTATTTTTTGTGTTAAAAGTGCGTGTTATACGCCGGATTTTACGGTACTTTTTAATCGTGCGACAAACATTTCATTTAATTAACTATATAGCGAGGATTGACAGTGTACTTGTCTAAATTTAGAAAAAATATTATTTCTTACCTTCCAAACTTTAAAAAGTAATGATTAAATGCATATACCTGAGATAAAAATATTTTTTGCTACGAGAAGAGGAAAAAAAAAACCGTACAACAATGCGGCCCCATCTCTCCTAAACAAACGGATGCACTTATTTTCTAGAAAAAAAAATAAATAAGGTAGCACACAAATTTGCATTCAGAATTTTCAGACAACAATGATCATAGTTCATACAAAGGAAACAAATAGGTTGTAATCACCATATATTCTTTTACAATTCGGACTACACCAATAATTTCAGGGTCGCAAATTATCCGCCAAATTGGGATTCATTGTTCACTAGGGTTGCCATTTGAAGAAGATTGCGTGCAAATGTTGGATTATGGCACTTTAGAAGTTTCATTTTGTATCACTCCCTACCCCCATGGCGCTATTGCGTGCCTGCCACTTGTTTTTTAAGCTCCCTTCTCTTCAGACTCAAGTTTCCGTTTTTGTTTCATTTTTTAAGACAACTCCAAGCTTTTCATTATGTTTATCAAATCCTCACGAGCTTAATCATCATAATTGTAAAAAAAAGAGAACAAATTCATGTAATCAAGCTATTTTTATCCAGATCAAATTTTTACATTAATCGTAACATAAACAGTACTATGACACAGAATTTGTAACTTACTTCCGAAAGATGAAATGAACGAATTGCATCGAAATTAAAATCAGATTACGATCTTTTTCATAGAAACAATTTTATGGAACAATTATTTATATATCACACACAAGATAAGGTTCATATTAGATTTAACTTGCAAACGTTACAATTTCAAAGCACTATTAAATACATAACGTTCCATTCATTAGACTAAATGGAAAGCTCTAATACATGTTTAACCATAAAATTCATTCACCAAAAATGATTAAAAATTACGGAAATATTGAACAAAACATGTTTTAATGAATTTCTCTTAGGGAACTAGAAATATTTCGGAATTTTCAATTATAAAGAATGATTTTTTTAATAATAGAACAATAATTCTAAAAACAGACGATCATCTTTCATACGGCTAATGACTAACATAAATAACGAGCTATGAAAAGAACTATGTAAATATTCATTACCTTATATTTAAAAACACAGAACAGCTCATATCATTGCAATCACATAAACGAAAGAATGAGTTTACGTAACAATCGGTCTTTGTTATGACTACGCTAAAAAGCTTCACATTAGCCACAACCGTAGCACATATACACTTAAAAGTTTTAATAAAAATTAAACAATTGTTTCTAGTTAGCTATTAGTACATTTAACACGAATGTATCACCGCACGCTTTTTTTCTGAACTATTTCATTATTTTTACGTTTTTATCAGTCGTAAATAAATATATTTATTCCTCAAATAGCTTCTAAATACAGTAATACACAACAATCGTTTTTATCAATTTTTTTTTTTACTCATTTGGTTTAACAGGAATATTTTTAGAACACGAGTATGATAAGGACTAATTTATTTCGGACTGGTTTGTCAAAAAAAACAAAAAAACAATAAGTATAAGAATGCTAAATAATACTAAAACATATGAAAATGGTATACATAATTTTAAAAAGGATGTGTGTGTGTGACATATATTTAAAAAGTGTATATAATTCTGAGTTCACAGCGTTTAGCCTCGAGCCTATATGGCTGGACAGCTCAGTTGTACATTATTCTTAAGAATAAAAATAGGGCAGAATAGATATTTTTCTAGCATAGAAAAATGAAATTTTACAACCTAATTTAAATAGTCAACACCCACAGCATACGACAGATGTATATACGAGTCATAATATAAAATGTAGGTCATTTGTCTGGAGCATTATTCCCAAAAGCAAAAATTGTCACCAACAGTAAATGAAGGCTTTTTTGTGTTATTTTGGTTATACTGTATTTAAATGAGTAGTTATAGTTATAAAAATTAAATCTGTAAGAAAACATGTCCAGTTCTTAACGTCTCAAGCATTAAATAACTATAATAATAAAATAAATTTTCAATGTTAAAACGTGCTAATTTATTTATTTATTTATTTTTATTTATTTATTTATTTATTTTTTTTTTTGGAAAAAACAAAAATTTTATTTTATTATTGTTGTGACAGAAATTAATTTTAAATTTAAAAATAATTTTTAATTTCTGTAAATTTATTTTTCTTTAAAGAAATCATTGCCTGCTTTCAAGGGACTTTGAAAATAAATTATGTTCTTAACTAATTGAAATTGATTTATCTCTGAAAGTAAGAGAAATATATTTACGTAATTCGAAATGTTCACTTTTCACAACTAAACATCATAATTTAATTTGAATTTATTAATAATCCAAAATTAAAACTACTCCAATATTATTATCACTACTACTATCAATACACCAAAATTATTACAACTACGTTCGCGATATTGATAGAACTTAATCATAATACACCTTATTTCTAAAATCAAAAAAAGGGGGAGAAACAACGTAAAATGAGAAAACAGAAAAGTGAAAAAAACAAAAAAGTGAAAGAAAGAGAAAAAAAAAATTAATAATATGATTTTCGTTATATTTCATACATTCAGATATATGCTAGGACATGCGGGTTCAATCCCCTTTTTATAGACCAAAAGATTTTTAGGTTTTTGCACAGAGATATGCCTCGGCGTTTTCGTTTACATGTTTTTTAGAAAATACCTCCCTCCCCAAAAAGAGGTCCGTATGTGCCACTGCTTATACATGGTATCATTCAACGAACATTCTTAAAGTATATAATATACTGTACTAATACACGCGCAATGTACAAAGAAATTTTAATAAAGCATTCATGAAATACATAATGAAACAGACAGTGTATTAATTACATCCAATGTTAATAGAAGGAGAAAAAAGTTTCAAACTCCATCCGGAAACATCAATAAATGAATATAATGTTACAAATATGTCAAAATAATCATATCAGTAAAAATTAAATTTAAAAATGGAGAAAATCGAACCATAGGAAAAAATAGGTTCATAAAAAAAAAAACGTACAATTTCCCCGTCACAAAAAAACATTCGAAATTCAAGCATATTTATTAGCACCCGCAAAAAACTTATATTACTTTCCTATCAGTTTATAATTAATAAACATTAATTATTACTGTATAATGAATGCTAATTATTAGTCATAAAGTAATGAAAGTGAAACAGAAGATAAAAGTTACGGAATACTCCCTCAGGTAATGTTCCACTAGCACCAATATCATTAAAATCAGAATTGCCAAGAGAAAAGCAACTGAAGACAAAACAAATTTAAATGGCTGCAGTTGTTTATCTACTTTTAAAAAAAAAAAAAGCTTTTCAAAAAAGACATTAGGTTACCCTACTGTAATTCAGTCTTTGAAATTCTATTAAGAAAACAATTTTGAATTTCGTCAGCGCTAGGAGTGGAACAAACCTATGTCTCAGTGTATAAAGGGAAAAAAAAGCACACTTTTAATTAAAATAAATCAAAATAATCCTCTTAAAAATTAAATAACTTTGGGAGTACCTGTTACTCTTAGTATACATGAACATAAATAAAATGCCTTCTAACTTTCATTAGCAATTTATGAATTAAAAATCATTCTGATGAAACATACTTCCAAAAAAGCAATTTACGAAGTACAAACTCAATGTTACTTGTAACAAAAAAGAAAAGCTATACCGAAATATAAAAACAATTTTTCTTCAAATTTAATATTATGTGAAGAATATATAAGTGCAGCTGGATCTATACAAATGCAAGAAAATTTTTTTAAAAAAAGTAATATTAAAAAAAAATTTTTATACTAAAAAGTTTTAATGTCTTCTAGTACAACATCGATACATTACCAGTAATCACTAAATTGCTAATGATACATTCATTATTTACGTACGTATAAAATTGCAAATTAATGACATAATGAATATGTAAAAAAATAATTCATATGAAGTTAATTATTTTCTTAAAAACCTATTAATAAATTGTTTTTTAACAAAAGCTATTGTCTTACACAGGATAAAAATCGATGGATTTTCTTATAATTCAATTATTTTACTTTCTACAACCATACCATACTACATCAAGCGAAATACGTCAGAATATATTCATTTACATAATCCAGAGAGTGAACACCTTCCTGACTAAAAATTACTGATTCATGTAATCACGCACTCATTACCATGTTATTAAATAAACCAACGGACCATTACAAATGCACCTGTTCGCTGTTGTATCCCCAAAATTATTTCTTAATACTTACTGTTATTGGCAGCACACTTTTATTAGCTAGTAAACACAGCTATCAAGCCTGAAAAATGTTCCATTCGTTCGACAAGACTAACGTTCCTTTATTTTTCAGTAACAGCTGGTAAGGATTAATTATTATTATACTAAGAATATAATTCATAAATTTGAATATAAATCTTTTTTATCGCGAATATAATCAGTTTAATCTATCCTGTCTAAGCAGATTCACTTATCGTTTTAAAAATAATAAAAGCGATGTTGAAATCATAAACAATTTTCTTATTCGAGATAAAAATTATTGAATGACAAATGCAATGTTCAGAGGTAGAAATTAGTTTGTCGCCAAATGTTATTAATTTTTATCCCTTTTTTACTTGTCACATTTAAATATCAAATCGTCTTTATTTGATAAAATGCAACTATAGAAACGATATTGTACATATGGCTTGGTTGTATTTAAAAAATAAATATGAATGCTATATTTAGAAACATTTGCTTAAAAATGTAAAAAGCAAAACAAATAATAGGATCATACATATTTTTTAGAAACATTAGATAATATCAAAATAATATTAAGTTTAAAAATACTTCATTTTCTATAACTGACGGAAAATATTCTTTATAATAAACAAAGGTAGAAATAAGAAATACAGTAATCGAGAGTTCACAACTGACCGAACGATGAAATGACAGTATAAATCAAATTATAAGGGAATTACATTTCATATAATACCATATAATAGAAAGAATAAAAAATACTTTTAAGTGCAATTTCCACATTAATTAATTAAAGAATACATTTAATTTTAAAATTACATATTTTAGAGTTCTCAGAAAAAAAGCAATATTTTTTTTAAAAAATTTCAAGTGCTGAAAATTCGTAACGTAAAAAGCAAAAAAATCAGCTACGGTTAGCTGTTGAAATCGAAGGAAATATGAATTTAAATCAAATAAAGTTGTCAACACTATTTTGAAAGAGTTTTAAAAAGTGGGAATTTTTTTGTTAAAAATAACACTGAAAAGAGTAAGTTAAAATTAATGCAATTTTTCATGACTTGTTAAGTAATTTCAACTCGTCAACTTTGGTAAAAATATAGTAAATATAATAAATTCCACAATGAACTGAAGACGGAAAAAATTATAAATGCAAAATTGAGAGCTTCCCTTTTTTATATTTTTGGTTTGAAGAATTCCATTTATTATCATTCAACAAGTCTTGCAATAAAGGTTTTTCTATAAAGTCAGTAGAGAGAAAAATATTTATTTTTTGATGAATCTTTAATACTGGTTATTTCAATAAGGATCACGATGTACTAAAAAAGCGATGACAGTCAACATATGAACGCAAGTTTAATACATTCAACAGGCGGGTTTTTTGTTTAAAAAAAATCCACACCTGTCATTACCCAAACATAAACGAAACTAAACAGAAATCCTATGTAACGGAAATAAAGCCCCTAAGAATATAAAAAAACATCTGAAAAAAAACTCACCTGTTATAACCATTCAAAAGCGGTACGACACTGCAAAGAAAGGAAAGGTTTTTCGCAGAACCGGCCGGTGTAGAAAAAAATTTTAAATCGAATAAAATCCTTCAAGACTTCTTTGTAAACTCCTTTTGGAAATATCCACAACAATGATCACATAATCAAAAACGAATAGCTGTTATCCAAAATCACAAGTAATCCGCTGTTATGACTTCAACACGCACGATCACAACACACAACCTTTCCCTACACATGCAACGCTTCGTTTGTGATAAAATATGACCGAACATGCCGAAGCGATCGGCGCACCAAGAATGTATGGAAAAATGTTTTCTGCGCATAGAGGGCGGAGTTCACGAACCGGAAGTGCTGCTCCTGCTCAGAGGAGGCATCTTTTCTTTCACAGATATCGGAGTCGGTAAATTCACTAGATGGTTTCTGTTTTCCTTTTCTTTTTTTTTTTCTTTATTTCTGAATTGTCGGTTTTCCAGAAATCGCTTAATGAAGTGAGGTTTGTACATTGAGGATGAGGTTATCGTCTGTAATTTATGTAATGTCTCTCTCGTTTGTCAATAGGAATGTAATTTAGTCCGTGGGAAATGCTAATTGAAACAGAATTTTCGTTAAAATGTATAAGGACAGTTATAATTGTTCGATGTCCCCTCCCTCTTTTTTTTACTTTCTAAGTAAATGCATCATTTAAACTGAATTATTAGAATTTATTACATTCTCTTTTTTATTTCGAAAATTATATCATCCAATAGCTAATACCTATTTTTTACAGTATAATTTTAGAAAATATAATAACGAGTAAAAAACAAGAGGTATTAAAGGGGTAACCGGACGACAGTGTATCCAAATCTGATAAATTTCGAATCGACAAAAACTATTAGGGAAGCCTTCAACTGGGGAAAAATTAATTAGTATGAACTAAAAAACCTATCTAAAACAAATAAAGTAGGTATAGGTTGAAATAAACTATGATCAACACAAAATGGAAACACAAAATACAAGCCGTATTGCCAAAAGTTAAAAACTTTCTGTCAAGTCACTTTAGTTTCGAATTATTTAAAAAGATAAAATATGTCTAGTTAAGAAAAACACGCCATTTCACATAAGACAACGAAATACCACTGTAAACAAATCCGTGTTGCCAAACTGATAATGAAACTTTTGAAGGAATATTTTTTACGATGATTTATTCGAAAAACAACAATCCGCCGCAATAATAAAATGAATTAAAAAAGTACAACCAAAAATAAATATATATATTTGTAATAAAAATACTAAAAAAATCTGTTCGAAGCATAAATTTTCTCAAAGTTAGACATTACATCATTTGTTGTTATATCATTCGTTAGAGAGTTGGAACGTCACTTAAAAATTGAATTTTGAAACATTTAAAGCGAAATTCGAAAAAATATCTTCAAGGTGCATACCATTATGATTTATAGTTTCAGCACACATGTCATGTTTTACACGACTAGGTTGTTTATTTTTTGTGCCACATCCACAAATTACATACACACTCTTTCTTTTATTAATATATATTGTTTTATGAGCAACACAGAATTTCAATTTAAGTACAAAATTCACAAACGATGTAAAAAATAATAAATTATCTCTTTAATTCTTATACAGAAAAATCTCTATTTATAAATCTTTGCTTATGATTCTTGGAATCATAAAATGCTTTCGAACCCTGTGAAAAATAGTCCAAATGAGAGGAAAAAATATTCATAAGAATTATTTTACCAGAAATATTTTTTAAAGAAAGAATTGCCCATCAAGAATGATCAGAAATATTTTACTATAAATCTATTGCATGAAAAACAACTCGACAACTAAATCTGTAGCAGTCTGTTCATGTTATAACTAGGGGGGGGACTAGTTCATTTTCCAAAAGGAATATTCATACAGAAGCCTTCACAGTAGCTAGCTTATAGCAAAAAATTTAATTATATGTGTATTTCTTCATATTTTTTAATTAAGATCTATTATATTTTATTTGTATACTTATGTGAATTTTTTCCTTTTTCTGAAAAGGGATTTGTTATAGCAGCGTACAAATACATACTTAGTAGTTAGTGTATTAAAAAGAATAGTACTCTTGGCAACCTGAAATAATTATTTTACTTATGCATAGAAAGCAAATTTGAAGAGAAAAACTTCATTCAAACAAAGAGAATAAATAAATAAACAAAAAATAATGAGAGGAAGAGAGAAAGCTTCTTTTACAATTAGGGAAAAAAAATTGAGAGTTTCTATCTTGATTACCAAATTTTTGACTAGAGAAATGAAATATATAATATGTTTCAAAATATAAAAGTTAATCTGAAAGTCAGAATAAGTGCTGAAGTATTAAATTATAATATACTACTTTTTGATTGTAGTCACAAATCATCAGATCGTAGAAATAAAAAAGAAATTATAAGAAGAAAAGTATTTTTTTCTATTTTTAAAATAATGTAAGATGATTTTCCTTTCATTTTTGGGGAAATTAATATTTTATAGCAAACGTATATGAAAGTAAGTTAACTTAACTCAGTGGCGCAACATCCTATGAGGTTGGCCTACTGTGTCCATATCAGTATACGTGACCTTGGGCCCTGAGGTGCATGAGCCGATGTTCCGATCAGGTGGTCAGTCTGAAGTGAAACCCCCAGTGTTGAGTTCCCAAACAAGCTTGGTACTAATTTATCGACCCACTAAAAGGATGTACGGTTGAGTCAACCTTGCCCAGCCCGGGGTTTGAACCTCGACCTGTGGTGTGGAAGCGAGATGCACTAATGAAAATAGCTACAGACCATAAAAAATTCTTTTATTTTTTGGTTACATAGGCGCTTTACAGTAAAATTTTATTTAAATTTTGGAATGAAAATTTACTTACATGTCTTCGGGTAAATGAAATCATGCAGAAAAAAAATCAGTTCAGACGAATTGGTTGGTCAACTCCCTAGTGGCAATCACAAGGGTGGGTTTGGAAACTCAACCCCCACCCCACTCCATAGAGCAACAGATTTTTAATTTTTACCATAGGGATTATCTCAGCGCATTCGACTACGTGTTTTTTACAATGTAAACCCCTCCAGAGAGATCTGTGCGTGCTACTGCCCCCCTCCTCCCCTAAAAACAGCTTTAAGTGATTTATGAGTAAAATATAAATTTTGATCATAATGGGGATCTTTATAATTAAAAAAAAATCAGATAAAAAAACACATAAAAACATTTGTTTTATTTTATGATAAAAAACCACATTAAAAAAAACAGAATCTGCGATAAAAAATTTAATTGTTATGTTTGAAAACATCACATCACATTTGTGACTTTTTTAAAATCTAAAACTGAATCAGACGACCTTTTGTCAGAAATGTTCCTCCAATATTTTTTTAAAAGGGGCATTCGAAATTTTAAGGCAATCAAATTTAAGTTCTATGACACGAGACTTTATTTTTTTCAACGCCTTGTAGCTTGGTGACTTTTAATTGGAATTTTTCAAACCCGATGCTAGTACCCAAATCCTCTCTCGTGATTATGCCGCAAAGCACAATCTATATAACAGATAGAATAAATCGCACATTCCATTTTGAAACGAGTTATAACCTTAAATAGATTCCAATAAACAACACCATTCTTAATTTACGACTTGTCTTCCAAAATTTCTCACTTCTAACAGACACAGGTTAAACTTGTTCTCTTCCCATGGGTACGGCTACGGTCATTTTAACACAACCAACAGCATATTTTATTCCTTTTACACCAGTCTTTTGTGTATCTTTAAGCTATTGGCACGGAACACAAGTTTTTACGTTATTCATACGACCCACAAAGAAAGAAAAAAATTACCTCAAAAAATGGCGAACCGTGACTTGCTTCACAGAAAAAGTCATACTCTTCATGGAGTAAAGTGCAGTATTTATGGATATCTACACGCACAGCGTCTTAGAATAAACGCATTTGCATAGAGTGGGTGGGTTGGCAAATATAGCATTTACCAGAATTTCTGGGGAGAAGAGATGGAAGGGGTTGACGCCCTTTTCTGAATTGTTCTTCCTTGAGAAAAGTGTTTACGGATAACGGTAAATATAGAATTTTGAATTTATAGATGCAATGCATTGTGATGTTAACACATGAAAGAATTTCTAGCAAAAATATTTGAATTTCGGAATTACTGGAAATTCAAAAAGAGTTTGGGAGTTACATACTTTCCATTATTTTTCCTATTGTAAAAATGAAAAAGTACTTATACTAATATACTTACCCAATGGCGAAAGCTCAGATCAGCAAGTTTTAAATATCATGTGGAAAAAGAAATACCAGTGCCGGTTTAGCCATTGAGCGCTTGAAGCGGGCTCCCAGGGACCTGGAAGGGTGCAAAAGGGCTTGGATAAGCTGGACTTAACCAAGTCCGACGATCCGCCAGTGCGAAGGGGGCCTGTAGATCTGAGCTCAGCGCCCGAAATCAGCTTAAATCGCCACTGAAAATACAATAAAGCTTCAAAATCGAAGTTTCGTAAAGTTTCAACTGTTTCTACTAATCCCAACTTGTATCTCATTGTATTCAATGAAAGCCCAATTCTTTTATATCTACCACCTTTAATAAATGCATTGATTACTTGGATTGCGTCAAGCAGAATTAATTTTCCACTAATTTAATAACTGAAATTGACCAGTTAAATTTCCCTCCTATGCCAGCAAGTAGAGAGTAAGGATTTTTGTTCCTATTTGTTATTATTTTGCTCTCTTATAAGAAGTCATCCTTTCAGATTTTATCATTGAAAAAAGTCGCATTCAGATTAGCATCCTTTGTTTGCTACAAGTTTAAATTATTTTTTAATTTGTTTGAACTCTAAGAGCATTCAAAGCATAATTAATAAAAATCTGTACAACTAAAAAAAAGAAATTCAATATAGTCTTTTATTAGGGAGACCATTTAGAAAACTCAAATCCCATGTGAATCTCATACATCTTATAATAAAGAGAAAAGGCGGATGGAAAGTCTCCTTTAGTTATACAACTCAGTACAACCGAAAATTTTGTGCAAGCAAATGATTTTAAACGTTTAGGGTTTATTGAGTGGTAAAACTAGAAGAGTTTTCCCCATTTATTAATATAATTTTGAAATTAAAGTTCCTTTCGATATGCAGAATAAAAAGAAACCAGCATTTTACAGGTCCGTCATGGCAGCTAAATTACTGCGACACCCCTCTTCTTTTAGCCTTAATAGAGGCATTGGTTGTTCTTGGGATATGATCAGCCCATGCTAGTTACACAACGTTGCCGAAGCTCATTTGGCATAACAACGGGTGACGCATGCTAGGTGACCAATCATTTGCCAACCATCGACCACATGTTTTCATGAGTAACAGATCAAGAGAACCAAGGGGGTGAGGCCAAGGGAGCCGTGCAACTTGATGAGCACTGAAGAATTATTGAACGTTGCGTGTCCTGTACGGTCCCTCTTTGTTCTGTACAAGTTTAATTGCAAGCAAATCTTGAAGGTAAAGAACGACACAACACATGCTTCAGAACTTCAAAAACGTAGTGGCTATTGAGTGTACTGGCAATACGCAGCACGAAAATGCCTGAATAAAAACCCTCCGATAGCACCCAAAACCATAACGCTGGGTGAAGGACTAATACAGTAATGCATTACGCAAAAGTAATGCCCCATCGCACTATGATTCCGAAAACTCAGATTCGATCCTTATAGTACTGAAAGTAAAATCGTGATTTGTCTGAAAAGAAAATGTTGCACCATTCGTTTGTCCATGTCCATCGTTCAGTGCAATATTGCAGTTGTATATACCTGCGGTGTGCAGTCAAAAGTAATAGCAAAGTGAACTTAGCTAAAATTTCCTTCTGCTACAGAAGACCTTGAATAGGGCGAGTTAACCAAAATTGTGCTACAAGAACCTAAATCTTGTGCTAATGTTCTCAATGATACAGAGCAATCTGTCATTGCCATACATACATGCAATATGCCTGTTCTCACACTGGGTGGTCTGAATAGATTCCTTTGTCGATTCACTCGTTCTCAAATAATCGATTACCCATTCATATCACAGTGACTTAATTTAATCTAACACGAGCACCAAAATTTCTTTGGAGAATAACAATCTTTATAAGCCGCATTTCTCACGATGTCAAACTTTGAAACGTGTCTGACTTCCTTATTATTCGATGAAGTACGAGTATACTAAGGCTTTTCACTCACAAAAGCAGCAGGTAAACTGAATTCCTATACTCAAAAACAGTGTAAAAATGTTACTGCTTTGCTAATTTTATTTAGTTTCAGTATACACTATGTGAAATTGGAAGTATAAAACAACAAGAAGGAATCGCTTGAAAACCATTCAAATTTCAGAGTAGGTGCACTTCACCAAGTAATGCAAATGATACAAAATACGCAACTCTCTGGCACATGTTGTGTTGAACATAAAAGAAGAAATTTGTGCAAAATAGGCAATTTCTGCCACGGAAATCCCTATGTAATTTTTCCCTCCTTGTTTCAGAGGCTAAGTGTAATAGAAGAGAATGCTAGACCTCCTCCAAAAGAGGCACATCAAGTAGGCATACAGTTTTATGAGGGTAATGGTTATTGGACGGAGAAGGACAAGTTAGTCCCTAAATCAAATGTCAGCTGATTCCCACCAAGACGCAGCATCGGCTTTGGCAGAGGTGTTTGGAACAAGGAACTGTGACAAGTTTGAGGGATGCCTGTGCTGCTAAGGCGACGTCAGCAAGTAACAGCTACACAAGTAATTTCTGCCGCTCTTTTGCAGCAAGTACACGGCATCCTTGATGTTCTTATATGGGCCAGAACTATTACCCGTCGATTGTTTTCTAGTGGCCTGCACTCAGGGCATCCGATGAGATGTCATTGACCCTACAACATAGACGATTTCGTTCGTAACGGTGCCGACCCTAATGACAGAATGGCATAAGGTAGTATTCTCTGACACTTCCGTTAGTCCAATGGTATTTGTCATACATCAATGCGGCGCTGAAATGGAAACAGATTGAATTCGATCAAATGTGTGCAGACGAACCAATAATACGAGGATGATGTGTTGTGGCCAGTGACACTGCCCAGTGCCCTTCACCAGCAGGATAATGCCCATCCTGCACACTGCACGCATCAGCCAACGTGCTTTTTACAGTATGTACACACATATACTTACTTGACCCCATCATTTCCTCCTGATCTCTCTCCAGTTGAACACGTGAGGGATATAACTGGACACCACTTGCATACTCTACTAGTACCTCGTTCAGAAGATGAATTGTGGCAAATGATTGACAGGAAATTTATAGCTATACCTTTGGAAGTGATCTGTACTGTTATTGACTTTATACCTAGGTATGCTGCTTTATGTATCACCATTCGCAATGGTTCTACAACGTATTGAGCTGGCGTTGTTCTCGTCGTATATTATGAACACTATTTCAAAAATATGCGTCCCTTATTGTTGTTGCCGTCTCTCTGTTCGCCGCGAATTTCTACACTTTCTGACCACTCTTTCTTGGTGTAACATTTTCAATAGCATGTAACGTATAATAAATAGAACAAATTGCTAAGTAATAAGTAGTAAATTTATAACGGATCTTGTCACAGTAACCCTACACTGACTGTTCCATGTAGTAATGGGGGCCCTTTACATACCAAGGGGGCTTGTAAATCTTCTGCGCCCAGGGCCCGAAATGAGCTTAAATCAACACTGGGTCTACGATGTTATTGGGATTCGAATCAAGATTTCGACTCTTACATAGCCGACTTCAACGTTTGTGACTTTAACTGCTGCTCTACAGTTAATTCTAATTATGAACTACATCTAAAGTTAAAAAGTAGATAAAATATAAGAATTTTTACAATCAATGCAGGGAATTTTTCTAAAAGGTCGGAAAACCCCATCGCAAACGAAAAGAAGAAAAAAATAATGAAAAAATTAAAAAATTTATCAAAAGTAGTCTGAATTTCTTACAAATAGAACGAGTACTGCAAAAAGGAAGAACAAATAGTATTTCAATGGGATTTCTAGTGTTTTTTATGTATAAAAGATTTATAAGAATGTAATAACTTTCAAATTGTTACAATGGTTGAAAGCGGAAACAAAAGAATTGAGCTCGAATGGAACGAATGGAACTAAAGTATAAAATTTGATACAATGAACTTTCCTTATTCTCTATACACCTCACTATATTAGGGTATTAAAAGATTATTACAGAAAGAACACAATGAAAGCAATATAAATCTTGAAAAGTTTTACATTTTTGTATCAGAAAATCCATTAAAAAAATATAGACTTCTTTTTTTTATTATTTGAGAAACACTGATAGGAATTTTGTTGAAAAATAACTTTATTTTATCCTATTTCACAGCAACAAGAAAAATGATATTTGATTGTTTATTTTGTATAAAGCTCTACATTCTCCATTTTGTATACAGTTCTCCATTCATACATTTGAAAACAAAACGGTGATATTTTTTTTAAAAAACTCTGTTTAACACACGGTAATATTTAGTTTTTCTTCAAACAACCGATTACTAGTTGCTATACTATTATTTTTTATTTGTTCTTTTTTTACGCAAAAATAACGGAAATGGCAAAACTATGTTATTCCAAATAACACATATAAAGTTGTTTAAAAACCTTACATAATAGATCTTGTCAATTGTTTCAGTCAGTAAACAATTTTTTTTATGGATGTGTTTTAAAACATATCCATTTAGTTGCATCTCAATTACATCCTGAATTGATGATAAAATTGTATAAACCTGAAAAATGTCAAATAAAAACTCACATGGTTTTCCTCTCCCCTTTTTATTTTGTAAGATTGAATAAATCTGGTCAACAATTTCCGCATTTCACATTTTTCTCAGGAAAAGCTATTAAGAAAGCTTTTCTTTTTCTCCTTTTTTGGCAATTTTTATGTTTTTTAATGCATGTAGTATAATATTCATATTATACATAATGGTATGTACATGACATAGTACAGTAATACTTTAAACTTGAGCGATAGGTGAGACTGAGTGACAATCTCATAAGTTGGGGTATAATTTCGCACAAAAATTGTTTTTAGTTGGGACCGGAGTCGAAAGTAAATAATAATTTAGAAAAAAAAATAATACTTAGTAAAATATTAAATAACACAAATAACACAAAATCGCAAATCGAAGTTGTTTTAATGTAAAAGATTGCATAAAATCTAACAAAATAGTCTGCCGACTCAAAGATTTTTTTTTTCAAAATTTCCTCTTAGAATGGTAATGATTTTTTTATTCTTCGTTTTGTGGAAAAAAATACTCTCTTCTTTGGAGTCATTTTTTTTCCTTCTAAAATTTGTGTGTGTAACCCTTTTCAATTAAACCTGAGGCCTTCTATCAAAGTCCCAACCGTCATACGATCTTCTAATTGAACTGGTTCTAAAGACTCAAATTCTTCAATGCCTTGCTCTTGCTCAAACATTTCCATGATTGCATCAATCGTCAGCTCATGTTGAGAATTCAACACTCTTGAGCGTCATCATTATCCACTTCTAAATTTACTTGCCTGGCAATATCGACAACTTTTCTTCAGTCACGTTACCAATTTCATCAGGCTCTAGCCAGTGGCGTAACGGAGAATATTAGGTCCCCCTGCAAAGTCAGTTTCTGGGCCCCAAGCCGTATCTTACAAAACGTCATCAAAACGGGCATCAGTCAGGCTTTGGCCCCTAGAATCCTGCCCCTCCCCGCAATGCGGGGTTGAGGGGGTGTACGTTACGCCACTGTCTCTAGCACTGACGATCGAACATGGTCAATCCACGTATTCCGAACATCGATAAGCTGAAGTATTATTGTATATAAACACGAATAAAAAATTCTTTGCAGATACGAGGAAGAGTGGTCATATTCCCTTTTTAAGGAAAATAACACTAAGAATGACAAAAACATTGAAACACACTACGTAAGATGTTTTCCCTGCAGCAATACTCTCCTTGTGGGAAAATTGAGTTTTATAGATAAAGTTTGCTTCCCAGCGTGAAATTGAAAATTAAGATAATGGCAACCGTAGAAGATATGAGCAGGATTACCAAACTGGAGACTTTTTTTCCCTTGGCGACAAATTGGGTGAAAATTACGTATCACCAGAGAAGGCCTTAGGATCGAACCTTCTAGAATTTTCCATGAAGTTATATAAAGCAGTATTCCCCAACCTTTTTATCGCCGCAGACCGGTCATCGTTTACTAATTTTACCGCGGCCCACTGAGGGGGAGGATGTTGATTGCTTATATTTTAGACTGTTTTGATTAAAAAATTATAATTGTATTTAATCTTGACTTCAGAATAAAATATAGCTACAACAAAAAATGAATTTAAAGTGATTTAACAAGTAATATAAAGTGATTTTCATAAAAAGTAGCCCAAACCTAAAAAAAATATACCATAGTAAATAAAAGAAAAATAATTTAATGTTTCTTGTGCGGACCGGTAGTATTTGACCCACGGACCGGGGGTTGAAGACCACTGATATAAAGGACTCTGAAACAGAAATCAGTTGAGTTCAAAATTCAATCGAGATCAGAGAAATGCGCGCGTTAACTGCGATAAGAGAGAGACTTTATATATCTGTTAGTGAAACTGCTTTGAAAGCCGTTTCTGAAACGTTGTAAAGCTTGTTTACCACGAGAACGTTTTTCACTATTGTAATCATCTTTTGCATTATTTCCTTGTGTGCGTACGTCGATTTTTCTTGGTGTAGTCAACTGTGTTGTTCGTTTTGTCTATTAAAAATCTGTTATTATTTAAATAATTAGAGTTGTTGGTTTCTTTTCCCCCATGCAAATTTACAGCAGTATCAAAATTATTATTATTATTTTGCATTTTTTTGGTAATTCATCCGATTGAAAAGTTTGACTTCAAATTATATAAATCTGACATGCAATTAGTTTATAAAGATTGTAAAGGTGTTTGAAGTTTTTCATGAGCCTCCAGAACTGTTTTCAATAATGAAATTCAAAATTTTCCTTGAGTCCTTAGATTACTTAGTAACCCATTAGAAATCCTCTCAGCCAATGAACCCATTACGGTCGTTCCACTCCTCTTGATCTTCAATTAATGTTCTCTTTTATTTATTTAAATTTTTAAATTCATGAGATTTCACTGCTCGCAGCATCTCCGCTTCACTTGCTCCTGTTCCATCACTTGTGGAACCTGCAGTCTTATAATAAAGTATTTGTGTATATATTTATATGTATATATTTTTAAATATATATTTCCGTTAAAAATTTTAAAGCGTATGAGCAATAGTCCACTAAATTGATAGTATAATTAAATTTCTGTGCTTTGCTTAGCACCACACACAAGCCTTTCCTTCTAAACTATTCAGTTAAAATAGCAGCTTAAAGCACTGTGACGTCGTGAGCCCTTAAAATTTGTGACGAATCTATACGCGACCTCTAAACTAATCCTCTTGGGGAATCTTTGAGCTAGCATTCGCGTTTAATTCACAACCATCCCTCTCAAGAAGAAACTTTGATATTTAGATTAGTTCGACTTAAAAAAGCTGTTATATTCGCTACGCAGGTGAGATTGAGTAAAAGTTGATTTTCGCAGCTTAAGATTAAGAGTGGTGTTTGCCACTGTATTAAATTAGTGGATTGGGGGTTTTGTAATCAATGATAGATTCGGTTGAGTTAAATTAGTTACTTCCCTCTATTTGCTTAATTCTCGTTGCTTTCTCATTAGACATTCACTTAGAGTTTTAAGTGTTGTGGGTCAGTGTGTTTGAGTAAATAAATAAATGTTATAATGGAAGTTTCTGGTTCTGCTTTTATTCCTCCTACACCAGGGGTGACGAACCTTTATAGATCAACGTGCCATTTTTTCTAAAGAAGTGTTTAATGAGGTACACACGTGCCGTCAAATATTTTTGACTTGCGATTATCTGAATAATAATATAACTAAATAATAACAACTCAAAACTCTTTATTTACTACGAAAACATACATTTTGCACTGTATAATAGTAAATGTTTTAGCTATACGTGTAATTCAAATTAAAGTAACATTAGTGTGATTACTGTTGTTGCATATTAAATGACAAATAACTTATATTAGGATTGTAAAATGTTACTTTTAGCAGAATGTATGCTGAATCGGAGTCATTTTTCAAACGGTTTCTAAACGAGTCTTTAATGTTATTCATCTCTGAAAATAATGACTAGCAGGCATAGGTTAAAACAGCATGAGCCAGATTCTTCAAACAGATGTGTCTGGGATCGAATTCACACAAATCCATATTTTCAAAATTTCGTAATTAGCATTTTTACTTATATGGCTTGTTAATATTTCTGTTTCGATCAATTCCAACTTTTTCTTGTTTCAATAAATTTTTAAATCTATTTTGAACAAGACTGAAAATCAATCAGTTTCATTTCAAAAAAATTCTACAATTTCCAACCAATCAAGTTGAGGCAAGTTCAGTTCATAAAATGAAGTCCTATCAGGGTACATAATAAACTTGAGAGTTTCCTATAATTCTTTGGAAAAATAGAAAATCAAGCTGGAAAATCCTTGATTGAAGAATCAATTCGAGAAATAAATTCTTTAATAACTTTTTCTTCGTCTGTACATCTAATACTTCATAGTGAAATTGGTTATTCTGAATTAAAATGCAAACCGCTTTGATTGGTGACGGCCCAAAATATTCTGTCGAGTGCCATTGGTTCGCCATCCCTGATTGGCAAGACGGTGAGGGAGCAACTTCAGGAGTAGGTCGCTCATTAATTACTTCACTACTAGGTAGCGTGAGGGATCACACAGCTTTTTGGCAAAAGGCATTTTATTCCAAATTAACTAAACAAAACATTAAATTCAGTAGTAAAATTTTGCTCTTCCCCGGGGGGGAAAAAAAGTACCCTTAAAGATCTTGGCTGATGGGGTAGGTGGCCCCCCCTTTTTCGCGGGAAAAAGAAAAGTTTTTTAAAAAGCTTCTTGGTTGGCCTTTCTTTTAAAAAGGATATTTTTCCCTGGGTCCTTGGGGGACCCCCCCCGCACCTCATAAAAAGTGTTTTCGAAGAAAAAAAAACTGATGGGGAAAGGGAGGGGAAAGATCGTAGGGTAAAACCCTCTTTTGCGACCCCTTAAACCCCCTCTTTCACGTCCCGAATCACCTCTACATGGCCCTCTTTACTTTAGTCCGCTTTAATTAGCTCTTCGCTTATTTATTTCATCTGAAAAGATAATCTAAAATCTAATTCGCCTTTTCACCTAGTTTTTTTCGGCGGAAAGGGTGGAAAAAAGTTAAAATGGCATACACTGAAGAGCCAGAAACACGGTACGCTTGCTTAATATCGCGTAGGATTCCCACGAGCGCGCAGAAGTACCGCAAAACGTCGCATGGACTCGCAAATTGTTTAAGGACCGAATTCATGTTGAGTCCGCAGAAAATTTATAAATCGATATGTGCGAGGTGGCGGAAATGTTTTCGGGATAGCACGTTGCAAGAGAATAACAGATATGTAGAATAATGTTCATGTCTTGAGATTAATGTGAGCAGTGGAAGTGTTTAAAGTCAGATGATTTCCTGGACGGCAATAGTATATCGCGATGTGAGAAAAGTGGCATTATCCTGCTGGAATTGCCTATATTCTTTGAAACGCATAATGGAAATGATTGAATGTTGGAGATCGGACACGTAAGACTCGTCTCTACACGTATCAGGGATCCCACACCATCTGCAGATCCTCCTTACCATCTTAGAGCCTGTACCCGTGAATAGTTCCCTGTTATGTAGGGTTCATAGATTACTTATGTTGTGTCTCCCACTGGCATAGTTAGTCCTGAGTGGGCCCTGTATCAGAATTCCTTGGAAGCCCTTTCGGTGGCCTAATTACATTTAGGATTGATTTGCTTACACATGTCGGGTCTCCTTTAGCTTGGGCATCCCGCATCATTGATACGTTTGATACGGCGGTAGCTAAGCCCTTGTTGTCTCCATACTTGTACATGTCCACCTAACCGAAACAATCCAAAACGAGACTTATCAGACCGAGAGAAACGAGTTACCTATCATCATCAGTCCAGTGACAGTCTTGGCAAGTCTAGGCAAAGAATAAAACTGCGCCGTATCGTCAACAAAGGTATAAGAATGGACCTTCGACTTTGAAAGTCTTTATCAATTATGGTGAACAGTTAGTATGTTGACATTTCCTGATGAACCAACATTTAAATCTACGAGAATTTGAGGAAATTTCACACATTTATTTCGTTTAAAGATTATCATCAGTGGTCGTTGGTCCAGTCCTTTCAAGGACTTTTTCGGGTCACACCGCTGTCAGAGATTTGATGTTTTATTGGATATCCGATATTCACGGTACATTCGTGAAATGGTTGAAAGTTAAGATCCAAATTTTTATTTCCCCGGAATGATGTCTCTTCCCTTTGGGGCCCAATTAAACCCCCGTTCAAAGTCACTGATAATCTGCCATTGTAGCCAAACATTTTCGGCTTTGGCCTTTTTGGCACGTGGATTTTCCGTTTCATGGTTGCACGCTTTCGTTATTTTCAAAAGTAAGTCTGTACTAGTTTTCCTATTAGTTTCAGTGTATTACGCAATAAAACTTTAAACTTTTAACTAAATCAAACTCAAAGAGTGGTGGCTTTCTAAAAATGTTAAAAATCTTTATAATTGGACAATATAACACTGTTATATATGACAATCATAACACTTCTTAAAACTATTAATTTGAAAAAATACTTATTAGTTTAGTTTAGATTAATGAATAAAAAGAAAGAAGAAACCTAAATGAAATTTTTACTTAAGTCCCTTGGAAACTTCAATTAAAAATAAAGATTTGTTTTTCATTCGTTTTTTGGGGGGGCAAAAGTTTGAATAAATGTGGGATATTCCATTTGAAAGAATTTTCATATAAATTTACCGAGGGGCAATTTAATCAAACGTTTTCCCACATAAACCCCTTTGGGCCCCTTTTTTAAAAAACGCCGACTTAAACCTTTTTCGCCAGGGCCCACAAACATTCGTGGGGGTCGTTTTTCCCGGCGTCACCCCTTTCGCCCCCAGGCGGTAAATCTTAATAGTACCATAAGGGTTTTATCATTCGTCCCCCCCAGGCGGTAAGTCTTAATCCCTTGAATTTTAAAATTTTCTCTTTCCCAAAGTTGTGATCAACCTATTCTTTTAAAATTTTCCCCCATGTAAATACTCCCCTATTTTTTAATAAATTATTTTTTTTCAACTAGTTTTTTTAAATATGTTGTTTTTTTATTTAAAAATTAACTAACACACCCAAAAAACCCCAACACCACGCCATAAAACCCCCCACTGAAAAAATTAAATTTTTTTTGGAAGATTTGGGTTGTTCCCACAGAAAAAATTGGGGATTCCCCGGGTTGATTTAAAATCTTCTTTTTTTAACCTTCTTTTTGAAAAAAAATTTGGGTTTCAAATTTGGGGGCGCTGACGTGTAAAAAAAACGGTTTGCCTCAACCATAACAAATAACATTTCGTGATCCTTTTGATCCAGTCCATTTCATTATCTACCGTATCCAAGAAAACTACGTTTTCCCCTATCAGGTACTGTTTTTATTATGTTCTTCATTAAAAGAAAAATTCTAAAAGAAGAACAACCATCGTCATGCTGTTAATAACAAAATTGTGTTTGAATTTTTAAAATTCTAAAGTTTAAAAACAGTTTTCTTAAAAATCATTTTTTTTTTGCATTTTAATCGCCCGTTTAAATTTTTGCAAAAATATCTTTTAAAAAATTTTAAAAACGGTGAATATTCAAGTTATGTATATTTGTGAATGAATCTATTTTATGTGTTTTTAAAAAATTCTCGTTGTGTTGGGTTTTCCGGCCCAAAAAGTATTTGGTTTATTGGGCTATCTCATTTCAAAACAGTTTTTCCGGCTGTTGTGTAAAATTAATCATTTCCTGTATTTTGAGAAGAAATTACACTGAAACATTTTTTTTCTTTTCATTTAAACGTTCATTTTATAATTTATTGATGTCATTTTAGATGATCCCAATTTTTAATGGTGTTTTTATATTCAAAATATGAATATTTTTGAGTTCTTTTTGACAGAAAAATTATGCTTTCTATTGAAAAATGTATTTTTATTAGTTTTATGATGAGATAGATCCCAAATTTTATTTTATTGGTGTAATAAAAAATTTTATGACTTTTTCCCTTAATTAACTTCTAATTTTTTGTTTGAATGATTAAATTTTTTTCATTTTGAATAAATTTAATCTCAGTTTTTTTTGTTTTTTAAAAAAAAAAGATTTTTTAATTTTTTTTTTACTTTCAAATTTTTTTTGCTTTTTATTATAACAAAAAGGCAACTGATATTTAAATGTTTTTATAGAATTTTTTTTTTTTTTGGTTGAAATTAATAATTGAAGTTTTTTTAATTTAAGTATTACACTTTTTTAGCTCCCTCTTTTTTTTTAAACATTATTGGTCAAAAAATTTTTTTTTAACCCCAAAAATTTTTGGAGTATTTCATTGCTTTTTTTAATGTTTTTTTGGTGCATTATAATTTTATCTTAAAAATTTTTTGTTAATTGAAAGCAAAGATTTGCTATATATAGTGATCCCATTGTTATTTTTGGGAACGCATGACATTTTTGGGTTAAATTTTTTAGTTCCCAAAAAAAATTTAAAATTTTAAAATTTTTTAAAATGGCCTATCTTGGCAAAAGGTCGCCCCCAAAGATTTATTCGTCTTACCCAAAGAACAAAATTTTAAAAATTCGATAAATCTATTGACCATCGCTACTTTTAAAGCCCCAATTACTAGTAGTGAAGAATATGACGAAGATCTAACCAAAACCCCCACACAACGATAGTAGAGGATCGAAAAGGCCCAAAGGGAAAGGGAAAAATTACGCATAGAAGAACGAGAAAAAAAGAATACACATAAAAAATTGAAAGTTTGATGAACAAAACGAAAAAGACGAATTTAAATTTGGGAAAAAGTTGAGGATCCAAGCGAATTTAAATTTAAAGGTGCTGAACATCCGAAGGCGTAATACTAAATTTCACGTAAAAGAAGTGTCAAAATTTATACATCGTTTCGATTTGAAAAAAACATAAAATTTTTTAAATTCTTAAATTATTCAAAACGTAAAGCGCAGATCGGTTATAAATCAAAATTTTGGGTTTCTCATCTGTTAGGCTTATTACCGGCTGAAATACCCTTACATCATAGCGAGAGAGCCTGATGAAAAAACTCACTCTTACGAACATGTTAAAGACTTACTATTTGGAAACGTTTTAACCCCAACTACAAAAAAAATTTCGACAGCTATTTGTTTCTCATAAAAAGGCCCTTTAAAAAGAACATGGATTGATTTCACCATGAATTAAACTTACTTCAACGGTTGGATAGAGGGTTTTTAAAGATAGATCTTTCGAAAAATTATCTGATCTAATCATTAACGGATAAACAAAACGGAAAACACCTTTCGAATTTGGGAATATTATTTTAGATGAATGGCCAAATATGAACCTCCTGTTCAATTAGCAAAAAAATTCCCAAGACTTTAAAAAGAAAATTTGGAAAAAAAAGGGCTTCCATTTGCGAAGAAACAAAATTCAAACCCATTAAAAAAACTCGTAGATATGAAGCACCGAGAACATTCGAATACTAAAAAACAAACAGATAAGAATTTTCCCAAACTCAAAAAATTTCAACAAACATTTAATCACCTGTCCCCAAAGTATAAAAATGTTAAAAGATGTCAAGACAATGCACAGAAAGGGTATTACAACAAAATTACGAAAAGCACCCAAACTAAAATGCCGGCCCCGATTATTCGTCACGGAAATTCAAAGAACGCCCAGGAAACTTGCACATTTCATCTTTAAAGGGGTTTACTATTTAAAAAAAAATTTTTTTGGAAAAGAAGAAAAAGGGGGCTTAAGACTTTTTGGTAGTACCGAAAAAGTTTGCTGCGAGAAACAAAAACAGAAAATCGGAAAAAAAATTATCGAAGAATAAAATATTTCCCACAGGTATTGGCGAAGCACAATTGACAATTATCGGTTATTTTGGGGCATGAATTTGAAATTGACAATGAAAACTATTCATTGATTTTGGATGTTGTACCTCCCCGGAAAAAATTAAAAAAATTCAAAAGGCAGTTTTTGGGGTTTTGGACCTTTTGGAAAAGCATCGT
The DNA here is from genome assembly GCA_019973955.1 of Trichonephila inaurata madagascariensis. Lineage (NCBI taxonomy): Eukaryota > Metazoa > Arthropoda > Arachnida > Araneae > Nephilidae > Trichonephila > Trichonephila inaurata. The sequence goes on from BMAV01012782.1 coordinate 63,845, forward strand.
TTTTTTACGAAAAAAAGGGGAGTTAAATTCATAAAATTGAAAATAAAGCCCGCAAATTTTCCCCAAAAAACCCTTCAAGAAGAGCTAGACCTGCGTCGTTGAAAATTGCCAAATTAAAAAGGGGAACTCGGGGAAGTTAATCAAGTTTCCCCAAAAAATAGAAATCTCCGGCGTCACAATGAAATTTTTAAAAGACGAAGAACCAGTTTTCCCAACCACCTCGTCAAAGGCTTTCACCGAAAGACAAGAGGTAACCAAACAAATGGGGAATGGCTCAAAAAAAGGGGATTATACGTCCGAGTTCACCGGAATATGAAAGCCCAACCGTTAAAAAAAAAAGTGGTTGTCGAGAATGTTTTCCCTACAGAAAGTTGAACCAAAGCTGGGTGAAAGAAAAATTTCCCCCCCTTTCCCTTCATGGGTTTTTTTAACATTTTCCAAAAAAAAAGGTATTTTCCTTCCTTAAAATTTTTGTAAGGGATTTTTCCACGTTGATTTGGCAAAATTTTTAAAAAAGTATACGCCCTTTTATCGTCCCAGACGGGAAATTTTGGAATTTCCCAACAAATTTCCCTTTTTTTGGACTGAGCACAAGCCCGGGGATTTTTCCCAACCCATGTTTCAAGTATATTTAGAGATTTACACGGAAAGGAATTGTAATCAGTTATTTGGATGATCTCGTAATTCCAGCGAAAGACGAAAAGGAAGGTCCAGAAAAAATTAAAATTGTTTTCGAAAATCGCTAAAAAATACGGTTTGGAAATTAAAAATTTAAGAAAAGCCCCCTTAAAAAAACCCTTTAATTTTTAGGGCAGGGGGAAAAGGGAAATTTAAAAACCTTTTACTGCGAAGACACAAGTTTTCCAAAATTCCCCCAACCAACAACAATAAAACAAGTCCAGGGGTTTTCTTGGCTTAACCGGTTATTTCCGCAAATATATCAAGGACCCATTCAACGATAGCTAAAAACCCCTTAGCGATTTAACAAGAAAAAAAAAATCCCCTTTGTTTTGGGACTCTACAAAAGCAGCATTTGGGGAAGTTAAAGAATAATTTTGTCCAAAGGCCCACTCTTGCATATCTTCCCCAAAAATGGAAGAAGAACAGAACTGCATACTGACGCTTGTAAACAAGGATACGGCGCAATTCTATTACAAGAAGCCGAAGATGGAAAAATTACATCCGGTTTTTCTACATGTCGAAAAAAAAAAATACAGCGAAGAAAAGTATGATAGCTACAACTAGGGGTAATTTTGCAATTATCAACGCATTAAAAAATTTCGTGTTTATCTTTTTTGGACAACATTTTTTAAAAATTTTAACTGACTGTTCAGCATTTCAGAAGACCATGCATAAAAAAAAAATGTAATTACTGTATAGCCAGATGGGCACCCAATTAGAAGAATTTGATTATGAAAAGGATAAGCTGGGAAATCGAATGAAACATGTTGATGCTCTAAGTCGATATCCAAAAGGATAATCTGTAACGATACATTAACTTCAAAGCTGAAAAAAAACCCCAAGAAAAAAGACGATAGCATCCCAAAAATTGGGGGGGCGCTTCTAGAGAAGCAAGGGGTCAGAAAAAATTTTTTTAACGGAACGGTATACTCTTTCAAATACTTAAATGGTCGGGGAATTAATCGTAACCCTAAAGCAATGGAAGCAAAAACTAATTAAGTTAATTCACGAAAATGGTCATTTTCAGTAGCGAAAAAAGAAGAAATTGTAAAACAAGAATTTTTTTTTCCCAAAATTAACCAACCCTCGTTAAAAATTTAAATTTTTAATTTTTTCCCCTGTATCTTAGCTAATAAGAAAAAAGGCAAAAAGAAGGGTTTTTTAATCCTATTTCCAAAGTAAACATCCCCCTAAGTACGTATCATGTTGACTTCATTGGCCCTTTTCCTTCCACAAATAAAAAATTAAAAACACATTTTGACCGTAGTAGACGCATTTACCAAATTTTTTGGCTATATCCTGTTAAAACTGTCTGCTGAAAAAAGCCTTGGGAAAAGTTAAAACTAACAAAGAAAAACCTTTTTGGGAACCCTGTAAGAATTATCACTGACAGAGGTTTTGCGTTTACTTCAAAATTATTCAACGACTACTGTTCTGAAGAAAATATTCAACATCTACAAATAGCAACAGGGAACCTGGGAAACGGACAAGTTGAACGAATAAACCCAACTTTTTATTCCCCGTCCTTTCCAAGCTATCGTTAGGCGACTCAACGAAATGGTACCCTTTCGTCGACAGATTACAAAAGAATACTTAACAGCACTTTGGGCGAAGCACAAAATGGACACCATTCGAACTTTTTAATAGGAACCAAAATGCGTAACAAGGAGGACTTCGAAACAGAGAGGGGCCTACTGCTGAGGAAATGGCGGAAGAACTCAAAAACAACGTGAATTTCTAAGGAATGACCCCCAAAAAAATCGAAACCATACAATCTGGAAAACCCAAAGACATACAACAAAAGAAGAAAAAATAGCTCCCAAAGTACAAAAAAGGGGATCTAAATAGCCATCCAAAGGATAATTTGGGGAAATGGGCTTAAAAATACGAAAAATTCTTGGGGCCTTATAAAATAACTAAAAATGAATTTGAGATAGATATGAAGTGGAAAAGGTTGGGCATCACGAGGGGCCGAACCCACCCCCCACCTCAACTGATTTAATGGGAAAAATTTTTTTTACAAATTAAATTTTTGGGTAGTAATTATTATATTTAATCTTTTTCATATTTTTATCCTTTTTTGAGAAAATTAATTGCTATTATGTGGGGAAACTCGTTTCCAATAATTATCTTATATTCGTTTGTAAAAATTATTATATTTTAGTATTTTTCTTTACCTTTCGACCCATTTGAAGGATATTTTTTTTTGTTTGTGATTTTATTTTTTTAGTTAATTGCAAGTCGCAATATAGAATATTTTTTATTTTTTTGTTTTATTTTTTTATCCGGAATTGTAAATATCGGGTTTCATCTTTTCATCTGTATATTTTATTATAATAAGAAAATATTTTTTTTGGGTTTTTGCATAAACATTCATATATTTAAAAAAATTTTTGGTTTGCCTTTTAATCCCAAATTTTGCTTTTTTTGTAAATAATTTAGCTCTCAACATTGTAAGAGCTGAGGGAAACTCGCGGGAGGGTGATTTTGTAGGATATTCCATTTGAAGAAGTTAGATCATATCACATTTACCGAGGTCGGAAATTCAATCAATACAGTATTCCACATCAACGCCTTGGGTCCTTTTTAAAAACGCCGACGAACCTTTTTCGCCAGGGGCCCACTAACATTCGTCGAGGTCGTTTTCACGCGTCAGCCACTTTCGTCCGCGCCAGGCGGTAAATCTTAATATCCCCCAAACGGCCCCATCATTCGTCCGCGCCAGGCAGTAAGTCTTTAGCACCATAATGAATTCTTTTTCTCAATTGCCTCCCAAAAGTAATGTGATCAAACTTTCCTATTTTTTTAAAATTTTCCCCCATGTAAATACTCCCTATAATTTTAAAATTTATTTAGTTTTCAACTAGTTTCTTTCTTGAACTTTTGCTTTTTTTTTAAAAAATTAACTAACACACCTAAAACCCTAGACACCACCCCATAAAACCCCGCCACGAAGAATTCAATCTTTTTGGAAGATTTCGGTTGAATTCCCACATAAATGTCTCTTCATCAGCAACATCAGGGCTACTGATGACTGAATGTTGCAATTTTGACCCATGCTCAAATAACAACTACTTTAGGAATTATTAAAAGGTTATACAGTTTAGTGGGTACTAGCTTAGGAATCATTAGAAGCTTAACTATCTTAGATGGAACAAGCTTAAAAATTATTAGGTGGTTTGTTAAATTAGAAGAGGTAGTATCTCAGGAATCATTAGGAAGAGGATTTTAAATCTGATTAACCGGGCCTACCTGGTACCGTATCAATGTTACGGGGTCCTTAAGCTACAGGGGCCCAACATATGTAACTGTGGCGGTGTGATATCTATATGAACTAGTACCAACATCACGCGATGACGATCGTTTTGGCGTGATTGGTTTAAAAGCGTTCTAACGGAAGGACCAGAACGAACCTTCCCCCCTTCCTTTTGGGGCCCCGGCCGTGCAAAGGAAACCCCACCTTTACGTGCCCGGGGGCGCCATCTATCCCTCGCAACAGCCCCAAAACCTCAAACATTTACGCAATTCTCAAAATCGTCTCCCCAAATGACGCAATCAAACCGTCACACAAATGACGCAATTTCAATTTTTCACACAAATGACGAATCAAAAGTCACACCGCGCAATTTCAAAACCGTTTGCCCAATGACGCAACCCCCCAAGGACGAAATGCTTCATACTCGCCACGAATATGGTATCGTTTGTTCGCCTATTCACCGAAACACTGGCAGGGGAGTATGTGGCGGTGTGATATCTATATGAACTAGTACCAACATCCCGCGATGACGATCGTTTTAGCGTGATTGGTTAAGTACTTGCTTTCGGAACGGAAGGTACCCAGAACGAACCCTTCTTCCTTCATAACTATAGTCCACTAACAGGGCTCCCATATCCAAAACAGGGCCCCCTCAAAACTAGCTACGCCAGTAATTCCAACGCTACTACTTCCTTCTCTTAAATTCAACTCTATCGGTAGATTTTGAGAACTAGCTTCGTTTAAGGTATCCGACTACTTTCGGAACCGTGATTTTACAAAAGCGCATAAATGGATAATTTTCATGATATTTAGTGTCACTTATATTAGAATACAAGTATAAAATGGTTTTAAGGACATTTTGACAAAAAAAAAATTTAAATACAATATTTTAGCAAAAAATTAACTTAGAATAACCTTTTTTCAAAATGTTCTCCTTTTATAAAAAAGGCTTCTAAAATAACAATATTTTGTGTGTGTGTGCTTATATAAAGTGAAGACTTCTCCAGAGAGTCTGAACTAGAATTTTTGAAAAATTCACATTATTTTCAGAGTTACAACCCATTGAAATAGTTATCGGCATTTTTTTCATTAAATTTCTCCCCTCTGTTGTCGTAAAACATGGATAAACCCACTTCTAAGTTATATATTTCAAAAATTCTAGTTGAGCCTCTGTACAGAGGTCTGAGCTATATACAGGCAAAATATTATTATAATAGAAGTATTTTTTACAAAAAAAAGGTATTTTTTAAAATGGGTCATTCTATGTTCATTTTCGTCAAAATATTGTACTTAAATAATTTTTTATTGTAATACTATTCTTAAAACAATTTTATGTACATTTTCTTATCTAAGCGACACTAAATATTATAAATATTATCCATTTATACGCTTTTGCAACATCACGGTTCCGAATGTAGTCGGATACCTTAATGTGCAGCAATCCCCATTATTCTGTAAATCGAGTTTTTGGTGAAATCAGGAATCTAACCTTCGATTGTATTTGAACATTGCCATCATCGAGCACATGGCTATTCCGTTCCGTTTTGTGGCTTTATGCAAACGAGTAATTTAGTATAAAAAATGGTTGCTTCCAACTGTTGCGCATGTTAGAAATAAACTTTCCAGTTAAGCATGTTCTACGTACAAATTTCAATTAACGCTAACATAAAACTTTCGACATCGGAAACTTTATCTTCCACTCCGATTTCCAGTCCTCCCACCTAGTAAACAATGAGGTGGGGTTTCTCTCTCACTTAAATTTCTTATTTACTCGAACAATTAAACCTCCGGATACACTGTTAGAAGATGTGATCGTCTGCAATTTAATTTCTACCTTTTATATTATTCTACTGTGAATGTTTAACCTTTTCCTCCCCCCATATGTGGGCGTTGTATTGCATAATCGTTCGAAGACATGCACGTAGGACAGATGAGATGAATACTTAGAACGATTTCGTTCGGATGTATTCTTTCAAAATTTACGAACATCCTGAACGTTGGAGCTCTTTGTTGCAGAGTAATAGAGCTGCGACAAAGAGCTTTTGGCTTTGTCGTGGTTTTTTTTCTGTTTTGTTTTCACCGCCATTTTCGCTTTATTCTGTTCTATATTTATTCTATTCGCGAGTTCAGACATTTAAAAGAATGTTACGCCCTTTATTGAAATTACGGTCGAGGGATTCTATTGTGATTTATTATTATTTTTTCTTCTGAAGTTTACTTTGTAATGAATGGGATATCGTTGAAACGTGTGTATTCATTCAAATAAGGATCGAAAACCAGATTCACGGAATGTGTAAGGGAAATTTAAAATAATTTTTAATACATGTAAAAACATTTTAGCTCATTTTTGTTTTTTGGATAAAATGAATAATACAGTATCCACAAATGAAATAATGGTCCTCACAAATGCACTTAAAAAATTAATAAAATGTTCTTCACCAGGATTTATATATCAATAACAATATCTGAGACGAACCTTTTATTTAAAAATTACTTGTCACCACAGTATGGCTCTGACATTTTAAGTTATTTCAAACTATCTCTTCATTGTCAGTGATGTATGCAGAATATTTTCATGGGAAAGGTTATGTTTCTTAAGGCTGTTTTTGCCAAATGTACGAAAGCTTAAACTAAACGGAAAGCACATTTTCAGACAGAAAAATGTCTAATTTTTCATTAAAATCTGCAACATCGGAATTTTTACGTCTGTTTTAACATATCGTTTTTAAAATTTCAAAATATTCGATAAGTACTTATACATTTTTTTTCGTTTTAACACGTAAAGAAATAGCTCTTTTAGTATAACGGTATAGGATAAAGAATGTGAAACATTTTTTATCAGAAAAAAAAAGATTCAGATAAAAATGAGGAGTATGATAAAATATGCCACTCTAATGGATAACATAGCCAGAAAATAATATTAATGTTACAATTCTTTTATATCCGAAAAAAAATTCCAAATTCGGGTGCCATTCTTTAACATTAAGCGAAGAAAGCTTTAGAAAACGAAGATGGAAGCATGGAAACGTAATCTTTATGCTACAAACTAAAAGTCTATTGGTCTATGGCAGATGTGGCGAACCTTTTTGGATCAACGTGCCATTTTTTCCTTAAGGAATGTTTAATGAGGTAAAGACGTGCCGTCAAATAATTTTGACTCGTGGTTATTGAGAAAATATAATAAAACTAAATACTTACAACTCAAAACTCTTTATTTACAACGAAAAATTACATTTTGCGTTGTATAGTAATAAATGCTTTATTTGCTTGTTTAATTTAAATTAAAGTAATATTATTGGGAATTCTGTTGTAGCAGATTAGATGACAAATAACTTGTATTAGGATTCTAAGGTGTAACTTTTAGCAGAATGCAAGCTGAATTGGAGTCATCTGCCAAACCGTTTCTAAGTGAGTCTAATGTTATTCATCTTTGAAAATAATGACTCGCAGGTATATGTAGATGAAAATATGGTTAAAATGGCATGAGCCAGTTTCTTCAAACAGCTAAATGTATCTGGAATTGAATTCCATGTTTCAAAGATTTTATTACTAGCATTTTTACTTATGTTAATCTTTCTGTTTCAATCGATTCCATCCTTCTCCATTTTTCAACAAATTTTTGAAACCATATTGAACTAGACTGGAAATCAATCAGTTGAGTTTCAAAATTTTCAATTTACAACCAATCGAATTGGGACAAATTCAGTTTATTAAAGGAAGTCACATCAGGATATATAAAAAACTTGAGCACTTCCGATCATTTTTTGAACTAAGAAAATCTCGCCGAAAACTGCGACCGATTACTCGCGTTTGTTCGTAATACTTCATACTGAACGTTGTTATTTTGAATTAAAATGGAAATAGTTTTGATCGGTGGCGTGCCCAAAATATTGTGTCGCGCACTATCAATGGCACGCGTGCCATTGGTTCGCCATCCCTGGTCTATGGGAAGGATTTGAACCCCCAAACCTCACCGTTATGAACGTCACTGTGCATTATCTTCAACAATGTAGGGCCCGAGAAGAAAAAACAACTCTGACAACTTAAGAGAGTTGGAGAGACCATAAAAGCCTCGTCGGAGAAGCCTTGTGTAATTGCATTGTCAGATTTGTATGCAGAAGAACGGGCAGCCGACTGATAAGAACAATCGAACCTTTTCAGCGATCAGGACGTCTTATCAATGGGTGAAGTGGATAAGCGTAGTCATACAGCGTCGCTTAAGATAAGAATGGTTAGGCCGAGGACAAAAAGCGGATGAATTTCCAAGTCGGAATAAGGCGCATACGTAGAAAGAAAATTAAAAGAAAAAAAAAAAGACAGGATATGGGTTTCAACAATAAAAAAAAATTCTGATATTCGCTGAGAAATTATAAGTAAGAGCTTCTTTGCGGTGGGAATAGAATAAATGAAAAAAAAAGACCTTTTTATTGGAAACTCTTTTAGCTCAATCACATAAAGGCTTTAGAGCTAAGTGGTTCTTTTTAATTTCTTCTAGAAACGAGATGTTGTCTGCGGTAGTCTTGTCTTTATGTTCACGAACTCGTGACCAGAGTGTCGCGGGTTTGGGTTCTGTTGCCACAGAAGTCCCGCCGTGTAGAGGAGGCTGACGTACCTTAAATTTGTCGAGGCTCAATCTCCTCCGACAGGTGTGGTGTGGAAGTTAAAAGAAGGGGAGGATGCAAGCTCAAGTATCATCTTCATCACTTCGCCGAAGCTCAAAATTACGAGATCCGTCTCCAATAGAGCTCGTGTTGTTTTATAGTGAGTTGTTAATACACTGTCACTCATTCACTAATGCTCCGAAGGTATTTTGGTGCTTGATATGTTTAACATATTATTGCGACAATATCAACAATGCAATTCGTTTTATTCTTTTAATTCTATATTAAATGTCGAAGTATTTAAATTTTTTTTTTTTTCGTTAATTTTATTTGAAATAATCTGTGGTTTGATTCTTTTTCAATTCCTACACTATTAACTCACACTCTCTATATATTTATTTATTTATCTTGGTGGAATTTTCAATCGTCAATAAAATACATTTTAAAGCGCTCAATTGAGCTGAAATTTTATATACATGATTGTTTTGGATGACAATACAATAATTTAACTATAATTAATAAAAATTAATTGATTAAAACTAATTTTAAGAATATGCAAATATAGCCACGTTGGCATCATTTTTGGCGACTTGTGTCAAAATTTGAAAAGGTTTTTTTCCTCAAATTTTAAAGCATTCAGTTGAACTGAAATTTTATATACACGATTGTTTTCGATGACAATACGATACTTTAATGATAATTATTAGAAATTAATTACCACATAATGTTGTGATTCTGTCATGTATATATATATTTATATTAATTGTAACAATTTAATAAAAAATAGCTAAAATAAAAATTTTCTTTGTCGATCTAAGTAGGGATTGACTTAAATTTTTTTTGTTTTACTTGTTTTACGCAATGTCGCCTTAGAGTTTGTTTTTTTTTAAATTTCCCGCTTTCTAGTTTTGAGAAATGGTTCTAGACTTACAATAAGATTCCATAAGCAAAACGTAAGGTTAATTCAGTTTAAAATAATGTAGCTGTACTGTTACTCTATATTCATCAGCAACAGATATACAGTTACGAATCACGGTCAAGCGAAAAGGGTGACATGTTGTTTTGTTTTGTTAACTTTGCAGACCAGTCCCATTACGCCCTACATCAGATCATCAAATAGTCATAAACGTAAATTTCATGCCCGGTGATGTTTCAGGCGAGCCTTATTTCCTAGGGCTGTTGCACATTAAATGGGATTTTCCTTCAAACTCACCACATGGCCGTGGTTGCAGAAAGATCATGGTCGTGGTCACTAACTCGTGGTCGGTGTTGTCGACACAGGAATTTGAATTATGCTACTAAAGACCCTCCTTGTTAAGAGACAGGTGCTCGTGAAATCTGTCTAGGTTCAAGGTTCTGACGTTGATGTCAGGTAGAAATATGGTGAAACGGCCAGGAGTCATCCTCGTCATTAGATTGTGATTCAAAATTACGAGATCGATCGCCTATATACATAGTGTAACTTCAAGATGCAACGGTAATAAAAAATCAACCAATCAATGGATTTGATTTGATTTTTTTATTAACATCGCACTTGAAACTGTACAAGGGCTTTTGGAGACGGATTAGGTAATTTTGAATCTCTGTCACGTAACAAAGGCGATACTTGAGTTCGTACGCCACTCTCCGCAAACCATATCACGCCAAACTAATAAATCAAACTCCCCACGTTATGTGAGGAGAAAGTTAGGAGACTGATCCTTATTTTATTTATTTATTGTATTCCCACTATGGTTCAAAATTACAAGTTCACCCCCCTCCCTCCCTATTAAAATTCGTTAGTAATTTGATGATTAGAACTCCCTGTGATGTGTGGTGGAATCGTCGCGTTTTTATTTGAATATCCCCAGCTACGAAACTCGCTACCTTAACCACTTCATAATGGCCTATGAAACATAAAAAATGGTATATACTTTGTTTTAATTGATAGTTGTTGCAGAATTTCATAAAAGCTCATAATTATTTTTGAAACAAAACCAAGAGGTGTTTCCAGCATCTGAACTAACATCGTTCTCTTCTGATTCCCACACACGTTACGCAGACTTAAAGACCCAGTTGTAATTTCACGGCATTAATTTCTCCACACGAACTCTTGGCCTACCAAAGCATTGTTATCACGATTAACCCCGAGAAAAGATGTTACTTTACTGAAGGACTAGGTGGTATTAATAATTAAAAAATAAGAGAAAGAAAAAAATTGAAACTAAAACACAAATAATTTCAAAAATTTTACTTTCTTGAGTTGCTGCCTATAATACTATGACTGCCTTTATTTTATAAGATACTAAACTTGTCTCTCTATTTTTCATGAAAATAAAGGAGGTCAAAGAGAAAACACTCTTTTGTGAAATACGATTACAGTTTCAGTCCCTCATATCCATATTTCATTTCAAAAACACTGGAAAAGTGGCAAAGCTGTAGCAGAATTTGAATTACCCAGCACTACGAGGAGGCTTGCTACGTTACACTGGGCAATCTTGAACGAGAACCCGTCCTGCGTTCCTGGGACTCCTAGAAAAACTGCTGTAGCTCATTTAAGACAGGTAATAACTGTCTGAGATCTCATATCCACAGAATTGGTATCGCCGTCTCACCGGACTGTATTCTGTGTGACACTGGTCAGCCTATGACCAGGGACGTCTTAGTGGTTCTTGAGGCCCTGGTTCCTACTCAAAAGTAGGCCCTGGGCCTCTACATAAATGTAGGTCCCACCTATAACCCTTAAAAGTAGACAGTACATAGCATAAGTTGTCACAAATACTCATACAAACAATAACTCGAAACAAATAAAAGTGCATAACTTACAATCACACAAACCGGCTCGACCGTCTTCCGCCTTTTGACTGAATGAGTAATAATTGTGTGGTAGGTCTAAACCTGTACGTGGACGACGGTCATTACATGTATCCGGTTGACAAATCGCCCAAAATTCCCATGTGTTTTTATTAGAATACAACCAGAAATAACATTTGCCCGTTGAAATTATTCGAATTTTGATCTTATTAAAGCTGAGTCGAGAACGAGAAGAGGCTCCCATTGTAGCTGAGGCCCAGTTGGCTCATGCATTAAGACGACCCTGCCTATGACTGGTGAAATTTGCTCGTGTGCCCTGCACTAATTAGTCTTGATTCAAATGTCGAAAAATACTGGAGAGCACGTGCACTAATGGCATAGGTGCTATTGTAGCGTGTGGCATTTTTAAAATAAATACAAAATATTTGAATTTAATTATCCCTGACTTACAAGTGGCTTAGGTTGCCTAGAAGTCATGGTAACAAGCTTGCGACTGGTGTGTCATGAATTCGAGCCTTTCAAGACCCGCCGTGGTGGAGTTGATTCTCGTTAAATCTATCGATACTTTTTTCTTCCCGTTGGCATGCTGTTGAAGTTTGAAGAGAGGAGTCTCAGGTGTCGTTCTCGTCACTTGATCGTTGTTCAGAAATACAAAGCTCAACGTCAATAGCCTTCGTGTTGCTTTAGAAGGTAACGTATATTAAAATCAAAATCAAATCCATGTATAAATTGAAAATGTTTCTTAAAATAAATAAATATTTGAGCTTGTTATAAGTATTGTAAATTTTTGTTTAATAAAGATAATCATTGAAAAATGATTTATTATGTATGCGAAATGTATGGTTCAAATGAAAACATATACAGATGCTTATAATTTTTCACTCTACTCGGTATGATTTTGAAACGAAACAGTCTTCTCATTTATAAGCTTTCCTTTTTCTAGTCTTTTCGTGTTTACAATGATTATATAGCTTACATAAATATAAATTTTTAATCTTTCAAAGTTCACATTTATTTTAATATTAGCTTTCCCCTTTCTTACAATTTGATGCAATATTTTTGTAAAAGAAAAGGACCGTATCCTGTATTGTTTTGCATTTGAATTTTAAATGGAAAGCTCTTCATTGTTGCCATAAGTAGTCGGATAACTATTCATTTTTTAGAAATTTCTCTCTATTTTTTTTTCTCTCTTTTAAACTTTCTCTTTGGTTTCTTTAAATTCTTAGTAATTATACTGGGAGACAATAAACTTGGAGTGAAAATTACATACTATAATGTTGATATAAGATTTTTAATATATTAATGATAAGAAAAAAAAGGAAGAAAAAGGCTGCACGTTTTAAATACAATATTGTCATGTAAATAAAGCGTTTTAAACGGACCATCTGGAAAAGTTAAGTACCGTAAAATCCGGCGTATAACGCTCACCATTGGATAACGCTTACCTATACTTTCAACAGTGGCGTAACGGAGAACATTTAGGCCCTCCTGCAAAATCAGATTTTGGGCCCACAAGTTGGATTTTACAAAGGGTACTTGGCGGCTGTCAGGTTTTGAGGCCCCCTAGAAGCCTGAGACCCCTTCAATGCGGGGATGTACGTTACACCACTGGCTTTCAAGAGGCATTCTTTAATTTTTAGGTTTTTGCCGTATAACGTACACCCCCTTTTTTACGAAAAAGCCTGAAATGTTTGTATATAAGGTTGTGTTATGTTTTGAAGTCATTTATTCGATGTATTATTTCAAGCTTTAGAAAAAATAGTACACTTCTAGAACTGCAACCCTTTAAGTTCACGATGAATGTCCTTTCTTTCAAATAAACAGTATTTCGACCTATTTAGAAGTCTAATTTTTAACGTGCATTTTTATTTTTTATTTTTAAAGTTATCATTTTTATACCTGGCATATAACTCACACCCGTAAATTACGATCATTTTTTGTGTGCTGAAAGTGCGCGTTATACGCTGGATTTTACGGTTTATCAGTATGAACATTCATGTGTGTTATTTGAGAAAAACACACATCAAGGATAACAGTGGTTAATTGAATTGAAAATTGACGATTATGTTAAAAATAAGTGAAATTAATGAGTGACCCACTCTCTCACAACCGTTGTTTAACTTCACATGTACGCAATTATTTTCTGATTAAACTAAAATCAACAATGACTGCAATTTCGCTTTCCATACAATTGAAAAAATTCTTCCTCTCATCGTGGAAAAATTCTAGAGCGCCCCAAAAACAAAATCTTCATCCGGAATCTTATGAAACGTCTGAGAATCCTCCAGCGTAATTACGTCACGGCTACGTCACATTGTGAAGGCCGTTGTCCAAGTAGGGCAGAAAAGTTTCCTTTTTGTAAATAGATTTAAATACAGTGTTCGAACACGGTATCCGTTAGGATGACTCAATGGAAGGTAGGCATAAACGATCGCAAAGGAGGCGGTGGCACGATTCAGGTGGGCACAATAAAAGGGTTGCTGATGATGCAACAGCTGCCAACGAAGGCGTGTCGTTTTGTTCGGTACAGCCCGGGGGTAACGATCTTCTCGTAAATTCGCATGGTAATTGAGAATTGCCATTCTCTGACGTATCTGTAACGAATTCTTAAGGTTGGTGTGGGAATAGGAAATGCGTAACGAGCCCGGTAGCTGTCCCTGTAGGGACATGGATGACGTTTAGTGTCCATTCACGCCTTGTTGACGGACACCTACCCATGTCTGCTTGAGATATGGGGTGAGCTGAATAATGCGTCCAATCTTGAATGGATTACATTCATACTGGTTAGTTTGAATGTGAAAGTCAATTAAAGTTGAAACTAAGCGTAGGATAATTGGCAAGATATGGGCCGTGATGGTATGCTTGATATCTTCGTCAACTGGAGACAGTTCATTCGGTCAAGGTTGATTAGCGAAAAACTTGTGTCAAGAATTTATCAAGATTTATAATGACAACTATGGGTTTTGGTGACAGGTTTATCAATTTATAGTGAATTCAATGATGTATATATCCCTTGTCAATTATCCATGCCCTTGAAAAAAACTCAAATTGCATTAATGCAGTAACATAGAGCATTATTATTATTTTAAAGATGCCAGGGGAATCACACTGTTATTTACAAAAGTAACAATAAAAGTGTTAAAATACGTACTAGAAGAATTTTTGACTTTAATAAGTGGTACACACACAATAAACTTAAGGCTGCCTTCGTTTAATGTTAAAGAATAAGATCCGAATTCTCGAAATATTTTTACTGATATAAAAATATTCAACAATTTATATTATATACTGGCTTCACTATCCTATAGACAATCACTTATTTTATCATATTACTTATTTTTTATCAGAGTTGACACATTTTTTCTTTTATAAAATGTGTTTCGCAATTTTTCTCCTATACCGTAATGCTAAATGAGCTATCCTTTTACATGTTAAAAGAAATATTTAATTGTTTATGGAATATTTTGAAATTTTAAAAACGCTATATTATAAACAAATGTATAAGTTCAGTAGCGTAACGGAGAATATTAGGGCTTCTCTGCAAAGTCAGGTTTTGGGCCCCAAGCCGGATCTCACAAAGAATTGCAAAACCATAACATAACATAGGCTTTGGGCCCCCTAGAGTCCTGGGTGTACGTTTACGCCACTGTATGAGTTGCAATGTTACAAATTTTCATGAAAATAGAAACATTTTTCTGTCTAAAAATGAGCTTTGCGTTTTGTTGAAACTCTCATACATATGGCGAAAGCATCCTTAATACTGTATGTTTGTAAAGTACAGGATGTCTACAAGTGAGTTGGGCAATTTCGTAAGTTAAGAACTTCCGAAATATTAAATGAAATTAACCCGTTTTAAGTCATGTTATTTGTAATATATCCTCAGTTATTTCATAGATGGCGTTAGGTGTCATAACTGACGCTATCCTTTAGTGAACGGTAATCAAACTTTGTCGGTATTACGATAACGGATACTGACAACGGAGCAAAAAAAAAAAGAAATGTTGTCTTTGGTTTCATGTAAATCCTTCTAATATACAAGTACGACGAAATTTTGTTCGAGAATACAAGAAAAAGGCCCCAAAAGAGGTATTACTGCCTCATGGTGTTTACCTGGTGATGCTACATATTTTCCTTATGCTAATCAAAGAAAAAGCGCCTGGAGGTTACATTTTTCAACAGGATGGCTTAGTTCTATACTTAGAGTCCGTATAGAACCTTTCAAGAAATCATCCAGATTTTACGTTATACTTCGTTTAAGAACAAAATTCTTATATTGAAGCAGGCCACGTCTGTTGTTTTCCCTGCAGCGGTACTCCCCTTGTGGGAGGATTGGGTTTTACAGGCAAAGTTTGCTTTCTAGAGCTTGGACTTGGAAAAATAAGATCATGGCGACAAAAGATGTTTCCAGGGTGACCAGATTGATTTTCGACCTTGATGATAAATTTCGCGAAAAATACGATATTGCCAAGGAATCATAGAGAAAGCTCTATGATCGATGCTTCTAAAAATTTCTATGAGAGAGAGTACAATCGAGATGAGAATCTGTGTTTTGACTACGACAAGAGCGATAGGCTTTATGTGTCTGAGTTCTTATGTGAGATAGTTGTACTGTTCTAGAGAGTGATTTCTGGAATGTTATAAGGCTTTTTTATAGAGAGTGCGTTTTGCACTGCAGTAAATAATAAGTTATTATATTTCTTTGTGTATTAAAATCGATTTCTTTTCGTGTAGTCATCTGTTCGTCCTTGTACATTGGTAAATCTTTTATTATTCAAATAACAGGAATCGTTAGTTACCCCTCTCCCAAGAACTTCTAAAGACTTCTTAAGGCCCTGGGCCCCTACTCAAAAGTAGGCCCTTACACAAATGTAGGCCTCACCTATGACCCTTAAAAGTAGACAGTGAGGGCATACGTTGTCAACAACTCGAAAAAAAAGCCGAAATGTGCATGACTTATAATCGCACAAACCGGCTCGACTGACAGCCGCCTTTTGACTGAATGAGTAATAATGGCGTATGGTGATAGGCCTAAGTTTATACACGGACGATATCCAGTTGACATATTGTCCGAAGTTTCCAGTTTTTCGGAGAATACAACTGGAAGAAACGTTTGAACGTTGAAACTATTCAAATCATGATCGTATTAGGGTTGAGTCGAGAACGAGATGGCCCCCATTGTGACCGAGGCCCTGGGCCCAGTTGATCCACACCTTAAGACGTCCCTGCTCCCTCCCCCTTTCCGTAAATTGTCAACAATATCATAAAAATGCTAACTCTCAAAAAAATGTTGTTCTAATAACGCATTTAATTTTTATGACTCATTTATAATTTACCAAGAGAATAATGAAAAAATAGCCTTATTACTCAAAATTGTACTTTGTACTACAACTTTCCTGGCAATTTCAATAATCAGTGGTTTCCGATCATCATTGTCATGTCTGGCTCCAATTAAATTTGAATTATTTACTGTGAATCTTGAAGAAAATAAAAAGACCTTGAATAAGTTACGCTTGAGAAATTACTTTAAAATCTATGCAAAAAAAGGTTTAATCTGCAATGAACTCTGCCTTCATAATTCTATGGAAACAGGAGTATTGATGTAAAAGAAGCAATTTTAAAGTGATTTCAAGCCATTGGTTCGCAGAAAAATTGTTCATTTATAAATTTTATCTTTTTAAAAAAATAATGCTATTATGACATTATTGCCTTTACAACTCGTTCATCTGGACACCAATTTACTATAGATTTTTATCAGAAAACTTTTGGAAAACGAAATATTCCTTTTTTTTTCTTTCTATTTTCACAGAATGTATTTTAGTTTCATCTTTGTTCAAATCTCTGTAAATCTTGTGTTGCTTGTGTGTCCCTGAATTCAAAAAAGTAATTACCAAGACTGACTGCATAGTAAACGGAAATGTCAGAAGGAAGAAAAAAAATGAAATCCACCTGCGCAATATGGAAATGAGGGACCATTTCCAAATACGATTTATGCCGTAAAGTTTCCTGTGATTTTTATTACCGTTAAAAAGTTTCATGACTAAAAAAAAATAAAAAAGATCACGAATTGAAACGAAATTTATAATGATGTTTAACTTTTTTTAATCATTCGGATTGTTTTGTTATGTTGATTTGTATGTTAACTAGAATTTAAAAGATAAAAATTTGAATAATGCAACCTGGTTTTTTAAAACAATTTCGGAAATGCAATTCTTTTTTTTAACATGTTTTTATAAGTTTCACTTCTATGTAATGGAATCTTTGAACACGATTTTTACCCACTTTTAAAGATCAGATAAATTCGAAATTTTACACACTTCTCAAGGACCGATTACAATACAATAATTTCATAATTTTGTTTCATTGTCCTGATCAGAATCCTCAAAAATAAGGATTTTAAGATTTGGCGACTAATTCATTATATCGTTTCCAGATTTGGCGACTAAGAGATTAAGGAGCAACCCTAAAACCGCGAATATGCTTCTGGTTAATACAAATAAAACAAAACAAAAAAGTGTTCTTTGTGTGAAAAAGGGTAGGATGGGTGCGTAGTTTTTCTGAAAATAAAAATAGAAAAAGACTCGTGCATGTGAAAAAAAATAATTTATGTTCTTACTGCAAATGCTTTAAAAATTTTTATAAAAAAAATATTTATACGTTTAAAAGTAATATACGAATAAACATATACAATATTTTAAAAAGGTGATAAATTTATGTTCTAACTCAAATTTTTTTTATTTTGATAAAACAATATGTTTAAAATGATGATACAAATTAACTTTAAAAACAATACGTTTAAAAGGTGATAATACGATTGACATTAAAAATTTCTTCTTAACAGTTAACAGGCTTGTGTTTAATACAAATAAAACAAAAAAGTATTCTTTATGTGAGAAGGGGGTACATCAGAAAAAGTTTCTTACCATAATATAAACTATTGTCTAGTTTTTCTGAAAATGGAAATAAAAAAGCAAGACTCGTGCATGTGAAAGAAAAACTTATGTTCTAACCGACAAATATTTTTTATTTCTATAAAGCAAGGGTTAAAGGGTGATGATACAAATTAACTTTAAAGAAATACTTTTAAAAAGGTGATAATACCTTAACCCCTTTTGTTGGTTAGACCGATTCTACGGGGCGGAATTTTTTGAAATATAACGATAGGGGACTCATGCGGGCCCCCCGTAAAGGGAAGAATAAATACCCTTCAGACCCGTTAATTAATATCCATTGAAGGGCAAGACTAATTCCAGCACAGCCACAAATTTCCCGGCCCAAATATAAAACTCGGAAAAAATTAAAAAAGAATAAATGATAGTTTAAAAACTAAAAGAACAAGTTTTTTATTGTAGATCGAACTAAAAATAAAAAAATAAATTATAGTTTAAAAAAAACTAAAAACACGCTTTGGGTGAATCGAACTAAAAAGTAAAAAAAATTTTAATATAAGAGTTGATTAACGAGTTAAGTCAGGGGGTTTGCGTGGGGTGTCTTTGTACTCATTTTACACTAACTCAACTTTTCGGAATAGAACTGTAAAAAATTATAACATTTTAATATAGAGCACACCAAGTTTTTACCCAATACTTTAAATTTTCTCGTCAAACTTTTATTTTATATTAAAGGGATAATATTTATATATTTAGTGTCACTTAGGTTAGAAAATGTAAAATTTTGTTTTAAGAATAGTATTAAATAAAAAATTATTTAAGTAAAATATTTTTTACAAAAAAAGAACATAGAATGACCCATTTTTAAAATTTCTCCTTTTTTAAAAAAAAGTTTATTATAATAATATTTTGCCGGAAAAAGCTCGACCCCTTAAGGGTATAAATTTTGAAATTTTTTACTTAGAATGGGTTTATCTATGTTTTACACAACAGAGGGGGTTTTTAAAAAAGCCGATAGTTATTTTAAATGGTTGTAACTCTGAAAATAATGTAATGTTTCAAAAAACATAGTTCAAACTTCTGTACAAAGGGCGAGCTATATACAGGGGAAAATTTATTTTAAAAGAAGCATTTTTTACAAAAAAGGAAAAAAATTTTGAAAAATTTTTTGTTATTTTTTGGAAAAATTTATTTAAATAATTTTCTTTGTCAAAATGTCCCAAAACATGTATTCTAATCAAGTGCACTAAATATCATGAAAAACATTTATGCGCCCCAAATCACGGTTCCGAACGTATTTTAAAAAAACTTCAAGTGCAATACAAATAATTAGCATAATTATTATTGTGTGTTTTCGATTTTCAACCGAGTCGTTTTGGCAAATCGGGAACTATAGGGAGGACGACTCATCACGGTATCTCAAAACATTGACAACCCGCTTCAAATTTGTGGGTTTTTTCATTTACTGGGTAGAGATTCACTAAAAAGATATTTTTAAAAATCAGCTTTCAAGATCAGTTGCCGGGGGTAAAAATTTCCATTGTTGAACTATTAGGCTTATAGACATTATATTTGACAGTCATGTTTCTTTTATTCTGCTGAGATCCGTGAAGGGTTTTGCTGAAATTTTCCCAAAAAGACGGCGGTTACTATTTTTCCCTTTTTTGAACAATTAACATATAGATTTTTAAATTTTGGGAACATTTTTTTTTGGGTGCTATGGGGGCGCAAAAGATAAATATACTTCGTTTTAGAAATTCATGTCGTCATTTTTAAATGTGGCGAAATATGTATCTATGAATGATTTTAAATACAATTGAAAGCTAAGTACTAGGACTTACATATTTCAATAGCTTAAAAAACAAAATTTTGTCGTACAATATTCCCAAGCGAATACCAGTGAAACGAATTGGTTACGACTAGAAGACTTATATATTTTCATTCAAAAGGATTATATAAAAAGAGTATACACAACACACAAAAACCTCATCTATATGTGTATTTCCTTGGGCTTTGCTTTTTATTTTATTCATCAATTTTGGTAGAATTGTAAAATTGCAGTCGGATCCCGATTTAACGAATTTCTCAATTTAACGAATTTTTCTCATTCTTCGATTAAAAGGAAGGCAGAAACCCCTAATTAACGAATAATAAACCTCGAATTAACGAATTTTCTTAACAGCTAAATTTTTTTTTTATTATCCTAAAATCCGGCGTATAACGCGCACTTTGAACACGAAAAAAAGACTGAAATTTAAGGGGTATACGCCGGGCATAAAAACGATAGCTTTAAAAAAAACAAGAGATGAACATAAAAAAAATTTACTTACGCCTGCATCGAAGCACTGTTTATTTAAAAGAAACGACTTGCCTTTTGAACTAAAAGAGTTTACGGTGTGAATTATATTGTACGATGATTAAAATATATTAAAAATGAAATAAATTTACATCCATTTCAGAAGGTGAAAATATTAAACATCTTTTTATTCCCCTCACTCCCGTTATTATATTTTTTATTTTCCTAGCTGGTTCTACAGTTCTAAGGCAACTCACTAAATCCATCATATAATTTTTTTTTTTTTCCACATACAACAGGATAAAAAACTAATCTGAATTTAAAAAAAATAGACATAAATTATTTCCTGACAAATAGAACTAAATGACTTCTCCCCAAAGAAGTTCTTGTTGAAAAAAGTAATAACATATCCACCCCTCTACCTTCCCTTTATCCATCAACACCTGTGACTACAAGTTGCAGTTCTAAAAGTATACTATTTTTCAAAAGTCTGGAATAATATCGAATAAATGACTAAAACATAAAAACAATGTATACAAA
>BMAV01012783.1:0-13688 GCA_019973955.1 Trichonephila inaurata madagascariensis
TATTTTTTTGTTTTGCACCAGTCTCATAAGATTATCAGAGAATTGATTCTTCTGAAAAGACAATGTCGTGGCATTCGTTTGCCCATGTCCGCATTCAACAAACCCTTTTGCAACCCAAACCAGCAGGTGTATTTAAAAGTGTTGTTGTTACTGATGCCACCTATTGGCAGGGCCAGATCGAGCCCAAAAGTTCATCATGGCGAAAGCAAATGACGCCTTCGTTAGCCGTAGCTTTGGGGCCCTACAGGGACAGTCGATTTGGCGCTTTCCCCCCAATTTTGAGGGGGACACCGGGGGTTCGGGGGCCCCACCCTTCCCCCTTCACCAACCACACAAGAGGACTTAGGCCGACGCTTTTTAAAATAACCCCCACCCCCAAAAAGGCACTATACATTTACAAACATCCATGTCTGCCCCGGGATTCGAACCCAGCTGACACTTCTATATTCTTCAACAAGGCATTCTGATTTCATGGAAAAAATGGCAGGAAATCACAATTTCAGAGCTTAAAAACAGCTCAAACAAAACAGCCTCTCACATAAAAAGTGTTCGTAGTTTTGTTTCAACTAAAATACATAATTTGAATGAATGCTGCAGAACTTATCTTTTTATTTTGGTTCACGAAATTATAAAATTTCACACCCACTGGATCTTTCTTTCATGCATTTTGGATTATTAGTAGTAAAGTGCGTTACTCTTCCCCTTCTTACTTTCTAAGCACTTTAGACCTTAATAGATTTGAATTAATAGTTATGTGAAATTTTCTAAATTTCTTTTGTTACATTCGCTTAAAATTATACGAAAATATTTGTTTTTGTTGTAAAAGCAGAGAATAATTAACTTAGTAAGTTAGAAACATGTTCGCATTTATTTTACACAAACTGTAGAAATCTAGATTGATTGAAACTACCTAGAGTCGCATTTCATATACTGCGTGTTTTCATAGCCACATATGTTGGGAAGTATTTTTAACTAAGAGAACCAGGACATCACATATACTTCACAAGGGGGGGGCACGACTGGAAACATTTCGGGTCGAGACTTGGTACAATAGTATATCCTTTGGGGTGTTCAATCCTTAATGTAATTCCTTCAATGGCCAGTCAAGGGGGAAAAAACAGCTTTCGAAATTTATGCTTAGTTTTTTATACAATTAAGTTTCTATTTCTTCCATCGGCCCGTGGCCGGTTGGTAAATCGTTTTGCCTTCAATGGGTTGGACCCAAGTTCGAATCACGCAAAAAACTTTTTTTTTTAAAAAAATAATTAAAGGAATTCCTTTGATTTTTTTTTTAAAATTAAAAAAATTTATTTATTAAAGGTTTATTAAATATTGAATGGTTTTTTATGTAATTTTTTGTATTTTAAAAATTTAAAAAAAAATAAGTAAATAAATTTATTATTTAAAACTATTATTAATTAAAATTAAAAATTAATTGTTGATTAAAATTACTTAAAATTAATTTTGTTTAAAAAGATTATAGTAATTAAAATTTTTTAAAAAGTATTAAATTTAAAAAGTATTTAAAGTATCATTAATTAAAATTTTTTAAAAAAGTATTATTAATTAAAATTTTTTGTTTTAAATTTAAAATTTTTAAAAAATTTTTTTTAATTTAAAAATTTAAATTTAAATTATTAAAATTATTTAAAATTATTTTTTAAAAAAGTATTTAATTAATGTTAATTTAAAATGTGAAATTAATTTTAAATTTAAAAATAATTAATATCAATTAAAATAATCATATTAATTAGCATGATTAATATTTTAAAAATAATTTTTTACATTAATTATAATTCATTGCTTACCTTTAAATTTAAAAAAAATATTAAAATTATTTAAATACAATTATTAAAATTATTAAATAATTTTTAAAATTAAATAGATTTATTTAAAAAACACTTTTGAGTATTTCATAAAATTACGAAATAGTTAATTTTAAAAATGATAATAAATTTTTAAAAATTATTATATATATATATATATATATATATATAATATTTCTTTTATAATATTGTTTTTGCATTAAAAAACTATTTGTAAATAATTTTTATGTAAAATATCATTTAATGTTTATTATATATTTTATTTTATAAATATTATTTATTCATATAAAAATTTATTTATTAAACATTACATAAATATTCATATAATTACAGTAATTTTTTTACTGTATAAAATTCAAAATAATTACGTAGAATATATCATTTAATATTTAATAAACCTTTCATAAATAAATTTATTTATTTAAAAAAATAATTAAAGGAATTCAAAGAGAAAAATGTTTTTCGCGTGATTCGAACTCGGACCCAACATTATTGAAGGCAG
Source organism: Trichonephila inaurata madagascariensis (assembly GCA_019973955.1). NCBI lineage: Eukaryota > Metazoa > Arthropoda > Arachnida > Araneae > Nephilidae > Trichonephila > Trichonephila inaurata. The sequence continues at coordinate 2,329 of BMAV01012783.1, forward strand.
ACGATTTACCAATCGAGCCACTGAAAGAAATTGAAACTTAATTGTATAGAAGCTAAGCATGAATTTCGAACGCTGTTTTCTCCGAATTGACTGGCCATTCGACGGAATTACATTAAGGGTTGAACACCCTAAAGGAGTACTTCTATTACACCAAGTCTCGACCCGAAATGAATTTCCTTAGTCGTGCCCTCTCCTTGTTAGAAAAATTGATTTTTCAATTTTAGTTCTAAAAAATAGTGCATATTTTTCTGAATCTAAAAATGTATAATACTTATATGTTTCTTAATAAAATAGCCCTAAAATATAAAAAAAAAAATGTAAACAAATGACCACGCCCCTTTTGACATATTTTAAATGTATAGTTTCTCCTGTGTTTGATCTATGTAAACTTTTGATTTTTTTTCCGTTTGAATGAATAATAAATATATCTAAACAGGATACATGAGCATATACTGAACAAAATATGTTTTGGTATATATATATGTCTCATTTTTTTAAAAACAAGATTTATATGTGCAAAAAGAAAATTAAGATTTTCAAAATTTTAAGGTTTTATGATTATTTCAAAGAAATTATGCAATTAATTCATTAAAAAACAGGTTCATTATGTTTGATATGTTGCTTTATATATATATATATATATGTGTGTGTGTGTGTAAAACTTGGTGCTAATTTGATATCGGGGGTAGTAGTGCCAAGTTGTTGTTTATGTTCGCCAAGATGGGCGATAATATTTCAATATGGTTACCTTAATATTTTTATCGTCTGTCGATAGTAGTTTGCCATGGGGATACGTATATTAGAAATAACTTTTATTCATTTTTTCCCGCTGTAACCCTTTAATTTCAGACGATTTCTTCAAAAATTTAACCATTTTCAGTATAAATTTTCTTTGATTTGCGTCTTCTGTATAATTCTGGGCTATTTTCGAATATGGATATTTCTAAAATGAGTGAGTACATGAATATTTTTTTCTTAAATGAATAACCGTGTTTTGCTTTTAATTATCGCTATAAATAATTTATTTTCGTTTTAAAAATGTTTTTTTTTTACGATCTTTGTTCGATGAAATTCGTTGAAGGAACTTACAGTGCAAGTTTCATATTGCACGCTTTCACTACTTTGTAATTGATATTCTAAATTAATTTTAACATACACTATGTAATTATTTTATTCATAATGAAAAAAATGCAAATATTACTATGTGTAACAATCTCATATAATATTCGTTACTTATAATTGTTTCTCTTAGCATTTATTTATAAATATTACAATACTTTTTATTTATTTATAATTATTATTTTTTTTTTTATAATTTTTTTTTATTTTTTTTATAATAATTATTATTTAATTATAATTATTATTTTTTAATTATAATTATTATCTTATTCATTTATAACGTTTTTTTTTTTTTATTTATAGCTATTCTTATGTTATTTATTTATAGTTCTGTATTACGAGTTCTCTTTATTTTTTTTTATTTTTTACAATTCGACGATTATTCTTTTTTAATAAACATTTAATTATATTATGATTTTTTTTCAAAACGTTTTTATAATCGTACTATATGAATTTTACATAAAAATTTAAAATAAAATAATATGAGCTTATTATATTGCATAATACTATTATTAGTACATTTTTTTTTATTACATATTAATAATTATTGATTGATTGATCTAGGTTATTCTCAATCTCTTCCTATATTTTATTTGAAATACATTTAAATGTATTTCAAAACAATTTTTAAAAATTTGTATCATTAAACTACCGTGCCGCCTTTGGATTTCAGTCCAGAAGAAACGCGCGCGTATTTTATCACGCCAAGAGCATTTGGGGCCAAATCCCCCGTTATCAAATTAGTTTAAAATTTTTTTGTATACTCAAAAATATTTTTGTAAGAAATGGTACCTACATGAAAGTATTACAAGATCTCGAAAATTAACTTCATGTTAACTAAGACAAAGGGAAAAAAACATACGAATTTAAAATGACTTTTATCACTCTAGAAAATGATTAAGCATTATTAGTATGCATATAAAAATAGGCAAGCAAATGCTAATCAAGTGTATAATATAAATGAAAACATTACTTTTTTTTAGTTTTTCACTTTTTCTCAAAAGCATATTTTTTTGCATTTAGGTACATTTTGTAAAAAACTTGCATTTTATGTTTCCCAAATTTTTTACTTTTTAAACAAGATGCCTATGCATAAGTGAAAATTTTTTTTTTTCCATTAAAATAGTCCCAAATTTTTAACAAGGGTTTTATGCATAAAAAAGCACAAAAAAAAAAATTTTCCCAAAATTTTCAAAAGTTTCCAATTTTTTCCAGAAACTATACTAAAATTTTACTAAAAAAATAGGTTCACTGTATTTTGCGTATTATTTTATATGTGTGTAAAAAATATTTTGCATGAAAAAAAAGATACATTTAGGTACCATATTTTAAAAAACTAAGTATATATTATGAGTTCTCAAAAATTATGTATTGCTTAAATTAAATAGGAAAAAAAACTTTTGCACTAAAAAGTTATTTTTATAGTTCTACAAAATAATTGAATTATCTTTATTAAGAACATAAAAAAATCTAAGCTTTATTGGAAATTTTAGAAGATATTTGTCTCATAAACAAAAGGTCTTAATTTTGGCATTTTACTCTTTCGAGCATGTTCTGGTTCCCTTAAGGTAACCGACTACGTTCGGAACCGTGATTTTGCAAAAGAGTATAAATGGATAATATTTTTATATTTAGTGTCATTTAGATTAGAAATTGTATATAAAATTGTTTTAAGAATATCTGTAAAATTATATTTATAAGTACAATATTTGACAAAAATGAATAAAATGACCAATATTCAAAATATTTATTCTCCTTTTTGTGAAAAATGTACTATTATTATAATATTTAACCTGTATATAGCTGATACCTCTGTATAGGCTTAACTTCGTTTTTGGAAATATATAACCCAGGGAAAGTGAGTTTATACATGTTTTACACGACAACAAAGGGGAGAAATTTTAGAAAAAAACGCCGATAATTATTTCAATAGGTTTGTAACAAAATTTCAATCACCAGATTTTCGCGTATCTGTTTGTTGTAATCTGAATTTTTAAAATCATAACTGAGCCTCCTGGCACGAAATGCAGAGCTTCGCACAGGCAAAACATTATTATATACAAAAGTATTTTTGTAAAAGGAGAGCTTATTTTTTGAAAAAGGGTTACGTATTCTAAGTTAATTTTGGCCGAAATATTGTATTTTAAAATAATTTTTCTTGTCACAATGTCTTAAAACAATTGTATACATGTACACACTAATCTAAGTGACACTAAATAATATGTGAAAAGTATCCATTTTGTATTGCTTTTTAAAATGTGAGTTCAAGAACTTAGTCTGGATACCACCTTAAAATACGATTGCTCAAGTGGCATTTAGAAATATTTATTACTGCTTATATAACTTTTTACGTATACCGATTTTTTTTTTTGGAATTAAGTAAAAGAACTCCTTGTGTACCAACAAAAATTTAACACACGAGGCTTACAGACGTGAGTCAATACTCAATCAATAGTGGTAGGAATTTTCAAGTAGAAGGATACAGGCACAAATGCTTATATCAAAAGGGAAAAGAAACAAAAATGGATTCAAATGCAATAAATACAGAACAAAATGCAAAATTGCTCACAGCGGCACAAACGGAGACATTTCGTTCATTAAATTACTCACAAGGAATATTAGGAAGCCTTGTTGGCATAGCCAGATTTTCAAAAACAAATACACACATATATACATATATTCATACACATATACATATATTCATACACACACATATATGTATACATACACACATGCAAACAAATATATGTATATATATACTTACTCTCTGATAGAACCCTTGCTGTTTCGCTTTTAACGCTTTTATTTGGTGTGGAATTTCCTCCAAAATTGCTCACCCAGCGTTAGGCTTCCCCGATATCCGAAGAAGTTTATATGTGTTTCTTTTTTTTGCGATTGTTATACAGGCAATATTTTTATAGATTTTCAAACATTTGTTGACGTTATTGTAAGTATAAATTTATGTAAAAATATAACTTACTTGATTTCTATGTGACCAAATATTAACAGTTTTTAGTTTTTTATATAACTGATAATAAAAAACACTAAATAAAACAGAAAAGCATTTCACTAGAAACTAGAATGCAAGTAATTAGAAGATCAGATACTGATGAACGTCAACCTCAAATTGGTGCTGCATTGAATTTTGCAATTTCAACAATAAGGACTTAGACTAACTTTAAGACTTAAGAAAAATATTGGCATCATTGGTAATTGCAACTACGACAACTCTGCAATTAGGGCGTACGGCATTTAGGAAGCGGAAAAACGGAGATTGGGCAACGGCGTTGAAGTCGATGCGCGGCGCAGCGATAAAGGCGAAGTGGGGCAGACGGTTTGGAAGCGGCCAATGCGCCGTTTGAAAAACGGTTTGTACCATATATTCGGTGAATGTTTGCCAAGAACGCCTGCGCGACCGGGCCTGCCGCATCGCTGACCTCTTGACCAGGGCTGTTTCGGTCGATAACTGCGGTGCCGAGCACAGTTTCGTAAAATGACGAAGGAGAAATGCTGACTGGCGAGGAATCAAACGCGAAAGATGACGTGGCTGCGAAGGCTGACGCTATATTGTTCTTTTGTAGACAATTCATGAGTGTACGTCTTTCAAAAGTGAACTTAAAATTTATAGGAGCTTTTCTTAAGCAAATTTAGATTTTAACACCAATTCCGTTGATGTGTCCATAAGTTGTTCTTTCTTCATTGGTAAGCCTTCTGATTTATCCATTCACCTTAGTTTTCTCTTCTGAGAGATATAGTTTTAAAGCATTTAAAAAAAATGTTTTTCTGATAGGTGTTTTTCTTTTTAGTACAAATGGTATAGAAGGTGCTTCATTATATAATTTTTAATACTGTCGTACAAATCCAATTCAATAGCGCACACAGGGATTTTTCAAGGGGTGGGGTAGTCCAAGGTCAAAAGTCCACCATATCGCCAAACATATTCTTTTGATTTTGTCGACTTTCGGGAACAAAAAATAGTAAAAAGTTAATTATTACACTAATAATTAGCATTAATTAATAAAATTAATTATTAATAACTAATACTTTATTAAATTTTACGTACTATATACATAGGATAATAATTAATCGATAAAAAAGTCCAAAGGAGCTTTGAGGGAGAGGGGTCGGAACGAGGATCTCCATGTGTACATCACTCATCAATTTATTCAATTTCGTCCACATAGTTTTTTGCTTAAGCACACACATACACACACAGCCCTAATGAGGATAAAAATATTTTGAGAAACCCAGGATCATAAACAAAACATTCACAATCTATGTAGTACATATAAATAAAGAAAAAAACGTCTTAATATCCTTGTATAATATAATAAATGTTGCAAGAAATTATGAAAAATACACCAGCATAGAAATATTCTTTTACAGTTTCCCCCGTAGAATGTAGGACACGCGTTGGGGTTTAGATAGGTGTGGTCATAAAAACTCCATAAAAAGAGCATATTGATAAATAAAAAATAAAAAAAATCCGCTTTTGAATAATTTGACTTAGACTTGAAATATTACAAGCTTGTTTATTTTGTTGAGTCGATATCCACTAAAAACGGGTTTCATGAAATTTCACTTTGGGGTACGGGGTCACGAGAGCGTAAAATATAATTCTACAGCAATTTTAGAAATTAAAGTCCTGTCCTTTTTAAATTAAGAGGATGGCCTGCAAATATTTCGTTACCGGATTGGTATATTGAAATATTTTGAAACATACATGAGCAGACAAAATTATTCTAAAAGTTGTCCAGAAAAAAATTTGTTATTTGTCGTATCTGTGTACTTTGATTTTAATTTCGATAACAATTTTGACAAACACCACAGAACATTTTTTAAACGAGAGAGTATCTGTAATCATTATTAGTCGAGATGCAAGAGAAAAAAATCCAGAATGTAATGTTCAAAAACGAAAACTGATACGGAAACACGTATCTAACTTCAATGACAGATAAGAACGAATCGTGTCTCCACCTGGTAGCAAAGAGAAGCAACAAGTTTGAGAACAGGAAAATTTTTTAAAAAATCACAAGATTCAGCAGTGATTAATAAGCTGACCTGAACCAGCCTTTTGACTGCAGAAAAATTTAATTTACAACTCAGGGTATTTTTTAAACGGAAGCAAGCGTCGGGCCGTAAAGTGGTTAATTTTTAACTACCGTAAAATCCGGTGTATAACGCGCACTTGTAACACAAAATAAGATTGAAATATACAGGTGCCTTATGCACGCCGGATTTTTGTAATTCAAGAACTGGGGGTATTTAAATAATGTTTTTGAAGTTGCTTTGTAGTGTGTGGAAAAAGTCGACTGAGTTTTACAAGATTGCATTACATGATTTCTGTGTGGATGTACCGGAGAGAATTTTAAGAAATTACTGAAATTCTAAGAAAGCAGTTACTGTGTGTAATAAAATAGAATATGCTTAATTTTTTTTTATTACGCTTTGTACCGGATAAATTCTCTTTGGCCTTCTTAAATTAGTTCCGTTTATCAAATATTCTTAAATTTACAATAATTGAACTTTACAAAACATATATAGTTTGCTTTAATACCTGAAATAACCATATTACATTTTTAAGTGTAGTATATATATATATAATCAGTAGCGCACACAAAAAATTTTCAAGGGGGGACGGCGTTCAGAGTCCACCATTTTGGTATCATGCTTTAATATGCCGCCCAACATATTCTTTTGATTTTGTCGATTTGGGGGAACAAAAACAATACAAAATTATTGAATAAGCAATTAGAACTAATTAACAAAATTAATTATTAATAACAAATACATAATTAAATTTTACATAATATATACATAGGATTATAACCAATCAACGAAAAAATCCAGGGGGGCTATGGGGGGGTTCGGAACCTAGAGGCTATGTGTATTGCCACTGTTACATATATATATAGTCAAAATTCTCTACTAAAGAGAGATGAATATTCAATAATCAAAACTGAAAGAAATTGAAATGCAAGATAATCAGACATAAGATTTCAGGAAGGATATGAGAAATTATAAATAATAGGGTTTAAAATATAAAAATAAGAATCCTACAGTATTATAAAAATTATTATAAATATTAAAATATGGATACTACAGTATTATATATATATATATAGAAGCATGAGTGTGTATTGCCGGCCATTAAAATTGCAGCACTAAGAAGGAAACAAAATAACTTTATTTGTTGGGGGTATACAGCAGGTGGGGAACAAAATTATCAAATTTATTGGAAATTTGGGAGTGCGCAGTGTCCGATATTGCTACACCATATTTTCACACTACGCCATCGTGAGGATTTTGAACTTCGACTGATTCAACATACACCAGCTTTCTACAAGAAGCTCAAGGCACATTAATAAATCATTGGAAATTTTTTTTTTTAATGTCACATTTTATATTGTTATCTAATATTTTTATTAATTGTGTTGCTCCATTTTTCCATCAGAGGGCGACACAGCGATCAAATTACTGGCGCAGCCATACTAATTTTACTCCCTCTTACAGTATTCGCATTTTCCGACTTTATCCTCAAATCCCCACACGTTGAAATCATACATGATATGCGATAAACAATCATCATTAATTTCTTTCCGTTTTAGTCAAAATTTTCCATGGCATCTGCTTGGTTCGTCGAAATTTGTTTCACCTCGCGATCTGATCTGTCCGGATTTAGTGATGCGATTTTCCTCATTATTGCACCTTCCATTTAATATTTCAACTTTCGAGATTTGTGCAAATTGAATCAAAATTTTATTTCAAAATAAATTGTACCGGATTTTCCAATGTTTTTTCTTTTTGGGCTTTAAGGCAGAAGGGCGTAGCTAGGTATCAAGGGCCTGGTGCAAAAAAAAAATAGGAGGCGGTTGATTTGGATTTTATCCGGCAAAAAATATGTCAATATTTTAAATATACAAAGCTACAATTTTATTTATCTTCTCTTTTTGGCGTTTCTTTTGCGCCGCAACGCTTGCCACTGGGTTTCTTTTTCATCCATAATTTTAGTTTTTTACAATTTATCAATACAATTCGTATGTGAGTTGAGAGTACTTACTGATGTTAAAGAAGGGAAAATATTCTACGCTACAAAACGTGTTTGGGGAAATCCTAACTATTTTATTTTATTTTTTCGGAAGGATCAGGAAACCATCACACCAGGGCTTGAGCAACGGTACTCAACTTAGCCTTTTTTCAGCAGGCCTCACACATATGGTAACTTGCTATTTCTCGCGGGCCGCAACGGGCAGGATTACAACGGAAGACGAGGAGAGGGGAGACATAAAAGATCAAAGACAGCAAAATACAGATGATAGATAAAATATTAGTTTTTGGATTTTTATTTTAAAACTATATTAAGCTTCCATCAAATAAACTCACAGAAAAAAAAAAGGTTTCCAATGCATTTTTACCCTGTGGGATGAGAACAAATTTCCTTTCATCAATGATCCCATGTCCAAAAAGTATTTTTGTTGCTTGCAAAAAAGGAGGCCTTAAATGATTTTACGTATTTTAGTATTGATACAGTGATAGGCAAACTATATTTTAAATATAGCATTTTCATGACAAATTAAACAAATTGTTAGGGCTTTGTTTTGTTTTCTTTGAAACTGATCAGACCCCAATCGTCTTGAAATCGCAAATATTCTTTAGATATTTTTGCTTGGAGTTCGTAGTAAGTTTCACGTATAAAATAATCGCTATTCTACTGTTATTTATTACCACTAGCAGTTTACAATTACAAAAAAGAAAAAAACTTGCTCCTGTCCTACCAGCACCATCGATAGCAAGACTTTAGCAGAGTTGCTTGATTGGTAATTTCTCGCTAAATTTTAATACATTTGTTGTAAATAATTGGTGTTAAGAGAAACAGAACATGACTTCGAACCACTCAGAAGTTCGTGGAAGGCTATGCACGGCCCTGGGTTGAGTATCGCTGGCTTAGAGCAGGGGTGGCCAGCCACGGCCACGCGTGCACATTCACGGAAATGAACAAGCCGAAAAATGGCCAAGGGCTTCGACGTTACATCCACCTTGTCTACCGATTCTCTTAGAAATTCCGTGTCCGACTTCTCGGGGACAAAAAATTTCGACGAAAAGAATATCCTTTCTTGCAGAGCTGGCTGTTCGCAAATCTTGGTTTTGTCTGCTCGATGGCCACTGACACGCTCAGCTTTCTGCCCTACCCAGGGTGGAGGGTGTGGCATGTTTCAGAGTCACCACCGGACATGATTACCTGCAGGCCCATCCTCTTAACATCGACCTGGCTTATTCACCGCACTGCCCTCTCACCACCAGCAAATCAGTACCCAGCGAAATGTGATTTGGGGGACATCTATCCGTTGCCCCGCTCTGCTTATATTCTCTCGTAAAATTGCTGCTGGAATTCTCCTTCTGCTAATTACAGCATTTACAGCATCCATAACATATTGGACTACCAAGACACTTTATGTCGAGAAGGATGTTGGCGGGCGTAATTTAAAAAAACAATGTTATAAATTTGTGCAAGTAAAATACGATTTGGCAAGCAATCAAGCATTAATAACAGGATGATATTTTCACAATTGACTACTATTTGCAGCACATAAAAATGCATACGGCATAAAATTTATATTAAATACATAAAATTTATAAGTAAAAAGTTAAAATCATAGAAGTTTCAAGGGTATCATAATAACATTTCAAAGATTCAGGGTTTTCTTACGAATATCGGCATTGAAGAGGCATTTTATTACATTGATTTTCTTCACGATGATTTCTACCTTCTTACCGTTTTATATTATGCTGAAAATAAATAATTTTTTCATATTAATAAAAATATACATTTCAAAAAGAACTAATTAATCAAAATATATGAATTTGTGTATAAAATTATTTTACATACATTTCGAAAAATAGAAACTCATACATAAGTTTTGCAGTTGCGTATTATAAGCACAGGCCCCGTATTATAACGTCAATTAATTTCATCATATCAAAAGACGTCGCCAAATGCGAATAAATTTGAGGAAACTATTCCGCTCATGTCGAGCGGAAATAATAACCGGCGAGCAGCATTCAGACTACGTGCGTTTTCTTCATGGCGTGATGACTGGCGATAACGGTTTGGTGAAAAGGCATATCTGGACGGTATGATATGTAAACTCCCAACTTTTTAATTTGTTTAACTTAATCTCATACTAAATGAATGAAGTTGTTTTTCTAGTATATTAAAATAAAATACATATATTAATCAGTGAAGCTTAAATTTAGCGGCACTTGCGTATTCTCTCTTTCAACCGAATCGGCGACGTTATACGAGGAGGTGTGGGACGTGGGGGTACCTTTTTAGAAATTCAATGAGTACACTACATATTTCATTGACTTTATTGTTGTTTTTCCACTTCTGCGCGCATTGAAATTTGAATTTACACACAGTTTTAAACACAATGCCTGTTAAATATGCTTGCATCCATTATCAATACTTACGCAGTCAATTTCGAAAACTTTGAGTCACGCTTTTCGAGCATATCAACCGAAGGGATGTAGTCAATTTCTCCAGATGTGGTTCATTGATCTTCCAGGGTCTTGAAACGTTTTTATGCGGCAGGAACTTGAGATAAGTTCACAGGAAGGAGAGAATAAATCAGGAGAACACGCAGGCTAGTTAACGTCCCCTCGCAGAGAGATCAGTCATTCGGGGTAGGTTGCTCTTAAAACACCCATGGAAACTCTAAGTGCGAGCTGTGGAACACCTCTTTGGCCGTAACCAAACGTTGTTAAAAGATCCCTTTGTTGGAGTGGGTAGAAATTTGTTGGATCAGCACCGCATACCGGTCCGACTTGACACACGAACTCGTTCCACATTTTCGGGCGTTCTAACGGCCCTCGGGGATCGCCACACACAGCTTTCAGCACGGCGAGGCCATTCCCCGTTGCTCTGAAGGCCTCCATCTACATTAAAATAGATTTCTGATCAGGAACATTACCTCCTGATGGAATATTTAAGTGACGGCGAAAAGCACGTTGCACTGCAAGCATCGGCCGACCGTTAGAGAAGTATGCACCCACGGCAAAAACTCTTTGCTTCCTTTACCATAACATGTTTGAGATAGACGGGCTGGAACATAAACATCCCACTCCACTCCTTCCACCGACTCCCTCCGAATCCCCTCCCTCCTACAGTATCGCTGGAACATGTCCAAAATAGGAAGTACCGCTCCCCGCTCTGTACATGAAACGAGCCCGTCGCCTTTGTA
>BMAV01012785.1:0-82474 GCA_019973955.1 Trichonephila inaurata madagascariensis
CCCTATATTTAAAAGGATTGGTACATCATGTGGGTTTTCTTTTTGAAATAGTATTCAGAACATTTTTTTCCCAAGCATCATTGTAGTTAACGCGAAGGGCTTTTTTTTAAATTTATCATATCCAGTCGTGAGTGTGAGTGAGGGAATATTAATGTCGCACCCTTTTGCTAAGGGGGCTTTGGCGACCCACGTAATTTGAACCCGGGTCAAGTGATGGATACAATTTACCCCTCTCAACACTACACCCACACCAACGGAGGACGTTTGTCTCGACAGATTTGGGTGCGCCCCACACGGGGGTCTTTGTATTCGAACGTGACAAAGCCAGCCAGTTCCGATACCTATAACCCCCTTTTAAAACCCCCCATATCCAGTCGTATTCCATCTCTTCCAAATATTATTTCTCAAAGCAACCTCAGTACGTTTTAGCCGACATTTTCTCAACAGCAAAAAAGAAAAAAAAAAGAATCAGAACATAAGCAAACAAAAATTATTTTAGTAATGAAAATTGCGATTAATAGCCATTTCACACTAAAAAAATGGAATGTGTTCAAAATGATTTTAAATTAATTCAATTTAGAAATACACAAATATGTCTTAAACTGAAACTAAAATCAAAACCCTGTTTTTCAAACTTAAACATTGTTTTTCGATTAAAATTTTTGGGAAAGCTTTTAAATGTATGGGTCATAGGAAAAAGCAAAAACAAAACAAAAAAAATTTCCCAATGAAATATTTTTTTTAAACTTTCCAATATAACACAAAAAATACAAATTACAATTTTTTTTAAATAGCTCAAGAGACTTTTTTAATTACAAAAATAATAATAGCAAAAGTTAAATATTTTTTCAAATTTCAAACAATATACCAACCAACTTTTTTATTTTTCACATTATTAAATGAATAGATTTTATTAATGAGAACTCTCTTTTTTGAGCTGATTTACTTTGTATCAGCATCATAAAATCTGACTCAATTTATGTAAGTCGTCGAAAATTTTTTTTTTTTCTGTATCAACTGGGGGACATTTTTTGTAACAGCTGATTAGCTAAAACTGTATTCCTCAAGATAAAATAAAGGGATATCAATGACTTGTATTTAAGCTTCTCTTCAAGAATTTTCACGGAGAGAATTTTTGTCTCACATTAGCCAAAGAAGTTTCCAGGATATACGAATACCTTCTACCCGTGTAGTTCTGGACTTATATTAAATTATATAATGTCTATGACATTATATAATTTTATCCTTATTTAATTATTATATTAATGAAATTTTTTTACTGAAACTTGTAGCTCATTTTGTACACACTCTTTAAATATGGGTACCGTATTTGCTGGAATCTAGGCAGCACTTCTTTTCCAATGATAATACTACTGAAAATCGAGCGCTGCTTAGAATCGAAGGTGGGGGGCGGGGGTTGAATTGTTTTTTAGAGCAATTATAGGTTCATGTATGTATGTAAAAGTTTATAATACTAATAAAATAATAACTAATAATTCACTAATTCCTTCTTTCCTCAGTGGCACGACAGCCCAGGGTGGGCCTTGGTCTTCTCAAGAAGCCTTTTCCAGGCCAGCTTTCTTCCTGCCAGTGTTCTCCAATTAAAACTAGGAGATCTTTTTCTAGGCCATCTGAGATTTGGCCTGCCCTTCCTTCGTGTGCCAATTGGTTGAGCATTGAAGACCTTTTTAGTGGTACGGTCTCCATTCATTCGGATAACGTGTGACCTGCCCATTTAATTCGCTGTATTTTGATGAAGTTTCACGTTTCTTCACGTCACAGGGATATGGATCTATAAAAGATCCTCCATCCCCTACCTGAGATTGTAATTTTGCGCTAACAAGTGGGAGTTCCGGATGGGAAAACAAAGTTCATTGAGTTTATAGAGAGATGAAGTTGACAATGCCAAATTCCTTATATGATCGATAGAGCTTTAAATTTGATCTTCTCTTCGCCATGTTCCATTTTCCTGAATTCCTCCAAAAATGGATCTTAAAATCTTCCTTTCGTAGTCACTAATAATTAGTTCTCATTTTAAATTTATTTTAATTTCATAAAATTGGATGTCGATATAAGCCATTTTACACTATTTTTCCATTTTCACAAAATCTTGTTGAGAATTGGGGGTGCGGCTTAGATTCAAGAAAAAATACGGTATTTGTTATAAAACACCCCACCTTCCTCAAACCTTTTGAGGACCATGTTGCGAAACGATGGGATAAAGCAGCGCTTTTTAAAGTTGCGCCCCTCCCCTCCTTGAGTTAATATCCTTGATCAAAATATATGTTCTAGAAGGGGCGCAGCTACCACCATATTAGCCGTATCAATGATACGGGGCCCCAAAACGTGTAAGCAAAAAAGTCGCAAAATGTGAAGAGGCCTCTAGAAAGATCCCCAAGGAACTTTGATACAAACTATCAGGACTAATAACGTCAGTGTGTTTTAGTAGAGTTCTTTTATCAGGGGACAGTTTGTGATCTAGTTTAGAAGGGCACATCTTTAAATTTCCCATAAGGCCTTTCAGTGAGTGAATGAGCGAATATTAACGTCGTAATGTTCAGCTACACGAGGGCTTTTGACGGTGGACCTTGTAATTTTGAACCATGGTCAAGTGACGAGGACGACACCTGACCTGGCACCCTCCCCCTCTCTTAACTACCACACCACACCAACAGGAGGATGTTTGAGCTCTCGACAGATTTAATGTACATTTCTCTCCAACATGGTGGGTCTTTAGAGGTACTGGGCTCGAACTCGTGACATGCCTGCCATGATCCGATACCTTGACCACTGGGCTACCGTAGCCCCTATGAGGCCTTTCAGAGTCTGCAAAAGATATAAATCTTAACGGGACATAAGAATCTGGGACTCCCTAGAAAAGCGCTGGGGATCCCAGGGAGTCCTCGGATCACAGTTTAAGAACCGCTGAGATAAAGCATTAAAAATAAAGTTTTCATTGATATAATATCCTTTTAAAATTAAGTACATTATTGGTGAAAGCAGTATATTGTAATGTAAGCAAATGGAAAATGTAAGATCCAATGTTAAACAATGGTCCCCTTAATGATTATTGTGCTCCTTTCAGTATGATTCAAAACAAGTTTCTCTTATATGTAGTAACAAAACTATTACTGTAACAGGCAGGATTAGGTACGTATATACATGCATACAATTTCTTTTCATATATACATAAATTTCTATTATTTTGATTTTGCGTTCTAATTAATCTTTCTCCACCAAATGAAATATATTTACACATATTCAGAAATAAAATATTTCTGAATGTATATAATAGTTGTATAAAATAGATGTGTATAATAAATGTATATAACAGCTGTATAAAAAAATACAACTTTCTTTATTACAAATTATAGGGCTATTTAATTTTAAACTTTTTTTAAAAAAATCCGAATTATATTTGATGTAGAAAAGGGAAATATATAAATCTAACTTACAAATTTGAGTAAAATGAATTTAATAAGATATTAAGTACTCTCCATACCAGGACTTGTTTTTATATGAAGAATCAAATCAAACCCTTAGACTTATAAAGTATTTATATTTAATACAAAATCTTTGCCAATAATAAAGATAGAATATCGCGATCTATATGTAAAATGGGTAACTTTTTAATTAATTTATTATTATTAATAATATCCCACAGTATAAAGAAGCTATTGCACGTCATTAAATTGCAACTCAAAACTGTGAGATTCGTCACCAGTTGCCTCGGGTAGTTTTGTAATGCATCTGTAATAGGTGATCTACCAATCAATAAATTGTTACAAACTCAAGAATATATGCAGATTTTTCTTTTAAAAAGTATACATCACTTATCTAACTCATTAAGGACATAAAAAAAAACCAAAGATTATTCTTAAAATGTCAGAATGTCTCTTCAGAAAGAGAGAAGAGAGAGAGAGTTTATAGTAATATTTAATATTTAAATTACACTGTACATAAAATAAGCAAACATGTAATGAGCGAAACATATATCATGTTAACATATTCATCACATTAAATATATATACATTAAGAGCTGTTTCTTGTTGTTATTTATGCCAGCTGATCGACAGTAACATCAGATCAAGGTCTACGAAATTCATCGCGCAGAAGGGCTAGATTTTTACGCCTGCCGTTAGCCTTAGCTTTGAGCACCATGCAGGTGACAGTACGATTTGGCTCGGTTCCACCCCAATTTAGAGGAAGAACATTTTGGGGTGGTCAGGGGCCTCCCACCTCTCTCCCCCTTCCACCAACCACACGAGAGGACTTGCGGCTCGACGGCTATTTAGAGTACCCCCTTGCCGCGAAGGCACTATACATTTACAAACATCCATGCCTTCTCCAGGATTCGAACCCAGGCCCTACGGCACCGCAGTTAGCGTCATTAACCACTATACTGGATGGGCGGCAGAACTATTTTTTAACTAGTATTTACATACAGTCCAACCTCCATATTACGAACCTCTATATTGCGAATTTTTCTACAGAGTGAACTTTTTCCTGGAACCAGAACATTTCATGATTTTCTTTGTAAAATAATATAGCGAAGTTATTTTTCTACATAACGAACTTTTCTCTTGTGATTTAATTTTTTTCTCCCTATTTTTCCAGTATTTCTAGACATTTCAAGTTGTTCGCTCTTTTAACACATTTTATGGTGGTAATAAATCTTGAACTGGTCTTATTAGGAGCTTAACTTGCCGAGTGCATCAGAATTCTGGGCGTTTTATCCAAGAAGTGCAACGTCTAATCCCCATTGTCCAGTTCACTGGAAATATCTTCGATATCCCCTTTCACTCTCAATAGAGTTGTCTCGTGTCACCGTGTCTTTGAACTAGTCTCCGTTCGTTTGTAGTGTTGATCAGTCGTACTGGTAATTTCATTCCTTGTAGCTCAAAAATGTCAAAACGTAAGGGCTTGAGCATCACAGAAAAAAATTTAATTCTTCAGGAGTGAATAAAGTTGTCAAGAAACTTTCCTTGTAGTTTTTCTCTCTTGCTTTCCTTTCTTATTTTTATATGTATAAGATTTATAAAATAGATATTAAATCACAAAAAGGTGTGATAATTACTTTTTTTTAATGCATAGTGTCTATGAATTTAAAATTTGTTTTATGTGGTTTATATAAAGAAAATTGAAAGATGAACCTCTATATAACGAATTTCCATATAACGAACATTTTACGAAATTTAATGTCTTCGTTATATAGAGGTCCAACTGTAATTACAATTGCTTTAAAAAATTGGGGTTGAGTACTTTTTAAGGTTATTATATTCTTTTAAGAAATATATTTTGAACACACACACAGCTATCCAGAGTGTTTTTCAAATGTATTTTGACTGTACATGCTCTTTCAATTTATTACATCAGCAGCTTCCCTTCTTGAAATCACACACAAAGAAATGTCCAAAATGATCAATCTCAACTTTTGTTCTTCTTTAGAGAAGTGATTCTCAACCGCTGCGCCGCGGCACTTTAGTGTGCCTCCAAATTCTTTTAAAATTATTAATTAGACTCCGAGGGAAAAATAATAAAACCAGAACCGAATAATTATTTTAATAGAAATAAACTAAGTTAAAATAATCCGTTTTATAGAAATAAACTAAGTAGTATATTTACTTATCCTTTCGAGGATAGATGGATATAAAAAAATTTGATTGGGTTCGTAATCCATTTGTGTACGGATATATCTGTGTATAAATTAATTTTAAATGTAGAGGAAAAATTAATTTCGTTCTTTAATGATATAGATTTAATTTCGAAACATCCGGAAGAGTCAGTTCATTCATTTTGGATTAAAATAAGTGGTGATTATCCCTTTATCTACCGCATTATGATTTACTGCAATTTTTTTCATACAATACTTTCTTTTAATCACTACATTGAAAATTAAGGCATATTCATAAACAAAATACTCAACTTTGGGAAATTTAATCCGTTAGAGCTAGTTAATTAATTAAAGAGAGAGATATTCCACTGTAAAATTAATTATATAGACTATTCACTTAAAATAAAGAGTCAAATCGTTTTCTAAGGTCTTCATTAACATACAATAAAAATAAGACACTTATCTTTGACGTTAAACTATTTTTTGGAAAAAATGACACTTTCGCAATCATTTAAAACGCCGTCGCTAAACGCCGTCAGCTGAAAACGTATTTTTTGCTCTAAAACTAATTGCCATCCACGCTGAAAAACTGATCATAGAACCCGTGCTGCCACATATCTTAGAAGAGTGGATTTCAAAGAATATTCCTGCTAAGTATCGTTAGAGTATTCGTAAAAATGATTATTCTACGTAATTTTAAAGTGAGTGGTACTTATAAGTACCGTCGGTAGATAAAGGGTTAACTCATATTAGCCAAAAAAGCATTAAAAATATTGTTACAATTTGCGTGAATTCGAATTTTCAGCATTAACAAATATAAAAATGAAAAAAAGTTTGAGACTTAAATGTAGATGATGAAATGAGAGTGGCATTATTATTTTTATGACCCAATATAAATGAAAGTATCAAAAATCTCCCAGCTCACATTTCGCATTAAATGTATTCTTATAATTAATTTGTAATTAATTACTCTTAATTTTGTTGTCTTTGTCGTACATACTATTTAATTTAACATTGAAAGTTATTATTATAAATATTTTACATTAAGGTAAGTCAGATACTTTTAAACTTATTTTATTGTTAGTGTGCTGGCAAATTTTAAAATTGTTCAAAGTGTAGCGAAAAAAAAAAAAAAGTTGAGAATCACTTTATCAGCTGTAACTGTCCAAAACACACAATTTCAGTATGTAATCTAACCTCTTGTAAAATCACGGTCGATTTCATGGTAATTCCATCAACATGTCCTTTTTCAAGGAAAACTGATGCATTTTTACTTAATACAAATAACAATAATTAAAGTACAACCCACCTGTTAGAAATGGTATTACAATCGTTTGTGTAAGAGCACTTTAGACGAAGCAATAGCTATTTCGTTTCATCTTACTTTGAGAACTTAAATTTATATTAAGGAAAATCTTTTTATATAGTAAATTTTAATAACTCTATTTTCAAGAAAGAAAGGAAATTTGTTACATAAAGCAGAAATCTCGAAATATTACGGTCGTTGCTCATGCTATTTCAAAATATGTCGGGTACTTTCAGATTTAATTTTCTAGATTCTATTCAGATTATAGAGAATTTCTCCCATTCTCTTGCAACCGCGGTAGCCTAGTGGTCATGGTCACGAACTCATGGTCGGTGCTTCTTGGGTTCGAGTCCTGATTCAATTGAAGACCTGCCATGTAGAGAGTCTGATTCAAATTAAATCTGTCGAGTCCTGTCATTGGTGTGATGAGAAAGTTTGGATAGAGTGAGTGAATATTAACGTCGCACTGTTCAGCTACAGGAGAGCTTTTGGCGACGGACCTCGTCATTTTGAACCATGGTCAAATGATGAGGATGATACCTGAGCAGGCAACCCCCCTCTCCTAATTACCACACCACACGAACGGGAGGACATTTGAGCTCTCGACAGATTTAACGTGCATCGCTGCCCTACACGGCGGGTCTTTAGTGGCACTGGGCTCGAACTCATGACATGCCTGCCATGATCCGATACCTTGACCACTGGGCTACCGCAACCACCGTATTAACGTCACACTGTTCAAGTTTGGAGAGAGAATTGCAAGCTTAGGTGTCGTCCTCGTCAATTGACCATGGCTCAAAATTGCGATTTAAGTCATCAGTAGTCCTTGAGCCGTTTTGTAGTGCGACGTTAATGAACACTAACTCACCTATTCGCTCACGGTCTTCGCATAAATATTATCTTCTAGTTGAGGATTAATATTACAAAGAATAATTTAGATAAAACCCAGTGGTAGCGTTTCTCGCTTCCACACCACAGGTCCGAGGTTCAAATCTTGGGCTGCGGGCAAGGTTGACTCAGTCTTTCATCCCTTCAGGGGGTCGATAAATGAGTATCAAGCTTGTTTGGCAACTGAACAGTGGGGGTTTAGCGTCAGACTGACCACTTGACCGGGATATCTGCTCATGCACCTCAGTATCCTAGGTCAAGTATACTGAGATGGGGACAGTAGGCCTTGACCCTCATGGGCTGCTGCGCCACTGATTTAGTTTAGTATAATTTAGTTTAGGTTTAAAGCCATTTTACTCTTTAGTTACGCAAGGTTTATTTGAAATGGATTTCATATTAAATCTCGATAAAGAATGTGGCTGACATTTACGGTCAAAAAAAGACCATGCCCACTCGGCGTGGTATCCAAGTGGTCATTATCAAAAAGAACTGGTGCCACTAAAAACTAGCCGAGTGGATGGACTGATGCATGTTGAATCAGTCAAGGGTCAATGACTTTGTATTGGCGTGGTATGGAAGAGTGACGCAAGAACTCAGGGTGTCATCCTTGTCACTTGACCTTGATTCGAAATTACGATGTTCGTCCCCAATAGCTTCGTATTGCTTCTCAGTACGACATTAATGAACAGTAAATCACTAATGCACGTTAAACATGTAAAAGCTCAAAGTCCTCGCGCTGATGTGGAGGTTTGGAAAGTAAGGCGTCACCTAAGTATCGTCTTCTCTCTACCGTGGTTCAAAATTCGTCAAAAATCTGTCGAGAGCTCAAACGTTTTCCCGTTGGTGTGGTGTGGAAGTTAGGAGAGGGGTTGCCTGCTTAGGTATCGTCCTCGTCACTTGACCATGGTTCAAAATTACGAGGTCCATAGCCAAAAGCCCTGGAGTAACTGAATAGTGTGACGTTCATATTCACTCGCTCGCCAAAAACCGTCATGTTTTTCTCCGTGTGATGTTTATAAATACAATTAACTAATCCAGTCGACAGTCCATTAGCGAGAACAAAGCTCAAATTGATTTAAAAGCTAATTAATGTATTGTCAGTTATAAAGAAAAGAGTTAATGAAGTGAAGTGAAATTTGGGTTTTGTATTTATATATATATAAGCTGAGATTTTTACATTCAAAAAATTATATTTAAGAAGCTTTGGAAAGAGAAATTTTAATGGAGACAAAGATATAGCAATCTAAATGTTAATAAGAGAATATATATATAATTGCTTTTCAGTGTTTTTTTTATTTCTTGTGGTAATAGATTTGATTCGGAATGTTTGCGGTCTATTGAGAGTTTCCTCGTGCTATAAGGAAAGATTCCGTATCTTACTAATGTTCTTTTTATTGAAATCAAGATGCTATGAGTCATCAGCAGGTGCAATATTGAAGGTTTCTGCGAGTACACGAGATTTCAGGGTTAGTAAACATTCTCGTGAATTTACTTTTCTTAACCGGAAAATATTTGAAAGTATATTATCTTCGAGCAATACGTAATTTGAAACATACACACATAATATAGGAATAAAAATCAATAGGGTCGGATGGCGAACTTACTGTCAATTTTTGGCGAGTTCTGGGTTCAAATCCTAGTGACATTAACAACTCGTCATATACGCTAAGTCATTCGAGGCTCAAAATCCTTATATGATTGATTGAATATTAACGTCGCACTGTTCAACTACATGAGGGCTTTTGGCGACGGACCACGTAATTTTGAACCATGGTCAAGTGACGTGGACGACACCTGAGCTGGCACCCCCCTCTCCTAACTACCGCACCACACCAACGGGAGGACGTTTCAGCTCTCGACAGATTTAACGTGCATCGCTGCCCTACACGGTGGGTCTTTAGTGGTACTGGGCTCGAACTCGCGACAAGCAAGCCACGATCCGATACCTATACCACTCGGCTACCGCGGCCATCCTCATATGATAGTGTGGAAGTTTGGAGAATTGGATGCCCGCTCAGGGGTTGACCTCGTCACTTGACTGAGGTTCAAAATAACAATTTCAGTCACCAGAAGCCCTCGTGTTTTTTTTTTCAAATGGAATGTTAATAAATAATCAAATCCACACACAAGTCAAAATTCAATAAAAACTACACTAAACATTTATTTTTCCAAATAGGGATGCGGATTGGTATTTTACTATTGCACTCTCATCGAGAGCTGGTATCACTTTTAAGTGTGGTCACCAGTGGCGCACACAAGGGGGTGTTCTAGGGGTCCGGACACCCTCACAGCCCGTGATTTTTTTTCGATTGGTTATAATCCTAGGTATAAATTTAATTATGTATTTGTTCTTAATAATTAATTTTATTAATTAATGCTAATTATTCATTCAATAATTAATTTTGTATTGTTTTTGTTGCCAATAATCGACAAAATCAAAAGAATATGTTGGGCGTCGTATTGGAACATGAT
This sequence comes from Trichonephila inaurata madagascariensis, assembly GCA_019973955.1. Classification (NCBI taxonomy): domain Eukaryota; kingdom Metazoa; phylum Arthropoda; class Arachnida; order Araneae; family Nephilidae; genus Trichonephila; species Trichonephila inaurata. The sequence continues at coordinate 10,281 of BMAV01012785.1, forward strand.
ACCAAAATGGTGGACTTTCGACCCTGGACCCCCTTGAAAAATTTTTGTGTGCGCTACTGGTGGTCACTTATAAGTAGATACCAATTACCACAATGTTATTTTGACGCCTAGTTTCTTCCCAGAGGGAGGCACCTGAGCTGTGATGACGCTAAATTTTACCGAAAGCACCCAAGCCAAATGAGCACCCTACAGATCTTTAACATGCCGCATAATCATACGACATGAGCGCTATCTTTTTTGTATCATGAAAATCCACCGACTTGGTAGGGCTGCGGTAGCCCAGTGGTCAAGGTATTGGTTCATGGCAGGCATGTCATGAGCTCGAGCCCAGTACCACTAAAGACCCGTCTTGTAGGGCAGTGATGCACGTTAAATCTGTCGAGAGCTGAAACGTCCTCCCGTTGGCTTGGTGTGGAAGTTAGGAGAGGGGGTGCCAGCTTAGGTGTCGTCCACGTCAATTGACCATGGTTCAAAATTACGTGGTCCGTCGCCAAAAGCCCTCGTGTAGCTGAACAGTGCGAAGTTAATATTCACTCACGCACTTACCGACTTGGTTTAGGGTCGAACCCGCAAGCATAGGAGTACATGACCAGAGCCTAGACAACTACGCCAACCAGCTAGCAGACCTATAAACAATTACAGATACATTTTAAACATAATATACAAGCAGTGTTGTAATCTTTGTATATTTAGATGAGACAAATTCATCGATTGTGTAAATAACTTCAAGAAAAATGTCTCATATATATTCAGATAAAATATACTAGTCATAGTTTGGTCACATAAAACTAAGCCAGAGTGAATAGTGAGATTCTGTTGCCAGTAGACAATGAAGTTTTTAAAAAATTTTGAAGCATTAGTCGTCAATTAAGAGTTGTTCCAACCACATTTGCCAACATTAATAATAAATGTTTTTTAAAATTAAAAAATGTGACAATTAAACGCGAAGTATTTTAATTTCACGTGTCTCACGATATATATTATTATTAAATAGAAAAAGTTCTTATACTGGATATTTTACGTATTCTCAATAATATTCAAAAATTTTAAAGTGTAATTTTCTTATATATGTGTGCTGTAATTCTATCTATGAAATCAATGCCCTAAGACCTTTTTCCTCGAGTGGAATTTTTTTCAAAATAAGAAGTTCGAATCGAAATACCATAGGAAACAATTGTAAAAAAAAAATTTGAAAATTTTGTCGAAATTTATCATCTGATTCTTATAAATTATTTTCTGTCCATCGTTATCTTTAGCCAATCAGTATTTCATTGCCATTGCCTTTTGATTAGTCAGGTTTATATGTGTATTTTTGGCAAGATTGTTATGACAATCTCAAAGACAAGCTCCACAATAGAATCTCAAACTTCTTTCCTATTTTAAATTAATTTAACACCAATTTATGAAGTTGTAGCAAAATAACTTTTGAAAGATTTCTGCTAAGAGAGTCAAATCACGTTCGAAAAGGTTAAATTTAACAATCTTTCACCATTCAGCGATTTTCTTCAAGGGCTACATTTCCAACAGAACAAAGAAATCCATTCCACTAGAGCGAGAACAGTACTCATTTTTTTAACCCTACTCCCCAAAGGAAGCCTCTAGCTGGCCCATTGTCTTCCTCGCCTGTCAAGTGCACCCAACACGCGTTCAGGAAGAGTCGGGAAGAATGACGTATGCAGCGTGGGTGATCACCTCCCTTTCATCCCTCCCCTCCACTGCCAAACGATTTCGTTCCTGGCAGCATTGGGGAGAAGTGTACAGGTCTTTCTGGGCACCGTGCCAATTTAGCGTCACGCACATTTCTTGGCACATAGCCCTTTAACCTTCCCGTTCTACTAGGAAAACTTTTCCCTTCCCCCTCTTGTTTTTCCAGTCGTTATCGATCGACCAGTTCCGTTTCACGATTGGATCCCGGGAATGACGTCACCGCACATGGTGACAGACTTTCATGAAGAGGATTCCTCTTCTCTTGATTTAGATTATTTCTTGTTGTTATTTCGTTTCAAGCTTTTGAAGAGCGGAAAACGAAAGAAGCAAAATAATAATAAAACAAAAAGATGTGCATGTAAAGGTTGGGTGATAGAGGATTCAGACATTTTGGTTGGATGAAGATTGGGTGGTTTTTGTTTTTGTAAGCAATAGGATTTTTTTTTCACTTTGTGGAGTAGAGTTGCTCAGTGGTGTATTGCAATACATCCTATTTTGGGACAGCATTTTAAGATGATGAGAAGTCTTATGTTTTTTTTTATTTTAACGGTCATTAATAATAGTATAACGAGCTGGTGAAAAAAGGAAGTGCTAATGTGACTAGGGTTTAGAAACCAACCACAAGCTATTTCTGTGATCTATTTCTAGGTTTTTTTAATCATGAATGAATATTTAAAACGTCTTATGACGTAAAAGGAATTGATAGAGCTGAAATCAAGAAAGTATATCGAACAAACAATATAATGGCTTATCTTAATGAGATCTTAGATATATTTGGAAAAGCTGAATCAACTTCACTAATTGGAAGAGTAAAAATGTAATTTGTCGCTTTCTAAATATAATGAAACGAGAATTAAAAATAAAATAAATAGGTGAAAAGAAAAAAAAAGGAAACTTTTGATAAATCTTTAAAAGTTTTTGAAATCTTTCAAAATTTATTTCAGTGTTTATATTAAAGTGTGTGTGTGTGTTTTAGTGTCAAGGGGGCAGGGATTTAATTTCACTGCATTTACTGATTTAGTATATTACGACTAAAGCTTTTAGAAATTATAAAATTATATAGTATGTATATGAAAATATATGACTTTGAATCATTATAATTAGTTTTTATATTTTAATACATACATAAATGAAATTCTTAGTGGTACATAAAGACTCTTTTTACTGACGAACTAAATGTAGGTAATGACCAAAAAATATGGAATCTCAAAAAATTCAAAATTTTTAAGAGTACCTTTACAATTTTTTAACATTGAAAATTATTTTAGTGTCAAATATTTAAGTTACAATAATTTTTTCAATAAATGAAATTTTAATGTCATTCATTTTCTTATGTCATAAAAAAATATATTTATACATATTTTTTATGGCATAAGAAAATGAATGTTGTTCTTAATTATAGTTATTTGTTTTTAAGTTCCAAAAGTACAATATTCCTGTTAAAAAACAATGGTCATATCTCAGTCATACAAAATAATTACCCGATTTCTTATATCAATAAAATAATAACAGGATTTCTTATATCAATATTTTCCTCCCTGAAAAGTTTTCGAGTTTGTTTTCTGCATTAAAAACGAATATTTTCTAAAGAATACGTCATAGGTCACCAAGATAGCCTAGTGGTCACGATGACGACAATAATCACGTCAAATCGTGGGTTCGCTCCATGGAACAACAAAAGCTAAAAAATAAGGATGGCAGCGCTATAAAATTTAACTTCGTCTTAAAACTCTTCAATAACGTGACATGGAAGTGATATTTCCTCGTCTTCCGACCGTAGCTGAAAATTAATACAGTCTATCCCGAAAGAGGTTTAAAGTCCTACCTTTGGCGTGGTGTGGAAGTTTGGTGTGAAAGTGTCGCCCTCCTCACTTGACAGAGCTCCATCATCAATGGTAATCATGTTAATTCGAAATGTGACGTTAATGAGTCAATCAATAAATAAAGTAGGAAATTTAAACGAGAAATTCTTAGTTTGTGTGTGTGTGTGTGAATTTTCGTGATAAAATTGTATAATTGGTATTCTTCGACTAATGCCATGGAACACATGAATAATAACTTAAATTTATATTCTCTTAATGAAATGACTTTTTTTTACATAAATATAAGGTGACCAACCGTCCTCCTTTTATAGGTCCTGCCCTCCCTCGAAAAGTGTCCTAGTTTTCAATATTTTAAAACTGATCTATTAATCTCTGTATTCAGAGATGAACTAAACATGTTTCAAATATGTCGAAGAATAATCTGAAACAAATATCACAGGAAATAACAGTTTTCTACGGTAGTTTTTTGATTTCATAACAAGTAAATTGGACAAATATAGAAAACTGTGTTGATTTTTTATCAACAGAAATGCCTGATATTAAAATCGTCGACAATGGTCTGTTTGAAGAAATTGGAAGATTGAATGCATATTTAAATTATAATAAATTGAAACAATTGGGAAATCAAAATGCTGAAATTGATAAAAGATGGGTGGAAATACTTAACCATTTCAAAAATGAAATATTCCACATGACAATTTAGTTATTCTTTTTGAATTTACGTTGTGCTGCCCTGGAACAAATGCACCAATTGAAAGAGTCTTTTCAGTTGGTTATTTTTGGACAAGTGAGAAATCAAGATTGAATGTTGATATTTTAGCTGCAGTACTTACAGTAAAGATGAAGGATATTTTTTGCTCCGAAATTTCCGATAAATTAGAAAATAATATATTGACAAACAAAAAAAACTCATTCAATGAGAAAATACTCATTTAAGCAAATAATTAAAAGGGATGTAAGCATAATTAGCGTATTTTTGTTTGAATTAATAAAATTTTTCATATATTTACGTTGTAACATTTTCTTAAGTTTTTCGTCCTCCTTTTCATTGTAAAAAAACTGGTCATCTTAATAAATATTAAGTTTGGATTTCAAAAACTAAAAGTAAAAGGGGGGAACCCTATTAGGGGACGAAATCGATTACTGAGCTGTGACACCCTACTTTAAGACTGTAAACTACGAAATATTTAATTCTGTGCGACTGAGTGAATATTAACGTCACACTATTCAGCTACACGAGAGATTTTGGCGTTGGACCTCATCATTTTGAACCATGGTTAGGTGACGACGACGACACCGTGAGCTGCACCCCTCCTCTCCAAACTTCCACACCACACCAACGAGAGGGTGTCTGAGCCTCGACATTTAATTCTCTGCAAAGTTTTGCTAAGAAAAGTATTGGATGCCAAGAAACTATGCTAATTTTAAAGAAATATGCTTCAATGGAATAAAATATTAAAAATAAATTTCTCATTGGTATAGCATACTTTTAGAATTAAGTTCAATATTGGTGAAAGCAGGTGTGAATCGTAATATATATAAATTCAGAAAAACTATTAGCAAATAAACCGACCAATTTATTGGTTGCGATGGCAATAACCCCCTCTGTGTCTAAAAGTAGCTTAAGTATGAGGTTTAATAAAAATAAATAAATAAATAAATAAAAATCAGTGAATTTTTTTTTAAAAAATAAAAACCAATTTTCCTTTTTTTTCCCTACTTTTTTAAAATTATTTTTGAATGAAACTTTTGGCGCCCTTTTCACATTTCCTACCATTTCCAAGAACAATCCACTTCAGTTTAACACTTTTTTCTCCATTCAAAAATCATTGTTAACTCATTCAAGGGCAGTTTAATTTACTTTCTTTTTTTTTTTTTTTTGATTCACAGTTCTTCGCCTCCCTTAACTACTAGGTTGCATGAAAGTGAATTTTTGGCAGGGTTCTGAAGGCTCTAACCGAAATAAAGTGGTCACAAACGTTAGTATTGTTCTTTGGCTGGTTGTAATAGAAGCCACAGGTGGTTCTGCTGGGCTATATCGAATTTCTAGATCCTAATTCAAACTACCAAAGACAGTTCTTCAAAACCTTGGTTTTATTCACGAAAGAAAAAATCATTTTTGGCTTTATTTGCTTGAGTCTTCTTGGAGACTATCTGTAAGAGAACACGTTTTCTCTACGATATCATGACAAAACATTATATTAAACAAATAAAGAAAAGAATACACATTTCATGTAAAAAATAATATTTTGTAGGTAAAGCCTCTAAAAATTCCGATTTTATCGTCTAAACATTATGAGAATATTACACAGACTCATCAAATAAAAACATTTTCCAGAAAAATATCACGTAATTTATTAGAGTTGTAATTCGAAGACAACTTCGGAAAAACCATCAATAACTTATCAAACATCAACACAATCATGAAAAAAAAAAAATCCGTATTTACTAACCCTCTCTACGAGTTACATACATGATTTATTCAATTACGACTCCTTAAACAAACGTTACTTTAATTTTTCAAGTTCGATTCAATGAAGGAGAATAATTCAAGAAACCTAAAAAATAGGGAAGAATAGATATTAAAATTATAAAAGAATTATGAAAAAATTAGCTTTATATCTAAATTTGGAAGAGTGGTAAGCCTATACTTACAAAGAAGTGAAAAAAAGTTGTTTAGAGTTTATAGCCACACACACTCACGATTCACACATTGCATCAGATTTGTGTGTGGATTCACGTATAACGTATTCATTACTTCGAATTTAAATGAGAACAAAGAACAGTTATCATAGAGAAAAAAATGATAATATTACACAGAGACAAAGTCAAAATAGTTAATCCATATCTTTATATATATATATATACTTCGAATATCAAAAACATTTACTTAAGTTACAATTTAGCAGACATACTTAATGACAGTGGTCATCAAACCGTCGATCGCGAACTACTAATATCTACTGAGGAGATTTTTGGTAGATCTCGTTTTTGAAATATTACTATTATATCTCAGTTTTTTCAAATATTAATCCATTAATTAAATTTAATTAACTAAAATAAAATTTTCTTTGTTGACCTAAGTAGGAATTGACTAATTTTTTTTTATATTACTTGTTTATTATTAAAGATAAGGTTTTTCACAGTTCATACATGTCTTTATTATTAACTTCATAATGTAGTTAATATTTAAAAAAAAATTAAAAGCAGGTGCATATTGTGCACTTATTTGGCAAAACATGTCAGAGCCATTATACAAATAATAAGACATATTCTTCAAGTAAAAACATTAATGTACAGAGAGTTTACAAATTAGTTGGGTAGTTGCGTATGCTAAAAACTTTCGAAATATTGCGTGAAATCAACCCGTTTAAAGTTATATATCCTAAGTTTATTCATAGATGATGTTAGGTGTCATAACTGACGCCATCTTTTAGCGAGCGGTAATCATTCTTTGTTCGGCATTGCCATAATGGAGATATACAACGGTGCTGAAAAAGACAAATGCTGTCTTTGGTTTCATGAAAATCATTTTTGGGGCTTATGCAATTTTTTAAATAAAAAAACCCAAAAAAATTTTCTTGTTTCCGGAAAATTTTTACCAAAAAAAAAAAAAGGTTTCCCCCCTTGAAACCCGGAAAAGGAATTTGGGCTATTTTTCCCCCGTTTTCCCCCCCCGAAAAAAACTTCACCCCCTTCCCCCTTTTTTAAAACCGCCCAAAAAATTCCTTTTTCCCGGCCCCAACCCCCTCAAAATCAAAAAACAAAAGGGGCCAAATTTTAAACCAAAAGGAAAAACGGCCCTTACCTTCCCCTTTAAAATAAAAAGGCCCCAAAAGGAAATTGACCCTTCTTGACTTAATAAACTTTTTAAATTTACATTTAACCTTTAGGCGAGTTAAAATTCCCCGGGTTAGATTTGGATTGTTTATTTGGCCCATTAGTTTCCCAAATTTTTTCCCTAATTTTAAGGTTTTTTTAAGTTTTTGAAAGAATCGCCCCTTTTTCCTTTTATTTCCCTTCCCCCGTTTTTTCCCAAGAATTTTAAAAAAAACAAAAAATCTGCACTGTAATTAACTTGATCGACGAAAATATGCTGACAAATGTGTGACAAGAGCTGATTTACCTATGGTACATTTGTAGAGTAATGAAAGGAAGCCACTGTGATAATGGTAAACTAGGACTATTACTCCATCTTACAATAATATGCACTTATTATTTTTTTTCCCTTTAAATTACATGCAATAAATCATTCTTTTTTCCCCCTTTTTACGGGGGCATTGATACAAAACCCACGCCCCTTTAATACATGTCTGGTTTGGATAGATTAGAGAGGTGGGTCGCTTGTGGGTTGGGGACAGTGCACGGCTTTGGGGGCATTGTCCATTGGGTTTTGGGGTCGGGTCTGCAAACCAGTATGTTTTGTAAGTCAATAAAGACATGACCCTGTCCCATTGTGTAAATTACGGAGCTTGTCTGACTGGGGGAGGCTGAGCCCCGGGGGGATAGTGGGCAGAATTGCTTCCCAAAAAAAGAATGGCGACGTGGTGGAAAGTGTCTAGATGTTCGGACGAGTTTTTTGTCGCCGGTGCATTCGAGAAGGACCCGAGAAAGCGATTGTTAAATCCATGCCAATAGGGCGCTAATGAGTTTTGAGGGCCGGGGCAGACTTTTTGGGGCCTTGGGTAATGAGAAATGATTTAGGGGCGTCAGTGGGCCCACCCCCGAGTTTAAAAAGGGGCATTTTCTGGGGAAAAGGGGTTTTGGGCAAAAATAATTTTCTGGAGTAAGAGGAAAGGAAAGTGTATGAAAGCCGGCGGCGTTGTCTAATCTATCTAGCGGAACTACAGAGAACTACGGGGAAGAGTCCTTCGTAGAATGCAGATATGTGTGGGAGAATGAAATCCACCGTCTGAAAAAGCCACATCATACCGGCTTGGCGCAAAGAGACATTTCCATTTCTCTCTCGCAGTATTAATAATTATATAGTTGAGCAAATAAATTTTTTTTTTTTTTACAATTTGCTGGGAGTTTATCATCTCGCTACCCGTCCACGATGCCACAGGGCTTAGAGTTCCAGACCGGTCCCCCCATGAAAGAAACACCCCCGTACTCAGCCTAAATTAATCAAAAATATTCTTTTTCTCACAAAAAGCCCCACACAGACAAATTTAAACAAAACTTGTTAAACAGAAATTCCATAGTTTCTTCATCCGAGCAAGTTTAGACATAACTTGTTCCACATCAAAATAAATTAAAGCTACATGAATAACAAGGACATTTGGTGTGAATGAGTATTTATTAACGCTACACTGTAATGCAACACTATTGATGACGGACTTCGTAATGACACAGGAGCTGACACCCTCTCGCTAAACTACCACTCATGCCCAAGGGACCCAAAGTCACGACAAATTTAGCGTTCATCATCCCTTCTACACGGCGGGTTTTCAGTGGTACCTGGGTTGGAACTCATGACATGCCAGCCAAGAGCTCGTGATCCTCATGATTAGGTTACTGCGATTACCACGGACATTTGGCAAAGGATCTTGTGATTTTGAATCTCATTCAAGTGATAAGGACGACACCTCAGCTGGCATCCCACTCTCCAAACTTTCACGCCTTGCAAAACAGGAGTATTTTGGGCTACAACAGATTAAACGTGCACAATTCCTCCACATGGGCACTTTTTCATTCCCAGAGTGGATAGTGTAAAGCAGGGCATTAAATCGATTTAATGCCCTGAGCATAAAATCGATCGCGATCAGCCGGTGAACCGCCAAGACATTTTGGGGTGACCGCCTGAAGATTATCAGTTAATAATTATATTCCGAAATATTCAAGATTGGCCGACAGTAAGCAGATTAAGTCATTTACTAACTCTTATTACGATAACTAACCTTAGGTGAAAATGTTTTAATTTTTAATGTATTTTGAATTGTTCGATAATAAATGCATCATTTGATAGTATTATATTTGTGGCTATTATTATGCTTGTATCTTGCGTTTTGGTTTAAATGCGATTTTAAAAGTGTGACTTTTTTTAATTTTAGTTATGTAGGCAAGTACATATTCCGTATTTATTATAAACATAATAAATATTGTAGATCTTTTTCTTAGCCCGCCACTAAGCGGACCACAGCACCTTGAAAAGTCTGCCTACACATGATCTAAAGTCACATAATATTTTCTAGATTGTAAAATGTATGCAAAATTCAGACCTTTCAAGAAAAAAGTCTCCCTACTCCCCATTTTTTAATATATGTAATGGATTTTTAATTCAATAACTGAATAACAATCTTAAAATTATAGCACATTTTTATAATCAAAAGTACCAGGGATTGTTAGTACTCAAATTTAAATTTACATGCACGGTTCTGGCTGCTTTTATTCGAATTCCGACATTTTTTTCTATCCTATAATCAGTGCAGGTTTATCCATAGGGAGCTTAGGGCGGGCGGCCAGAGGCCCGGGGTGACCCGGATAAGCTGGACTTAATTAGATTTTCCTTGGATCCGCCAGTGGCAAGGGGGCCTGTAAATCTTCTGCGCTCAAGGCCCGAAATGAGCTGAAACCGGGGCACTGCCTCTATAACAGTCATTTTTAACTCCATCACAAAAATCAAAACCCACCCAGCCAGCTGCGTGCACCAGGAGCGGTTCTAGGGGTCGGCAAATTTTTTAAGGGCGGCATGTGGATCAAATTTGAAAAATATACATATATTTTTTTTCGCTACAAAAAATTTGATTTATTTTCTGAAATATTAGTGGGTGTGAATTTGGTATTTCATTTAACGTGTCTTATTTTTTTTTATTTTGTACTCTGTAGATTTAATGACAGTTTTCTTTTATATTGAAACTTGAAGGGTTCGAGGCGGGAGTATATGTATGTTAAAGCATGAAATTTCATATGTTAACACATCTTTCACTAGTCACTTTCTCCCCATCACGGAGTGAAGTCACATCGGACATTCCTTTCACCTTTACGATGTCCGGTTTCAGCTATCCAAAAGGAGACAAGAGTAATAAGAGGTTATGGTAGATAGAGAGCCACGGGAGATGTTTTATTTTAGTCTTCAGTGTAGTTACAATAAATTAAAACAAACGCTTGTGATACCCACCATTAGTAGCCTATTTTTCGAAAAAATTGGCCTGCTTAAATATACGGTTCCTTCTTTTTCATTTCACTCTTTTGAAATAATAACAAGTAATTGTCCTTAATTTCGAATTATTTTGAATTTTTTAAGACTTAAAATAATATATAGAGAGAGAAAGGGGGAGGGGCATTTTCCATTTTTGTCCGGTTCAGCACAACTGCTAGAGCCAGCCCTGCGTGCATCTTATAGCAAAATCATTTGTCTGCAAGGTCGCCACACACACATACACACATTTCTCATTCACTAAAATAACTCTTTAACTCAAGTTTACGCCAACCGAAAACAAAGCAAAAGCTAAAAACCCTTTCTCTCTCTCCAACTGCAGCCAACTCCCACCCGCTTTGACTATTCGCACGCCAAAACGGAAATGTCAACACAGGGATAGATCAGTTGTGAAACGCTACAGCTGTAACCTTTTATTGATTGCCAGAAAAGCAACAGACTATTTCCAGATCCTCGCGAAGACGATCAAAATAACACTGGAGAAAAGTTATTGGACTCGCTCGCAAAAGAAGAGAGTTCAGCTGCTCGTGTGTTCCGGGAAAATTGGTGGAAACTCCAGGACGTGACCAGGGATAATGAAAGCTCTTATCCCTGGAGATGAAAATATGCAATTTGCAAGCATGAGTCTAGGATTGTATTTTTAGTCGGCGCGGGCTTGTTTCTTAGGCGGCTTTCTGCGAGTGGGGAGCTCTTTTTATGTATATGCAAGGAGATGGAATCCTTAATTTATTGCAGAAGTTGCTGCAAGAAGTTAACTCTGGAAATTAGATTGTGGACTTTGTTTTGGATCGGATGGGTAATCTAAAGAAGGGAAAGATTTAGGATAGGATTCTTTAACAATAAAAAGGAAATAGTTTATTATCTGCAGCAAATATTTTTATTATATTTCCGGAAGTTCAGGAAATACATTTATAAGATTCTAGATTGTTCTGTACAAGTTGGAATTTTTTTTTTTATCGGTTGTATAGATTGGAGTTTTTTATCAGTGGCGACGGTTTTTAGGCCAGAAAAGGCCCCGGGGGGCCCAAATTTTTTAAGGGCCCCAAAAATTACGAGGTAAAAAATTTGAAATCGATTTTGTTTTATATCAATTGTAAGGCCGAATTTTAATACTTCTTTTCAAATGCTTTGACAACCTCAAGATGTCAATATTAAAAAAGGGTAGAATTATCTCTTAAAATAATTAACCGTGTAAGTAGTAAAATTTAAAATATCCAACACACACAATTATTACTAACGTATTACTATTATTATATAGAAGGGTGTCAAATTAACTGGAGCCTAGGGCGCCATCGAACCTAAATCAGTCATTGTCAGTGAATCATTCATTTGTAAATATGAAGAAATACAAAAAGCACATTTAAATTTTAGAAATATGTCTTCAAACACACGCCCATCTCTCCAACATATATATATACACAACTGTAAAATAATATAACTAACTATATTATATAAATTTAATTAGCTTCAACGGGCTAAATTTATGACAGTCACATGATTAATACAATCACGTGATCTCCATTGAATTCCAAACTGACATGAGTCTTGTACTTGTTGTTCTATTTGTAAAATGTAGATAAAATTTCAAATTTCATAATTGGGTTAAGGTATCCGACTACACGTTCGAAACCGTGATTTTAAAAAAGCACATAAATGGATAAATTTTCATATTTATTTACTTAGATTAGACTATATGTATAAAATTGTTTTGAACATTTTGACAAAAAAATTTTTTTTAAAACTTTTGGCAAAAATTAACTTGAAAATATTTTTTCAAAATGTTTTTTTTGAAAAAACTTTATTATAAAATATTTTGCCTGATATACCCGATCTTTTAAGAGGTCAACATGATTTTGAAAATTCATATTGTTTTTAGAGTTACAACCCATTGAAATAATTATCAGTGTTTTTTTTTAAAATTGCTCCCCCTGTTGTCGTAAAATATGGATAAACCCACTTCTAAGTTATATATTTCAAAAATTCTAGTTGAGCCTCTGTAGAGAGGTCTGAGATATAGACAGGCAAAATATTATTATAATAGAAGCATTTTTTACAAAAGGAGAACATTTTGAAAAAAAAATTATTCTGTTAATTTTTTGCCAAAATATTGCATTTAAATAATTTTTTTTTGTCAAAATGTCCTTAAAACAATTGTATACGTGCGTTCTAATCTAAGTGACACTAAATATCATGAAAATTGTCCATTTATGCGCTTTTACAAAACCACGGTTCCGAACGTATTTGGATACCTTAAGATGTTCAAGTTTTAGGATTTTTCAAAAAGTTTTTAAAAATTAGAAACAGAATAATAGTTATGCTGCACGTGTACTTTTAAGTCTAGTGCATTTTATTAACCGATGTGCACTATTACTGTTGACAACTATGTAACTTTTAAAATAAAGTTTCTGAAAAATTTGAAAGTTGGCAACAGCAAAGTTCAAGAATTGACTGATTGAAAACACGTGTTGCATTTATCGAGTGACTATGATGTCACATGATTTTATGAACTGATTGGCTGGACGCACTTGACTGTAGTTATCATGTGATTATGACGTCACAAGAACTTGGCTCATCATTAAATCATTGCCAAAAAAATAATAATGCTTCATTAAATTAAATATTCAGATATAAAAATTTTAAAAAAGTATAATAAGATCATTGTAAATTTAATATTAATTATATTTTAGTTTAATAATAAAGAAAATATTCAAGTTAGGCTCAAAGCATCAACTTAAATCCATCAAAAATGTTAAAAATTATTCCGTGACTTAAAGCAGTGTATGTTTCAATTTTACGAACTTCTAAAATAACGAACTAAAATTCTACGAACTAAAATACAAATAAATTAATCTACATTTTTATGGTGTCGTCCTCGTCATTTGACCATGGTTCAAAATGACAAGAACCGTCGCCAATAGCCATTGTGCAACTTCATAGCGCTCCGCTCTCACTACATTCTTACTTTTCCTGTGTTACTTTCCGTATTCAGAGTGAAAGAACATTTACATATTTTGTTTTGGTTTCATCTGGCTGTAGAAAAAAATTCTAGTTAACTTTTTGCCATTTAAACGTTTCAGTCTTCAATATAGTTGTTTAATTAAATCTTTGTCTCAAACAAGGGGGCACTGCCAAAAGAATTCAACGATTTAGCTCCTTCAAACAGTGTGTACTTTTTAATTGAGTAATGTATATCAATATTTAAATATTTTTATTCTGATGTTTATTCAATTCCTGCTATTAACTCAAACTCTCTATATATTTATTTGTTTGTTTGTTTATTTATTTATCTTGGTGGAATTTTCAATCCTTAATAAAATACATTTTAAAGCGCTCCATTGAGCTGAAATTTAATGTACATGATTATTTTGGATGACAATACAATAATTTAATTATAATTAATAAAAATTAATTGATTAAAAATAATTATATAAAGAATTTTAAATACAGCCACATTAATGACTTAGCGACCATTTTGGCGACTTGTGTCAAAACTTGAAAAGGTTTTTTTCACGTTTGAAAGCATTCAGTTGAACTGAAATTTTACATACACGATTGTTTTGGATGACAATACGATACTTTAATGATAATGAATAAAAATTAACTACTGCTTAATGTTGTGATTCTGTCTATATATATACATATTTATATTAATTGTAACTATTTAATAAAAAGTAGTTAAATAAAATTTTTCTTTGCTGATCTAAGTTGGAATTGACTTAATTTTTTTTTTATATTACTTGTTTTTTAAATTAAAATACGTAATTCACTAGAGCTTTGAAATCTATTCTGAAACATACACGTTGACTAGAGAAAAAAAAATTAACCTATCTTGTGTTATGTTTTCTTCAGAAAAAATAATTCTCATCAGTGTCTTATGTGTGTATTTTACTTTTTCAAATATAATTTGAAATATTCTCCAAAAATTTTGACTGAACTATCTACTGACTTTAAGGAGGTAGAATCATTTTTCCACTTACACCCCTTAGCCGATATAAAGAACCATTTCTGATAATTAAAAAAAGGTTAAACATTGCTTTCCCTGACATCTCAATCGCAGTGTTAACTATAAGAATCAGTTAATTACTGATTCCTATTTAATTATTGTTCGCTTTTCAATATTGAGAAGGGAAGCAATCATTATTATTATATTGGGAATATTAGGTAATGCTGTCTATCAGTGGCGCACACAAGGAAGGGTCCGGACCCCCAAAAACCCTTGATTTTTTTCCGATTGGTTATAATTCTAAGTATATAATACGTAAAATATAATTAAATATTTGTTATTAATGATTAATTTTATTAATTAATGCTAATTATTTATTCAATAATGAGTTTTTACTGTGTTTTGTTCCTGAAAATCGACAAAATCAAAAATAGCATGACACAAGAATGGTGAACTTTCAACCCTGGACCCTCCCCCCTCCCCTTGAAAAATTCCTGTGTGCGCTACTGCTGTCTATGTTTTGTCTTTAACCAGGGAGAGTGTAATGTTTATCGGTATTTATAAGAGTCATACGATCAAAAATTTTACTGCTTTTTACTTTTCTCCCCCGTCAACTTTGAAATTAAATTTGATTATTCAAATATTTTTGAATCTGCTTTATGTACAGTGAAAATTTCTTAACACGAAACTGAGGGGACTGAAATAATTTTTCGTGTTAAGAGAATTTCGCGTTAAAAGATATTGCAAGAAAAACTTCCATATATTCGTTAAAATTAAGTTTATTAGAATACATTTTATTTACTTAGATCTGTATATATGCATGTATTCAATAAAAATCAATGAAACAAAAGCATTCACAAGAACTTGAAATTTAATACAAAATTTAGCAATACCAAAATCTCTTCAGATTTCCGCTTTCATCTTCTGTTTTTGATTAACATCCTTAAGAAACTCCATCTTCATTTTAAGCGAGATAAAAGTTTGCTTTCCCCCTAATCTCTTTGCCATAGTGCACATAAAAAAATTCTTCTGAAATAGAAAGAGAAAAATGAGAAACAAACTCACTGATTTTTATTTATACTGCGATCTACTCGCTACCGAATTCCAGAGCTAACTAATGAGAGATGAGATGTTTTTGTGTAGCGTTTGTAGGGTGGAGGGTGAACGTAGCTTAAAAAAACAAAATTGCCTCGTGTCATGGCTATTAGGGTTATTTCAAAACCTCCTTTCTACGAAACATGTAAAACCCCTTCCCTTTCATTTCACACCGTCTTTAATTTCGCCTGCAAGACTGGTGTTGTCCGTATTTTGTTCATTTTCAGAAGAGAAATTAAGCGATTTTCGTTCCGTGTTGAGAGAAAGAAAATGCATGAAAATACACAGTAGCTTGTCGAAACCGTTGTATTATTTCGTGTTAACCAATATTTCGTCTTAAGCGTTTTCGTGTTAAACGTATTTCACTGTATTTATATAGTTTCCATGTAATCCCACTTGAATCACAACAGAATGGAAATGATTACTAACTCGGGATCCCAGTATTATTTCTGTCATGGGCTCGAGTCCTGTTGTCACTGAAGACTGATTTTCGTTAAAGTCCTCACGTTGTCGTGGTCTGGAAGTACGGAGAATGAAGTGCCAACTCATGAGGAAGAGGCCAGCTCGGGTGTCGTCCTCGTCTCTTGACCATGGATAAAAATTGCGAGGTCCTTCGCAATTTTTGTCCATGCTCAAGACAAGCCCTCTCATTGATTTATAGTGCCACGTTAATACAAACTCTCTCACGTTTTTTCATGATTAAAGTGATGTCCTAAAACCCTTGCTATTCTTCCTTTTTGATTATTTATTCTGTTATAACCAGAGAACGCTGGCAATGAGCATAACAAAGTTTTGCATATATTAGAAGATTTGCAATTAATAAAACGAATAGAATTATTGTCATTAATGTAGAAGAAAATATATTTGTCAATTATAAAATCAGAAACTATTTTTGATACTTCGACAAGAAAAATCATATTCTCACTTAGTTGCTTCTGAAATAGAAGATTATTTTCGCGATAATTACTAGAATTAGGATGAAAATGAGTTTTGGGTATGAATTAAGCAAATTATTGTTTAATTTGCAGTTCTAAAACGAATTGTAATACTTATACTTTTTCATGAAGACGGAAATAATTATTGACTTTGTAAACTAACTGAATAGAAATATCAACAAATAAAAATACAATTCAATAAAATAGAATTAAATTACTGGTATTCGAAAAAAAATAAAAAAAAAATCTCATTTAAAAAACATACTTTATTTCAAGCTAATGAAGAAAATAATATCATCTTCAGAAAATAACTTTTAGAAATCTACAAAATTATACGCGAACCATTTTTTTTATTAATAAAACAATTCAAAAATCATTTCTTTATTAGAATTGAATATATTTATTAAATTATATTTTTAATCTCCTACAAAACATATTTAAAAATTCTGGGGTGTAGCGTAGAACAACATAAAATGTAATATATATATATATATATATATATTATTTAGATAAAATACCCGCCACTTCGAAGTAAAGTAATGATACACTTGAAAAAATTCTTAGCACAAGCACGCGAACTATACCGCTACACAGCTTTTTAAAATACACAAAACGGCTCTCGCTACTTTTTTAGCGGCGTGACGTCATCCAAAAACCGGTAAACGTCCTGACGGCACATGTTGCCAATGTAAATATAGAAGTTCTTGGAAGAGAGCATTAAAAATCTACGACTGCAATTTGGATAATAAACAGCTGCTTCTGAAAGTAAAAAAAAGAAAAAATATGAGAGTCATATTCATTTTCCCGCTGATGGTTGACAATGGTTTCTGTCTATTCCGAGAAAGTCGCAAAATGGCGCTCTTTTGATTCGGAAATGTTCTACATTCTGAGAAATAGCTCGGGAGAAATTGGGGCATGACGGCTAGCATGTGGCGGATGAAAAAGTGAAATCGAAGAAGAGGAAGAGGGTAAAAAGACTTTCGATGGATGCTTTTTGGTTCGAAAAGATGTTCGTGATGGAATTTTGAATGAAATTTTAAAAAATAGCGATGAAATGTCAAAAAGAATAGTTATGTAATCCTTTTTATCCAATTTCAAAACGAAAAACTCTAGCCATTTTAAAATTGAGAAATTTCACTTATCGGGAAGTGGCAACTCGATTTGATTAAAGAAAATTCAATTATAATTTAATGTTTTAAAAAAAATAAGGGGTAATATATAATACAACAAAATTAATAAGGTAATAAATATTATTGGAATGTATTGAATGATAAAATAAAATTTCTCAATATCTACTACACATATGATTGATTCTCTTACAAAGTAATTTTCTCAAACTTGTAGATAAAAATTATAATTTCTTTTCTAAAAAATTTGACTGATATATACTTTTAAATATCCAACAAATCTCGAAAGTTTTTTTTTTAAGTTTTGATGACAGAATTTTCAAAAACTGTGGTTTTTAACACTTTGGCTCAACATTTTGTTTTTGAAGCTCCCAAATTTTTCTTTTTAATTTTAAATTAAATAATTACTCATGTAGTTACAGAAAGCCACAGTTCTATGTACATATTTTGTTATTAAGAAGAAAATGAGTTATAAATTGATGGAAATATAAATGAATTAAATTGAATTATGTTATTAAGATTGTGTGAATGTCATGCTGATTTACACGGATTTATTTTACTATCATGAGATCATTTTAATGTTTCTATATTATTTCCTCAAATAAAAAGTCTTTCGTCCCCATCAGAAATGAGATACAACAAAATGAATAAAGTATGTAATCCATTTCCTTAAAATCGCTTTATTTATTATTTTCATCACACTACAGGTAACAAAATGGAATGAAGTATTTTAATTCGTGGAATCACTTAGACCAGAGGTGGACAAAAATAACGGCCTGACAAGTCAGTCAGAAAATGTTCTCTGTTTTAGGGTCTACACATATTTGTGAGCAGCTTTTCTTGTATGGAGAACAACAAGAGTAAATATAGATGTGTGGGTGACATATGCATACAATATTCGTACTACAGAGAAGTGACAAAAACTACTCAACTTTTGATTTAACGTTTATTGTGTCCTGCGTACAATTTTCCCGCCAAGTAGTCAGCCATTGATGTCCGCTATCTATGTATGCAATATAGTTCTTTACAAAAGATTAATTTCGCTTTCAATATCATGTTGTAAATAAAGCATTTTCTTCACATGTAAGTTGGTTAACAAGCAATTTCATTCTTTATTACAAAAAAATTTCAGAAAAGAGTGACAGGATACATTTTTATCATTGAATTGATTTTAAAATGAAATGGGCTTGCAGCAAGAGATTATCTGAAATTAGCACAATAAACAAATTAAATAAAACTGTCGCTATTTCAACTTATATTTTTTTGATTTTTATGGTACAATTTTACCTTTTTTGTGATGCAAGGCTAATAAATGTAATCATTTTAAAAAGGTGTGGGGCCTGGTATCCTCCGCTTCCACAACGTGACCCTTGAGCCAAAACAACTGATTGCCCCCGACTTACACAGTCAATAAACTCGTGTTTTTTGCTAACTGTTAAAACAATAAACATTGAGTGCATTTCGGTAAGGAAAATGGTTTCTTACGTTCTTACACTGTTACATTCCCCAACGTGTACTGTAATGACGACAATTACGATTTTGATCCGTAAAATAACATGGAACTAAATCAGATTAAATCTGTCCTGACTTATGCATCCGAGACTTGACCATAGACTTTACGTGATGAGGAAGCTTTGGGAATTTTCGAGAGAAAGATCTTACGCTGCATTCTTGGTGGGATTCAAGTGAATGAATCATAGAGAAAGATCTGACTTAGAACTTAAAAAATTTACAAATAACCTGATATTGTAAAATTTGTCGAATTACAGAGACTTAAAAGGGCTGGTCATCTGGTTAGAATGAATGAAGATTGTTGCTGTAAGAAAATCTTTCTGGCAAAGCCCATGGGAAATGGACCTCGGGGCAGACCCCCGTTAAGATGGAGTGACTGTGTTGAGAAAGACCTAAACATTTTATAGGTTAAATTGGAAAACAGTTGCCAAAAGTAGGGATGCCTGGGAAAGACATCTGGAGAAGGCCAGGGTCCATCCAGGGCTATCGAGCCATTGAAGAAGAAATCAGATTAATGAACAGTAAATTATCCATTTATATCAGGTAAATAATTTACATATAAATGTTTATTATAACAATAGTTATTGTACATACACTGTTTAAGTATATTAAGGTGTCCGACCGTGATTTTAAAAAGGCGCATAAATGGATAGTCTTTATGATATTTAGTGCCACTTAGATTAGAATACATGTGTAAAATTGTTTTAAAGACATTTTGACAAAAAAAAGTTATTTAAATACATTATTTCGGCTAAAAATTAACTTAGAATAACCTTTTTTCAAAATGTTCTCCTTTCGTGAAAAATGCTTCTATTATAATATTTTGCCTGTATATAGCTCAGACCTCTGTACAAAGGTTTAACTACGATTTTTTGAAAAATTCATATTATTTTCAGAGTTACAACCATTTAAAATAATTATCGGCATTTTTTTCTTAAAATTTCTCCCCTCTGTTGTCGTAAAACACGGATAAACCCACTTCTAAGTTATATATTTCAAAAATTCTAGTTGAGCCTCTGTACAGAGGTCTGAGCTATATACAGGCAAAATATTATTATAATAGAAGCATTTTTCACAGGAGAACATTTTGAAAAATGGTTATTCTAAGTTAATTTTTAGCCGAAATATTGTACTTAAATATAATTTTTTTATTGTAATACTATTCTTAAAACATTTTTATATGCATTTTCTAATCTAAGTGACACTAAATATCATAAATAGTATCCATTTATACGCTTTTGCAAAATCACGGTTTCGAACGTAGTCGGATACCTTAAATTGAGATCATGCAAAATAGTCCTTTGTAACCTTAAAAAATTTATTGTAATTTCTTATCAAGCAATTGATTCCCAAAAAAATTAATTAATCTAAGCCAATCTGTTGTACCAAATAATTTATCGAAAAAAAGCCAACCTAAACAAAAAAATCTTAAACCTAAATTTGTGGATGGATAAGGCATGCACGTGATATGCATATAAATTTTTGCTAGATTTGTAAAGCACACATGCTCGGAAAATGATTACTTCATCGCAAAAAAACGGAACTTTTCATATAAATCAACCCAGAGGCGTAGCTATCGACGTATCAGTGATAGTATTCCCAACATGAGTAAGGAAAAAATCGTTAGATGTTAAAGACTCCCAAAAGCCCTTCCCCCCTACAACAACGAAGGCCCTCTCAGAACAAGTTACGCCAGTGAATCAATCAAATATTTTTTGCACATAAAATTCGGAAATTTTTTTTTCAAATTCAGTAGATATATGTATATGCGTGTATGTGAAATATATCCATGAAGTGGTACTCATTACCGTGGCAGTAGAACAAAGCTTCTCAAAATTGATCACATCATTGTTTATTAATATTATCATCAGGAGATTTACTTTGAGCGTGCTCTTCGCTCAAGTTCAAAAAAAAAGGGGAGGGGAGAATTATTCATTTTTCAAATTTAAATATGCAAGGAAGAACAGGAAACATGTAATATAAAATATAGAATCACGTGTTCGAGCAAGAGGGAAACATTAGTTATTTTTACACCAGTGTTTTAGGGAATAGTTTTCAACCGCTTAGTAAGAAACGCGGAAACTATTACTTTATTCTAAAACTCGGAATTGCCAAAAATCTATCAAGAATTCGAAGTCTATTCCTTTTTATGAGAATCGATAGTAAATTTGACAAAAATTTTGCTTTAATCTCTTACCGCGAGTTGAAATGTAACGCGTTTCGAAATAAGGTATTCGGATTTATATAAATCGGATATTATAAATAAATAAGGTTCGAATTTCAAAAATAAATCTTACTTTATGCTGTTGTACATATGTATTAAAAAGACAATTTCATTCCAATGCAAAATATGAAATACTGTAGCCCCGCAAACACGAACTTGGCGGCAAACGAACCGCGAAAAATCCATTCAGTGCGGGAGCCCGCGGCTGTGTCGCTGGTGGCACTTTCGAATGGTTAACACAGAAATAAAAGCGAAGAGGAATGTGGAGGGGGGTCATCGACTTCCTCCACGCGCGTGCAAAAGAGGTGACCTTCGGACAACCATATGAGGCAGAAGAGCCTTGGTCTACCCCCTCCTCCTTCCTTCTCCCCTTTTGGGCCAAACAATATGTCCATCATTCTCAGCTGAGCTGTGATGATGACACCTCTACTCTTTTCGGTAGAAGGAATGCCGAGAACAAAAACGTTGCCAAAAAATAAGACATAATAATATTTCTGTAGAAAAAAACGTTTGATAATTATATATATATATGTTTTCTTTTTAAAATTTAATAATTTCTGGGTTATAAAAATATTTATGGAACATACTAAACAACATACATTTTCCCAAAATTTAAAAAATATACGTTACGGTATGACCGACCATATTTATTCTAATTAGGAATTTTTTTTTCCAATGGTTTTTCTTTTAAGAATGTAAAATTTCTCATAGAGTAATTATGTGAATATTAATAATTGAAATATTTTATTGTGAAGTCTCTGAATGGCAATATAAACCAATTATTTATAAATTTCCTACACTTTTAATACCGGTACTAATTATTATGAATTGAATGCATTAACACATTATTTAATAAAACATTATCTTGAATGTAAAATTAGTTTTCGACAAATATTATAGAAGTTTCTACCGTATTTATTAGAATCGAAGACGCTTTTTTTTCTAAAACGTGAAATTAAACCTCCACGTACACCAGAAATTTTTAAATTAAGAATACATTGTAAATATTTCATTAAAAACAAGCAACGAGTTTTACTATTATTTAATAAACTTTATTAAAGTGAGTCTTAGCTTCTTTTTGAATGATTGCAAGTGTAATAAAAACTATCCAGAGTTACAGAACTTTATGATTTCAGCACAGGTTAAAATTATTGTCTAGCGTTAAAGAATATGGTAGAAACTGAGAACACTTTTCCGTATAGAAGAGCAAATATTAACCGAAATTTACGTGCTTATAAATCATTGCTACTCTCTTTTATAACTTCAAAGCAATCAATAAATATAAAGGATCAATTTTTCTCTGTAATAAAATGATGAAAATCTTTTCAGCGGCGCAGTGTAAGAGATGAACTATAGAACATATTTCATACAAAAGATCAGTGGTGTAACCCACACACCCGCATTGCGGGGGCCATGGTACTAGAGGGCCCAAAGTCTATGTTGTGTGTTGGTTTTGCAATCCTTTGCGATATCCGGCTTGGGGTCCAAAACCTGACTTTGTAGGGGGCTTTAATACTCTTCGTTACGCCACTGCAAAAGATATTTAATATGAGAACAGTAAGATATTTAAAAACTGCTTCTTTCTTTAGAATAGTTTTAATTTAGATGACATAGATCAGGGATGGCGAACCTTTATGGATCAACGTGCCATTTTTTCTTAACAGATGTTTAATGAAGCATACACGTGCCGTCAAACAAATTTGAATTGTGATTATTTGGAAAACACAATAAAACTAAGTTCTAACTCTTTATTTACTACGAAAAAATACTTTGCACTTTATAGTTGTAAATGTTTTACTGATACGTGTAATTCAAATTATAAAGCAACATTAGTGTGACTTCTAATGTTGCAGATTGGATGACGAATTACTTATGTTAGATTTGTAAGATGTTATTTTTAGTATAAAATGCATACTGAACTGAATTTGCAAACGGTTTATAAGTAATTAATTAGTTTTGCTGTGGTTCACTTTTTTGACAAGATGATTTTTGATTCGTGTTAAACTGCCGTTTTACCGACGATGTTCTGCATATTACTGTTCCAGAGCATAAAACACACACCACTTTGTCGCCTTCATTAAAAATGCCATACTTCTAGATTCACCAAGTTAGAAATTCTCTGTTACACTTACTATCTTGCACTTTTTATTCTTTTACTGAACTAGCCATGTTAAATGATAGTTAAAAATCATAAATATAACATAAATAAAGTTGTCAAAAAGTCGTAATAACAAAAATAAAGTTGTCTCAACGAAATTGACTATGCTATGCGTAGACAAATTTTGCATCAGAAGCATTTGTTGCCCATGACGTAACTAAGGCAAGAAAATAACAAATGAGTGTGCTTTCCGCCACTCACTCGAGTTTGTTCGTAATACTTCATAGTGAACTTTGTTATTTTGAAGAAAAAAAGAAGGAAAACCATTTTGATCGCTGACATGCCCAAAATATTGTGTCGCGTGCCATTGATGGCACGCATGCCACTGGTTCGCCATCCCTGACACAGATGAATGTTTAATAACGTCGAATTTTTAAAGCTACACTAGGGCTATGATGACGTACCTCGTAATTCTGACACACATTTGTTTGTAATTGTCACACTTGTTTGCAATTACATAAGTGAATGGGTGTTTATTAACTTCGCGCTCTGAAGCAACACGTGGTCTGTTGGCGATCGAATTCGAAATTTTGAGCCTCAGTCAAGTGACAATGACGATTCCTCAGCTGCCATTCCTCTCTCCAAACTTCCACACCACGCCAACAAGAGGATTTTGAGCCTTGGCAGATTTAACGTGCATTAGCCTCTCTACATGGCAGGTCATCAGTGGCATGATGATTCAAACACGCGACTTGACAAAGGCGTCCACCAATTCGCGGTCATGACTATTCATAAGGTGACCAGTTTTTTTACAATGAAAAGTAGGACGAAAAATTTAAGCAAAAGTTTCAACGTAAATATATGAAACATTTTATTAAATCAAACAAAAATACGCTAATTACACTTACATTCCTTATAATTATTCACTTAAACAAGTATTTTCTCATTGAACGATTTTTTTTCCTCACTTGTCCAAAGATTATTACCAACCGAAAAAACTCTTTTAACTGCTGCATTAGTTCCAGGGCAGCACAAAGAAGATTCAACACAAGAATAACTTGACTTTCATGTGGAATGTGCTCATTTTTAAAATGGTTAAGGTATTCGACTACCTTCGGAACTGTGATTTTAAAAAGGCGCTTACATGGATAATTTTCATGATATTTAGTGCCACATGGATTAGAATACATGTATAAAAGTGTTTTAAGGACATTTTTTGGCAAAAACAAATATTTAAATACAATATTTTGGCAAAAAATTAATTTAGAATTACCTTTTTTCAAAACGTTCTCCTTTTATAAAAAATGCTTCTATAATAATAATATTTTGCTTATATAAAGTAAAGAACTTCTCCAGAGTCTGAACTAGGATTTTTGAAAAATTCACATTATTTTCCGAGTTACCACCCATTGAAATAATTATCGGCGTTTTTTCTTAAAATTTCTCTCCTCTGTTGTAGTAAAATATGGATAAATCCACTTCTAAGTTATATATTTGAATTCAGCCTCTGTACAGAGGTCTGAGCTATATACAGGCAAAATATTATTATAATAGAAGCATTTTTCATAAAAGGAGACTATTTTGAAAATGGGTCATTCTATGTTCCTGTTTTGTCAAAATATTATACTTAAATAATTTTTTATTGTAATAATATTCTTAAAACAATTTTATATACGTTTTCTAATCTAAATGACACTAAATATCATAAATATTGTCCATTTATACCAGTAGCGCACACAAAATTTTTCAGGGGGTCCAGGTTGAAAGTCCACAAGTTTGGTATCATGCTCCAAGATGCCGCACAACATATCTTTTGATTTTGTCAATTTTCGGGAACAAAAACAATACAAAATTAATTTTGAATAAATATAGCTTAAAAAAAAATTTTTAAAACAAATACATGATTAATTTTTACGTAAAATATAGATAGGATTATCCCAAACCAAAAAAAAATCAAAGGGCAATGGGGGGGTGTCCGACCCGCAGGACCCCCTTTTGTGGATGATTTATACGGAAAAAAACCCGGTTTGAACGTAGTCGGATACCAATTTTTAAAAATGTATAACAGAATTGTTTAATAAAAAATAACATTGTAAAAAAAAAATTGTTTTTGGTATTTTTCCAATAATAAATTTTTTTACAAACGCAATTATTGAACCATGCTTTTTTTTCACTACAAAATAGTTAACTTCCCAATCGTCTTGAAATAATTTTTCTTCAAATTTTTCCAAAAAAGATATGAAAAGTTAAAATTGTTTCCTGATAAAAAAGGTTTACTTCATGTTTTCTTTTCATAATCAGAAAAATATATAATTTCAAATTTGCCCCCCGACAGCAAAAGAAAAAAATTTATGTTTTAATTTTTTTAACAAAGAATTCCCCACCAAATTTTCATAAATAAAAGAATTTCTCAAAGCAATGAGCCATGACCGGGCCACTTAAAAAGGCTCAGTGGGCCGCAGGTTGAGTATCCCTGCTCTGTAGGGATGAAAGACTAATTCAACTGACACTAAATATAAAAAAAAATTATCAATTTGTACACTTTTCTGAATCATGGTTTTGAATGTAGTCTGTCACCTTAATTATTATTTAAAATAAAATCATAAAACATGATGATACATAAAATAATTTTACAGCTATTTACTTTACTTTTTTATGATATGGGATGTTTTTGTTTTATATTTTAAACAAATAATGTTAGAGTGTAAAAACAAATATTTATACTTTTCTCCTTTAAATTTTTTGACCACTTTTTCTCATTAATATTAAAATCTAATATATTATTTTTCACTATTTCCTCCTTAACTACTCTATTAATTTTCAATTCTTTAATCTATTGATTTTATACAAATGTAGGAATTCGTTCCTTTTTATAAAATTAATATTTAACTAAAATCAAAATTTAATAATTTTCTTTTTTTTCTTCTTTTTATTATATTTATATTAAATTTGTACATTCATTTTCAGAAACTAAAATTTCCTTCTTCATTTCGCAAGCAGATCTTTTTTTGTGTTGTCACCTCATTTCCATCTGACATTTCACGCATTGCTGCAAGACCTTTAACATTTTGCATTCAGGATGAATTTTTAATCTCGGTCTATTTTTAGGTATTTCAAAAAACTGGAATTGCTTGTCGATCGATAAATTACTATTTTATCTTCCGGAGAACAGAGTGGTGTTGTACCTGTTACACTTTTGGATCGTATATGCTTTAGACTAGCGGTCTTTAAACTATGTTCGAAGGAACCCTGGAAAGGGTTTAAAGCGTCCAGGTAAAAACCGAAAATTACAAATGTATATGCAAAATGGAAATTCACGTTCTGCTTGAAGTTTGTTTAACTGCAAATATCTAAATATCATTCTCTAGTCATTAAAACTGAAAATTTTATTTATACATTATGACAACCCCATGCCATGTATATAGTTGTTACAACATAATAAATTTATATTTTGTAATATTCGTAAACTTTTATTATACTATAATAAAAGAATATTAAAATGTTTTTTCTTAAGTACTTAGGATTATATTATGAATATTCTATTGTTAAACATCCCATGTGGGAGGAGAGGGGGGTCGTGAAATTATTTTATACTCGTCAGAACAATGTTTTTAGAAAACTAATTAGTTTTCTAATGGAAATAAATCTTTTTCGATTTGTGGGGAAAAACACCTTTAATGAAAGAGAGGGAACAATTTAACGACATATCAACCAGATTCCACGTTAAAATCTATAAAAATTTAATCAAAAACAACTCCCCTAAATTAAAGGTTGAAAATTCTTGCAGGACACACAGGATTTCTCCCACAGGCTGTGGCGCACACAAGGGGAGGGTCCTGGGGGTCCGGACCCCCAAAGCCCTCGATTTTTTTTCCCGATGGATTATAATTCTAAGTATACAATACGTAAAATTTAATTAAATATTTGTTATTAATGATTACTTTTATTAATTAATGCTAATTATTTATTCAATAATTAATTTTTTACTGTGTTTTGTTCCCGAAAATCGACAAAATCAAAAGGAGCATGATACAAGAATGGTGAACTTTCGACCCCGGACCCTTGAAAAATTCTTGTGTGAGCTACTGCCCACAGCTATAAACATTTTAACATCATTCAGAACAATGTGCCAAAAATATGTATCAACATGAGAGGCCGCAAAAACAAAATATAAAAACAAATTAAACGCAGAGTATGAAATGCAACTGCAATAATTTCAATCGACCTAAGCTCAGCTTGTGTAACAAAATGCAACACATCTCCGTTGCTAATTATAATAGGCAGTGGCGCAAGGGGTGGGGAGATTCAGAGTCCAGACCTCCCGCCCCCCCAAAAGCCCTTGATTTTTTATCGATTGAGTATAATTCTATGTACACAGTACGTAAAATTTAAAAAAGTTTTTTTTTAATTAATGCTAATTATTTATTCAATAACTAATTTTTTAAAGAATATGTTGGGCGGCGTATTGGAGCATGAAACTAGAACGATGGACTTTCGTCCCTGGACCCCCCTCTTGGAAAATTCTTGTGTATATCACTGTGTGCATAGGTATGTAACATTACAAAAACAATATTTTTAAAAAAAATTTCTTGCATAGAATACCTATAATATGCTGATCTTTAAAATATTATTTTTGTATTCGTTTCAAGATATATATAGAATGGGGTTCTCCGAAAATCCCTTATGGTTCGATAGGTTTCGTGAGTCGACGAAGTTTATAACCCCTGTTTAGACAGTGCTTGTTAACATAATAATACGAGAAATCTTTTTTTTCCCTAAATATTTTTTTATCAAACAGAATATAGATCAGGATAATTATCTCTCTTTAAATGTTAGGGAGAAAAATAATTTATAGGATATATATTTGTTTGAATTTTTTTCGGCGGATACAACGTTGGGCAAGTGAAAGCAAGAACTTAAGCATTTCATAATCACTTATGTTTATGACGCAATTTTTTTTTTTCGCCTCTAAAAATTGAAGAAAAAAAAGGCTAATTATCTAAAAAAAAAATAACATAATGTTAGAATTTCATGTAAAATATATAAGCAGCTAATTATTCATTTTTGTTGTTTGTGTACCTCTTCTCTATTATTTTTGGAAGCGCATCATTTCACGTATCAGAAGTATTATCCAAAGTACTATTTAGGGTTGGGAGGCGTCCTTGAGTTTTCTGCTTATAGCAACATTATCTAAAAGCTTCAGCAGGAAGTGCCATCGTATTTTCAAGATTCTTCCAGAGAGTTGGTTCTTGGGGTTATTTATAACCCACTCTCATTTTCCTTGATGTTTTGACAGTTACCAAACAGCGTGTGTATCCGAACGCTCTGCTATGGGATCACCCCTTTGGTTCTAAAACAGGGGTGTCAAACTCGCGAGTCGCATGTGGCCCGCAATGAACATCTTTGCGGCCCGGCCAATATACCTCACACAATAATGTATAATATTTGCAATAATGCAACTTGAATAAATTTCTAGATAATACTGCATCGTATGAAATATACGCAGAGATAATTCAAATCTTACAACTGCATTTGAAACAAGATTTAAAGGTTCTAATTCTTTGGAAGACAAATTTAGTTTGTTTTCTTCGATTTTCTCGATAAATATACTCAACCATATGCACTCACTCTCTTCCCATAGCTCAGTGGTTCCAAAACTTTAAAGTATGTGTACCCCTTCTGTAATTTTCGCAACGCTGAGTACCCCTCGTAAAAAATAATGGATGAAATTATGAAAAAAGGTCAGCAATTTTTTATCATCGTGAAAATCATCAAACATAATACTGAACTAATCCTGTAACATGGACATTAAATTTTTAAATATGTCACAGCTCGGAATATTATTAACTTTGGTACATAGTCCCTGCATTAACGTGAAAATTGCAGTGGCGCTCACAAGGGTGGGGTCCCCTGGTTTGGAACGCCCCCATAGCCCTTGATTTTTTTTCAATTGATTATGATTCTATGTATTTAGTACGTAAAATTTAATTAAGTATTTGTTATTAATAACTAATTTTATTAATTAATGCTAATTATTTTTTCAGTAATCAATTTTTTGACTGTCTTTTGTTCCCCAAATCGTCCAAATCAAAGGAATATGTTGGACGACGTATCGGGGTATAATACGAGAATGGTGGACATTCGACCCTGGACCCAACTTTGAAAAATTCCTGTGTGGACCACTGGAAAATTGTAAATCTTTTTTTCTGTAAAATCGAGACACAGAAAGCAAAAGTTTGTTAAAAAATATATATATGATCAATTTATATAGGAAAAATACAATCTTTTCTCGCTAATCTTAAACTTAAAATATTTCAAGGTTCCATAAGAAAAGCTAAATTCCTCGCCAATCTTCATTTCTGAGTAGCAAGCCCTCACTGGGCACGCACACACAATTCATTTTCTTCCGGATATTTTAAAACACGCTCCCTCAAATTTCAAAACCTCGCGAGTGTACTTCCTTTGAAGAACCAGAGCACATAACAATGAAAGAATATTCTTTATGTAATAATTTTCTATTATAATGCAATTAAGTGTATTTAAAATAGATTTTGATGTTTTTTGTCTGAGACAATCGCATTTCAATAATTTTTTTTGTTTTTTAAAAAAAGTTATTTATTTTTTAAAATGTGTCAATTTTTCAGCAAGTCTTCGCGTACCACCAGTGGCGCCCACAAGGGAGGGGTCCGGACCCTTCCAAAGCCCTTGATATTTTTTCAGATTGATTATAATTCTAAGTATATAGTACATAAAATTTAATTATTTGTTTTTAATGATTAATTTTAATTAATGCTAATTATTTATTCAATAATTAGTTTTTTACTGTGTTTTTTCCCCCAAAATCGACAAAATCAAAAGGAGCATGATACAAGAATGGTGAACTTTTGACCCCGGACCCCCTGGAAAAATTCCTGTGTGCGCTACTGCGTGCCACTGTTACAACTCAGCCGTGCTACAGCACGCGTGCGCACCTCATGACGCACTTGCACCTGTAAAATCTAATAATTCTAATAGCACCCTTTCCTGTCGAAATTTGCTGCTTACAAGAAGAAAAGTTTCTTTCTCTTCCAGACAAAAAAAATATGTCATTTGAAATAAAAATCCAATTTTTTCTTGTAATACCTGATAAAAAAATACTTTTTTTCCAGCTGCTGAAATAATTTGTTAATTCTGGTTTATTATTCGTTAAATAAGTGTTATTTTCCCCCTTCTTTTTTAGGGTCCAAATGTATACGTAAATATTAGCACCATCGCTTACCAATTCGATTAGTGGTCACTCAAAAATGATTTGCAGAATTTTATGAGATGCTGTTAGTAAAAGAACAACAAAATATTCAATTTTATTTTAAAAAGTTGAACCATTTGAATCACTGCCCTGCGCTGATCTCGGGACACGAGATCCTGAAGAGCTCGCCACAGAATGAAAGATTGATAGACTTACTGTAGCTCCTCTTTGTTCTAGTTTTAATTTTTGTACTTCTGACTACAGTTGTCTTCAGTGGCGCACACAAGGGGGTGGTGTCCTAGGGTCCGGACCCCCAAAGCCCTTGATTTTTTTCCCGACTGATTATAATTCTTAGTATATAATACGTAAAATTTAATTAAACATTTGTTTTTAATGATTAATTTTATTAATTAAAACTAATTATTTCTTCAATAATTAGTTTTTTACTGTTTTTTGTTCCCCAAAGTCGACAAAATCAAAAAGAGCATGACACAAGATTGGCGGATTTTCGACTCTGAATCCCAGGAAAACCTGTGTGCGCTACTGGTTGTCTTCAAATCTGCCATTAGAAATGGAAAGGGGAAAAAAAAAGTCGACAAAATCAAAAAGAGCATGATACAAGAATGGCGGATTTTCGACCCTGGACCTCCCTCCCCTAGGAAAACTTCTGTGTGCGCTACTGGTTGTCTTCAAATTTGCCATTAGAAATGGAAAGGGGAAAAAAGTAATTTTTTTCTTAAGCGGGTAAATTGGAAAGAAAAACAATTTATTTCATTTTCTACAAAATTGTTAATATAATTTTCTATTCTTAGAAAATTATTCCATTGAAGGAAAGCTTTAGAAAATAGGAAGCTTAACGACATTTCAATGAGCTGAATTTTGTGTGACGTCATAGTCACCTGACAATTACAAACACGTGTTTCCAGCCAATCAGTTCATGCACTTCGCTGTTGCCAAATTTTGTTTTTGCAGACTCTTTTAAAAAAGTACATATTTGTAAACAATAATAATGCACATAGATAAATAAAACGTATTTGATTAAAAAGTACTGGTATAGTAAAAATATTTTTTTTTTTAATTTTGAAAAATGTTTTTAAGAGAATCTTAATATATAATATTTGAATATATTTATACCAAACAATCAAATATAAAATTTTTTCTTAATTTTACAAGTGTAACTAGTACTTAGTCTAACCGTAAGTTTTGAATTCCATGAAGAGCATGTGATTGTGTTTATCATGCGATCCTCGTGAATTTAACCCATTTGAAATTTCATAAACGAGAAGAAAATATGGTACTTTTATACATTTCAGGAAAGCAGAAACTTAATGTCGCACAAGAATATTATGAATGTGCATAAATTTAACAGTTTTTTTTTTAAGACTGCCCACAAATATTTTCCTTCTTTGCGCGCGTTGATAAACCCCATCACACAGATAAAAAAAACATCAGACGAGAAATTTGAAATGATGTGTGGACGAGGATAAGGGATGAGGGTATTACACCCCTGACCTTGCGTTGGAGTAAACACGATTTTCGTTTTCATACAAAACCCCTGCTTTGCTGGGGATCTCGAGAGCTCTTTCCCGGAAAGACAGGGGAATGGTAAAGGTCAAAGGTGAAACTCTCGGCTGCCGACTTCGTGATGCGAGCAGCAGATGGCGCTTCGATAAAAGAGCCTGCAAAGGTTCGATTTTTGCTCTGGGGAGGTGAATTTCATTCTTAAAATAGAGATGAGATCATTCCGGGAAATGCGCATATTTTCTTCAACAGCGCGCGCAAGCTTAGACCCGGAACTGTATTAAAGCACAAATGGGGGTGGACAATTCTTCTAAAGGGTCATATTAAATATGAATAAGATTATAATGATATGTGACGATAAATCTGATTTTCGCTGTTGTTCATGAAAAATATATGTTGTTTTTTTTCATTTAAATTATCAAAATTCCTTTTAGGTCTATATATTATTATATAGAAAAAGTAACAATATTAGGAAAAATTTGTATTACGGTAAGACATATGTACTTGGAAAATACAAAAAGGAAATTTTTTTAAAGATGAAAATCCAAAGTTTTAAAAAATTTATCATGATAAAAATTAATTTAAACGAATTTAAGTTAAAAAATATGATTTCCAGGAACCAGAATATTTATTAACCGTTGACTATAATTGTGTTTTAAAGTGAGTGATAATAAACCGGAAAATTGAAATATATGTTATTAAAATTGTTTCGATAATTTCTGTTAAGGAAGTTGGCAACATGTATTCACTGTCCAATTTTTGAAATAAATAGTATCGTACACAGAAGCACATTATTGCTTGGTTTATAATATAAACGAACAATCTGATAAGTAATAGTTAGAATTATCTATTATATAATCGTGACGTGCAATTTTTTATTTAATATTGATAGAATGAACCATAGCATTAAGTAAGTGAATGTTTATTAAAATCGCACGAGGAACATGGGAGACGGACCTTCCTAATTTTGGGCCTAGGGCAGTTGACGAGGACGACACCTGAGTGTGTACCCCTCACTCCAAATTACCACAACACACCAAGGGAGGACGTTTAAGGCCCAACAGATTAAACGAGCATCAATCCCTCTACTCTTCGTATCTTCAGTTACTCTAGGGCTTAAACTCATGACACTGAAGCCTCGAGTTCGTGATCATGACCTCTAGGCTACCATACCCTAGAACAGGGATGGCGAACCAGTGACACGCGTGCTACTTATGGCCCGCGACACAATATTTTGGGCACGCCACTGTTCAAAACGGTTTGCATTTTAATTGAAAACAACAAAGTTCAATATGAAGTATGACGAGAAACGTGAGTGATCGGTCGCCATTTTTCTGCGAGATTTTCTCAGTTCAAAGAATTATCGGAAACGCTCAATTGTTTTATGTACCCTGATGTGACTTCATTTAATAAACTGAATTTTTCCCAATTCTATTGGTTGTAAATTGAAAAATTTGAAATGCAACTGATTGATTTCTAGTCTAATTCAATAGGATTCAAAAATTTGTTGAAAAAAGGAGAAAGTTGGAATTGATTAAAACAGAAAGAGATTATATAACAAGCTATATAAGTAAAAATGCCAGTAATGAAATTTTGGAAACATGGAATTCGATTCCTCACTTAGAAACTGTTAGGAAAATGACTCCAATTCAGCTTGCATTCTGGTAAAAGTAACATGTTACAATCCAAATACAAGTTATTTGTCATCTAATCTACCAACAGAATTCGCACTAATGTTACTTTCATTTGAATTACACGTATAAATAAAACATTTGCTACTATGCTGTGCAAACTGTATTTTTTCTTTGTAATTAGAGTTTTTTTAGTTGTTAGTATTTAGTTTTATTATTTTCTCAATAATCACAAGTCAAAATTATTTGACGGCACGTCTATATCTCCGTAAACATTTCTTAAAGAAAAAATGGCGCGCGTTGATCCAAAAAGATTCACCACCTCTGCCCTAGAATATTTCTCTGAAAACATATTTCATGATTAAGCAATTGTTCCCGAATTTTCGCCACAGCATTTCATTTTATGTCTAAGTTTAAACAATTTTAAATATTTAAACCAACGACTGTCAACTTGAAATAGAACTAAAAAGCATTCCTGTTCCAAAATCTTTGAGAAATAACCTACGCAAAATTGGTGTATTTGAGTTAAAATAATTATGGGAAGAGTTTATGAAATTCGTGATGTCGAAATGAGTATTTTTTTTTAAAGAAGTAAATCTCTGATATTAAGATACATGATGATACAGTAGAACCTGTTTTTGTGCGGTCCTTTTTATGCGATCTTTTTTTTATGCGGTGTATGGATTTCAACGGCTTTGGCGCTTCTGTAATTTTTTCTATCACAATGTACATATATACACTTCATGACGAACTGTTCATTGGTTACAAGTAGTCTCTCGACAATGCACGTTCAATTGCTTTCTGTCAACGCACTAGCAACACGCACTTGATTGAAGACGAAACTTTCAATGGCAATGACACAATCAATAATTTCATTGATTATGAAGATGGACAAGAAAAACTGGATTCTTTGAGAGCGGATAAGATATATGCAAGGATCTTTCCAACACAAATTGGAAAAGCATTTTCTAAAAATAAATACCAATTCTGAAAGCAGCTTAAAATTCCAAAAACAGCTTCGATCATGCATATCTGTGGTTATCGTGACTTTCACAAGCAACTGACCGACAAATCGGCGTCACAAAAACTTATCACTTACTTTATGATGCCACAAAAATAATTCAATTGAAGTTGTGTCTTCAAGTGACGAAACTGATTTTGAACTAATAAGAAGCTTTTTTACGAACGAATAACAAAGCTTTTAACCGAAAGAAGTTGCGAAATTTTGGCGCTAGCAATCTACCACCTTGCAAAAGCGAGCTATTGCAGCAGTTTCTGCGAGCAAACTTGACATGTACCATTTGGAACAATGCTCATCTGAAAAATCCAGCCACATATCAACCAGAAAATAATGGCTGGGCATTCGAAAATGATAAATACCATTTTAAATGGTTTGAAGGGGATCAACTACCAAAAAAAAAGTTATGTCAGTGATTCATTTAAAACTCAACAGGTATGCAATTAGTATGTCAAATTATTGTACATAATTTTTAAATTATTCATAATTATATAAACTTGCTTAGTTTTTTTCGGAAACTGGTGGAGAAAGCGATACTGGTGACAATCAAGCCACGGACTGGAGTAGTACTAACGAAGATCAAAATATCGACGACAATGATGTATGATTTTTACATTTAATAATACTTTTTTTGTACTTAGTAATAAGAAAATAATATTTTATACTTTATATAAGATGCTTATAAACGTAATAAAACTATTTTTTCATTGGATTTCTTAAGCGATCGCAATAGACTAAACGCCCTATCTCACTCGCACCGGCTTGAACAGTTGCCTTAAACTCACATCTGCAGCAGACTTTCAATGTGTCTGGCAAGATGTAAAAACTATTAAAACTGTCCGGATTTTGAGGTAACATCTTTTTATAGGTCCCCAAGTAACATATATAAAATTCAGCTTTTATACTATAACAAAAGTATAATTATTTTTTTTAAGTTAAGGTGTCTGGCAGGGGGTTGCAACTACACTAAGTGTCCGGCAATGGATGACAGGATTTCTAATATTATTCCGAAGAAAATATAAAAAAATTGAGCTTTATACTTTATGGAAGTTGAGGTACTATTTTATGCATCTTTACTACCTGTTACCTGCGCAATTAACCACAATCCAAACTCCATACTCGCTGATCGTTCTTACCTGTGTTGGTGACATCCGCAGAGAAACTTTCAGCTTTTATAAAATAACGAAGGTCTGGCAGTCGTGGGCTATAATTCATTACAGGAAGATGCAAGCTTCGGATTACGATGAGTAACAGTGAATTATGCATGTGCATTTTGAAAATTTCTCCATGTATACAATGAGAAATTAAATGCTTTTAAAATGTCTCTATGTGGAGTTTAAGTATTTATTTTGTTTGGAAGTACTTTCTCATAAATAATTGGTATATTTTTTAAGTGTGACTTTTTTTTATGCGGTCCCTCTCCGTCGCATAAAAAAAATTTGTGGTATGAAGACAAAGTTGTTAGTTATATGTATGTAAGTATTTATGAAATATAATATATATATTCGCATATATATTTTTTTTGTGCGGTCCCTATCTACCGCACAAAAACTGGCTTTACTGTATATATAATACACGATCACTTTATCATATCAATAACACATAATATATATATATATATGCTCGTTTCTTACATAATAAAATTTCTCTCTTAAACATTTTTTCAAGAAAATTTCTAAAAAATTTAATTCCACAGTTAAAATGATATTCCTCCTTAAAAAATTAAATCAAGCAAATTGATGGTTTATGCGTGGTCCTAAGGAGTAAATTTCATCAAGAGTCATGACTCGTTGTTGTAACGGCTAAAAATATCGAGTTCCAGAAAAAACCGTCGTGTGGCAAGTTGGTTCCGACTGGGTCACAGTATCATTATGTGCGTTTCATGGTATAGCTTCTGGAAGGAAATATCACCTAAGGATGTCACCTGTGTTTTAGCTCAAAATGATGAGATTGACCGCTAGTGGTTCGTTGTGTACCCTCAATAGTTAACTGTACAAAGTGTGTCGACACGTCAAACTCAAAATAACATTCCGTCGCCAATAATACGCTGGTAATTTTAATGCCCTAAATATGCCGTTTATATGCTACAATGGTGTTTGTTTGTGGTAGTCTTTGCAAGTACTGGGCCGATAGTAAAGGGTGCAATCAAAAAAACAGCTGGTTAACGTACAACAGAGACGACTCCATCTGTTTTTGCTGAACAACCTGTCATCGGTCAGCTGGGGGCCCATAGGGGTGGACCGCATTCTTTTCCCACATACGGGCTTTTTCTTTTCGCGGAAGAGGAATTCCTGGGTGAGAGAGGGGAGGTCACCCCAATGCTTGCGCCCCCTTCCTCTTCTGTGGAACATTTCGTTGTAAACAGGGAGCGATTCTGAAATGCGAAGGGTATTCTAATCGATCGAAACTTTTTTCGAATGGGGACTTAATGTTGATGGATAGAATATGCAAGAAAATCCTTTACTGATCATTTTTATTCAAAAATTTAGGCAATAATTAGAGTAAAAATATAATTGATTTGCATTTTAGTTTACTTTTTACGATCCATGATTGAGGGCTACGAAACTTCTGTGAGATGAGAAGCAAGAGAACTCAATATGAAATTTCGTCATCATTAGCAGCATAGAACAGCTCATTAAGTTACTGGATGTGATTAAGAATAAGTATTAAGCATATTATTCTTTCGGTTTGGAAAAATTTGAGTGTATACATATATGCAAGGAAAGAAATTCAATTATATAACTTAAGCAAAATTCTATTTCCCATTTAATGTTTATTTTCCAACAGCACATATTACGTGTAAAATTAAGCAACTAATATTTTATCAGAAAAGATCATCCAACCTTCAAATTCCAGTCCTAACTCATTTCCTTTTATGCTTATATGCTTTACTTTCCCACGCTTTACTCTCCATTCGGAACCCAAATTAAAGATAACGATTTAACAGTTATTGAAATAAATATACAATCCAACTGAAAATAGGAAAGAAAACTATCTTCATGAATGGATAAAAAAACTTTTCATCAAAAAGTTTCGATGCTTCCTTCGAAACATACATATATATTTATAAAAAACATAACTTAGTGGCGCGAAAGCCCATGGGGGCCAAGGCCTACTGTGCCCAACTCAGTATACACGACTGTGGACACTGAAGTGCATGAGCAGATGTTCCAGTCAAGTGATCAGTCTAATGCGAAACCCCCATTGTTAAGTTCCCAAGCACGCTTGGCACTCATTTATCGACCCGCTGAGTCAACCTTGCCCAGCCCGAGGTTTGAATCTTGGACCTGTGGCGTGGAAGCGCGATGCACTAACCACTCAGCCACTGGTCTTCACATATTTATATGAACATATATAAATTACAAAAGGAATCATCGAGAGTCATCACCTTAAACAGTATAATTTTTTTCTCGTTGGTAGATTTATGGGGAATTTATCCCTGCCGGAGGCTCTAAAATACAACTTTGACTTTGGAGATGACTTTGACCGCTTAACTGTTTCCCTTTTAGTAAAAAATTTACTTTTAGATGAATGATTATATAAAATATACCTGAGTAATAAGAAAAATTTAGAATTTAAGAGTTAAATTAAATTAAAAGTGTCTAAAAAGTTTGTTACAAATGGAGAAAAAGTTAACACATAGATTTAAAAAAAGACAGCATAGATTGGATTAGGAGCACTGGTGTGGCTAGTCTTGAGTGGATCATGTATCAAAATTCCTTAGAGTCCCTTTTTTTAATAATAAAACTTATTTGAAAATGTCAGAATTTTACAATTGGGGGCCCCGTATCATCGATACGGTGGTAGCTATACGCCCCTGATTTGGAGGTTAAAAGATTAACCAACAGCGAACTCAAAATATACTTCTCCTCGGAAAACTATGACTTAGTTTCCCCTACGTTTGAGTGTGCGTGCAGTGAAACAACCTTTTCTCCATTTCTTGCAAACCTTGACTAATTTTGCTCCGTGGATTGACATCATGTTATTTGATACGGGAAAAAAAACCCCTCTCGAAATGGTTTTTCCTAGTTTACAACAACACAAAGAATCCATTTGTCTTTTATTCTGAATACTGACGTTCAGTTGAATGATTCACTTTAATGACAATATAACACGGCAGTTCTCTCTCTCTCTTTATCTTTTATATATCCTTTGAATAATACTTAATTTATTCCAAAAAGTTTATATATTTTAATGAATTCCCATTATATGTTTTATACATATATCTAGGTGTTGAGAAAAAAGTGTTTTAAATTTAATCCAAGTGCCTTTTTCCTTTTCAAATTAAAATCATTTTCGAGTTCTGTGTCGTAATAAAAGAAATAAATAGAACATTCGCGAAAGCCAAAAAATAATTTGACCTTTGAATATCAAGATGATTTGGGAACTTTTTGAAATTCTCTTTATATAAATAATACATTAAACAAAATATGCATCAAATGAAACTCATAATCTCGTAAAACAACTGTTGATGTTAATTGAAATGAAAGATTCCATTTTATGCATTTCAAATAAACTGTTCAATAAATTTCATATTTTAAAATTTATTTAAATCAAATTAATTAACATTAATTACTTACAGAGATGTCAAAAAATAATGAATACATAACTTCTTCAGTATAGAAACGAATCTTTTTTCAAAAAATAGCTATATTATTAACTGACTAAAATGCTTTCAATTTATGCCTCCAAAGAATCAATTTTATAGAATATTTTTATAATAATTCAATACAGTTATGTATTTATAACTAAGAAAAATTTTTCCTATTACTTATGAATAACTAAATAGTTTCTGATTATTTTCAAAAAAATGATTTGGATTGAATAATTATGCATAATGTGATATCATTGTAAAAATACTGTTAAAATCTTTCAATTCTAATCTGAATACGATTATTGAAATGTATTATAAGTTTTATATCGGTCATTTTTTAAATTCAAATGAAGTAAGTGCTAAGCATTCCAGAATATATACTCAAGCATATTCTATATTACATGTGTTTGTGTGTCTGCGCCTACGCCTAGAGAGAGAGAGAGATCTTATAAAAATATCTTGTGTATATAGATAAAGATTATCTGTTCCAGTTCTCTTGTAAAGTTTTTTCTTGAATTAATTTTGATCCTGATCCTTCCAAGAAGTTTTTAATTCTTTTTTTAATAACCCGTTTAATTGGAGTAGTAGCTTACCTGCAACTATGAGTTTTTAAAGCATTTCAAATCATCAAATTCTTATAGTGAGCTAACGCAATATTACATCGTTCAACAAATTCGAATAATTGGTTTTCATAGATTAAATCATGTGATTGTAGAACGTTCCAGAAGCTTCTTACGTTTGAATAAGGTGAGGAGTTTTAGACTGAAAGGTGTACTCCGTAATCCGTCCTTCGCTTCTCTCGTGCTTTTCCTTATGTCAAATGTTGCCTTAACAATTTGTGAATATATTGTTTCTGTCAAATATGCGTCGTCTTCCAAGGTAAAAGCGTAAAGTTATTACTAATGAACGAAACAAAAATATTGTACGTCCAATATCCGCTTACTTATTTCAATTCCTACTATTAGCTCGCACTCTCTATATATTTATTTATTTATTTATCTTGGTGGAGTTTTCAATCGTTAATAAAATACATTTTAAAGCGCTCCATTGAGCTGAAATTTTATATACATGATTATTATGGATGACAATACAGTAATTTAATTATAATTAATACAAATTAATTGATTAAAACTAATTATTTAAAGAATTACAAATACAGCCACGTTGGCATCATTTTTGGCAACCCTTTTGGCGACTTATGTCAAAACTTGAAAAGGGTTTTTTCTCACGTGTTAAAGCATTCAGTCGAACTGAAATTTTATAGACACGATTGTTTTGGATGACGTGATACGATACTTTAATGATAAGGAATAAAAATTAATGACCACTTAATGTTGTGATTCTGTCCTATGTATATACATATTTATATTAATTGTAACTATTTAATAAAAAGTAGCTAAAATAAATTTTTTCTTTTGTTGATTTAAGTACGAATTGACTTAAAAAAAATTTTTTTTTATATTACTTGTTAAATGTTTACTGCACCAAAATTTCAATACTACCAAAAAAAGAGAAATATAGTTATCAGTCTTTTTTAATTTTTTTAAGAAAAGTCAGGAAACTAAAATATAGGGTGTCCGAAAAGTATAACTACACTTTCAAAAATGAATTAAAATAAAAGATTCCCCCGCTTACGTTTTTTTATATTCCTTAAAGAATAAATTAAAATTTCTGTTTTTTGAAATGCAAACTAGATGTAACGTCCACGTTTTTCAACAAACTCGTTTAAAAATGGCTTCATCGCAAGAACAAGGGCAAGTTGTAGCATGGTTAAGCGAATTTAAATCTGCCTTGCACGTGCAGCGTAAATTTCGGACTACCTACAAACGAACTCCACTTTCAAGATCCACAATTCATAAATGGCATGAAAGATTTATCAAGCTAGAAAGCTTAATGATAACAAAACCTGGAGGCCGTAGCAGTAGCTGAGATGGCGTTACTCGTTCAGACTCGATGTGTTGCGACTGCGCACATTGAAATCATGCAATAAAACATCGTAAAAATACTTAGGTATTTTTTTTTTATCAACATAAAAAATTATGTGCGAATATTTTTTATTTGTAATTAAAATTTGAAAGTGTGGTCATACTTTTTGGACCCCCCGGTAGTTTTAGGTGTACCCCCTTTAGGTGTTTATAATTTATATATATAAAGAAGAAAAGAAGCTATCATCACGAAATATCTGGAATTGCTAGACCTACAGACTTGAAATTTGGTAGGCCTGTTTCTTTCATGAAGTAGAGATCCGCTAAGAAAGAGTTTTTCGAAAATCGAACCCCAAGGGGGATTGTGAGGGGTTAAGTCACGTTATAGATAAACGTTTCCCTTTTTGAACTATTAGACCTACAGATTTGAAACTTGGCAAGTATGTTTCTTTCATAGAGTAGAGATCTCCTACAAAAGTCGTTTAGCAAAAAAAAAGACTCTTAAGGAGGTTGCAGGGAGTTAAGAAAGTGTAATACATAAAAGAAAATATCATTTTCGAACTATTGACAAACAGACTTGAAATTTGGCAGGTGTGTTCCTTTCATGAAGAAGAGATCCACTGCAAAAGAAGTTTAGGGATTACGGGGTTTCTATAAAAAAAATTCCATTTTTGATCATTTAGATTTAAACTTGAAATTTAGCAAGCATATTTATTTTATTGAGTAGAGATTCAATAGAAATGGATTTTGCGGAAATCTACTATATGGGAAAGAGATAACCAGAGCATAAAGGTAATTCTACTTCAATTTTAGAAATAATTATGCATAAGTCCTGTCCTTTTTAAATCAAGGGGTGAGAGTTAAA
Source organism: Trichonephila inaurata madagascariensis (assembly GCA_019973955.1). Taxonomy (NCBI): domain Eukaryota; kingdom Metazoa; phylum Arthropoda; class Arachnida; order Araneae; family Nephilidae; genus Trichonephila; species Trichonephila inaurata. Next base: position 52,683 of record BMAV01012785.1, read on the forward strand.
AGAATGCTTTTCAGTACAATCGAACGCTTAGTACTAGAACTTAGATATCAATAATCTATATTTATATATTAACAGTATATATTCATACCCAGCGAAGCAAGTGGGTAGCGGCTAATTCCATATAAATAAAAGATTGTTAAGTCTAATTTATATTTTGTTCTTACATACAAGTCAAAGACATCTCGAAATTAATTCGAGGAAAAAAATTCCAGACTTCGATAGATTTTTGAAATGAAAGCACAGTCCCCGGGGCGAAAACGAGTTTTCCCGCCCAAAAACTGAATGGGTCTGCTTCCAGAACGTGTCTGTCTGGTCGGGGAGGGTGTATTTAGAAGAAGGAAGAAGAAAGAACCAGAAAAAGAAGAAAAGGGAAGAAAAAAAGAAAAGAAAAAGAAAGCAACGAGGAGGAAGGGTCACGCTCTGGAATGCCTAGCGAAAATAAGAATGAGAAAAAAATGGAAGAAAGAAGAATCCGAGGTTGAAAATGGCGGGAAACTGTCGGTTCACACGACGAGTGGATCATGTGACCGAAGAATGAGAGGAAGGGGAAGATAATAGAGGGAAGGGGAACCTTTTAGGCCTCAGAATGGAATTTTCCTGAAGGATGAGGTGATTTTTATAAAATGTGGGATGCCGTGGGTATATTTTTATTGGGAAATGGGCAGGTTGAGAGTTTTTTTTTCTTTTTTATTAGTATCATATTTTTTTCCCCTCCTTTATTCCTTCAAAATGTTTTATTCCAAAGATCCAAAAAATTGTACTTATCAAGCAATAATGTAGTCTAGGGGTGGGCAAATAGCGGGCCACATACGGCCCCCCAAAGAGTTTCTTTTCTTTCTTTTTTGCGACAAGCCAGCCGAGACAGTCAAAAAACCAGACAGACAGAAAATGTCCTCTATATTTGAGTCAATATATATTTGTGAGTAAAGTTTTTCTTGTGTGCATGAAGATCAACAAGAGTAAAGGAAGTGGGTGCAGATCGGCCTTTTTCGTCCATCGGCAATTTATATTATGTATATGTTTTAGCACTAATACTCAATCGAAATGAAAATGTTAGTTTTTCAAAAAAATTCTTAAAACAAAAAAAGAGAAAACTGGAAAAAAATAATAACAATGATAACCCTTTATCTACCGACCGTACTTATTAGTACCACTCACTTTAAAATTACATACAATAATCACATTTTACGAATACTCTGACAATACTAAGTAGGAATATTCTTTGAAATCCACTCTTCCAATACATAGGGTAGTACGGGTTCTATGATCAGTTTTTTAGCGGGGATGACGATTAGTTTTAGAGCAGGAAATGCGTTTTCAGCGGATTGCGAAGACTGTTATTTTTGTTCCGAAAAAATAGTTAATGTCAAAAGATAAGTGTCTTATTTTTATTGTATGTTAATGAAGACCTTAGAAAACGATTTGACTCTTTATTCTAAGTGAATAGTCTGTATAATTAATTTTATAGTGGGATATCTCTCTTTAATTAATTAATTAGCTCTAACGGATTAAATTTCCCAAAATTGAGTATTTTGTTTATGTATATCCCTTAATTTTCAATGTAGTGATTAAAAAAGTATTGCATGAAAAAAAAAATGCAGTAAATCATAATGCGGTAGATAAAGGGTTAAACTATTTGTAACAAATGTCTTCGATTATATTTCCTTCTCGCTTTCACTGGCTGAATCGTCACTGGACCATCTAGTAGCAGAGTCTTGAAGTTTATCAGCGTATCCAAGACTTGGTGTTTTTGTCTGAGTGTGATTATGGCGCCAGTATCCCAAGTACCAAAGTACAGATGCAACATATGCTCAACAGCTGTAGCACCAACTTTGCACTGACAATTCCATTCAATGTTTGGATTATGACCAATACTTGTTCTTATCTTTATATTAGTACATATTTTTGAGCTTGCGTGTCGTGATCTCAACTGGAGTCAAACAACTGAGGAATCTTCTCGATTTATAGCTCCGATTGATTAAGATGTTCGTGAGTGCATTATTTTTTAATAAAATACACAAAATGCATACAATACTACTTAAAATAATGGCCACAATACAAAAGAAATATTTGCATTACAATATGACATGCGTGAGGTGAAGACATGTTTGAACACGCACGTGACGTGTGAGTCTGACCGATTCGCGGACAAGCTATTTTGTTTCGTATCGCATCAACGCGCTCGATGCATCAAAACAAATGAATGTCAGGTTAAAAGTCTTATTATTGTAGTATTTGTGTGTGTGAGAAACTAAAAAATATAGTGGTGCTTAAAGCGCTTAATAGTTTTTTTTTTACATGAAAGTTAGAAAAAGCGCTTAAAATAACAAAACTGAACGAATTTGCCAAGTTTGATGACTTTTTTATGTGACTTGCTACATTTTTTTTCTTACTATATTAGAACAAAAGTAAAGATCTCATTTTGACGGGCTCATCGCGATTTCAACTAATATCCTATTGGATTTCTTTGGGGCCATAATGGCAATTCTTTCCAACCAACTCAAGAAGAAAAACGTGAGAATGCAAATTAGGAATCTTATAAATAGTAGAAGTTTAGCGTACGCGAGGTGGCTATGTGAGAAGTGAATATACGAGGTCTATGTGTACAAACTCCCTAGTTAAAGTGAGAGGAAACCCCGAGTTCAAGATTTAATATATCCGTACCTGTACGATCAAGTTAAAGGTGGATACTATTCCACAAGAATAGCAGCTACGTCAGTTAGAATCAAACGCATTGTTGTTTACCCAAGATATAGCGGTAAGACTGTTAAATTGAATTATTAAGAATTGAGTAATTAATGAGATTAGAGAAATAGTCGGTAGAGTTGGATATAGTGGTCGGTTACGCGATTATTTGGTAATACGAATAGTGTGTCTTTTCACTTCAGATTCACTTGAATTGAATATTAGTACTATTATTGTATATTGTTTAAGTTTAGATCTTAATAAAGTGATATTAAGATAAACGATATGGCTGCTTCTTCGTTCCTTCCTACAGATCTAGGTCGCGAGGATAATGTAGAAGCTGGGGCATCCTCGATCGGGTGCCTTACATCATAAATATAATAATATAGCTCCAAGAAATACTTTGAATTTTCATGACTATGATGGGCGAAAAAAGGACGATCTTTATCCACCTCCTTTAGATGCAAGTTGGCTGATATTATTTTGCAGGCTGTGATGTGAATTTCAAGAAGCAATCGCACTCCTGATTTAAAAAAAATATTGTAGAAAAGTGTGATAGGTAGATTTGTCTCATTACTGATTCTAAAATTAAATGTGTTTACAACTATAGGTATGAAATTAACACAATTGTGACGGGCTCATCGCGTTTTCAACTAAAAACTCCTCTTGGGTTCTTTGGGGCCGAAATGGCAAATTCTTTCCAACCAAATCCAGAAGCGAAGCGTGATTATGCAAATTAAGGACCTTTTAAATAGCAGAAGTTTAGCGTAAGCAGGGTGGCCTTTGAGAAGTGATTATGCTAGTCTATGTATACGAGTGTTGAGGGGAAATGAGAAGTTATCCGACACTCAAGAGTTAATCTATTCGTGCCCAAGCGTTCAAGTCAAGGTGGATACCATTCCACACGAGATAAACCGCTACGTCATTTAGGATTCGAGTGAGTTACAGCTTACCTAGGGTATAGAGGTAGGATTGTTCAAATTACTACTAGGAACTGTGTATTTACTGAGATTAGGAGTAGGTGGTAAAGTTAGAGATAGTGATTAGGGTTATGCTTATTTGGCAGTACGTATTGTGTGTCTCTTCACCTCAGATCCGATAAGTTAGAATATTAATATCCTTATTGTATATTGTTTAAGTTAAAATCGTAATAAAGAGAATTAAGATTATGGCAACGCCTGGTTCTTCATTCACTCCCACACCTCTAGGTCACGAGGAAAACGTAGAAGTAGGGCAACTCTCACGGGCTAATGCATTACACAATAAATAAATTGAAAAAAACTGCCTCTGTTTTATTTAACTAATATTGATTGATCTTTCTGATTCGATGAAAAAGTTAAGTATCCTTCGATTTCACAACGTGGTCCTCCAGCCAAAACAACTGCCCTCCCTTGGTGTTGTCAAAGTTGATTCAAACAAATTCCGCTCTTTTCTGGAAAAAGAATTTTTTTTAGAAAATTTCTAAAAGCATTTTTTATTACTTTGGAGCTTCGTGTCACAAATAATAAAAATAAGAAAATTTGTAGAATTTTAAGTGCGAGTAGGAAAATTGTTCGAATATTGCGTAGGCCTTCTATAAAAAGAAAGATTATATATTTTGTATAATGTTTTCATATTAAGGTATCCGACTACGTTCGGAACCGTAATTTTGCAAAAGCGTATAAATGGATAAAATTTATGATATTTAGTGTCACTTAGATTTGAAAATGTATATAAAATTATTTTAAGAATAGTATTACAATAAAAAATTATTTAAGTACAATATTTTGACAAAAATGAACATAGCATGACCTTTTCAAAATAAATTTTCTTTTCGAAAAATGCTTCTAATAGAATAATATTTTGCCGGTATATAGCTCAGACCTCTGTATAGTGGCTCAACTAGAATTTTTGAAATATATAACTTAGAAGTGGGTTTATCCATGTTTTAAACAGCAGAGGGGAGAAATTTTAAGAAAAAAAACGCCGATAATTATTTCAATGGGTGGTAACTCTAAAAATAATGTGAATTTTTCAAAAAAATGGTTCAGACTCTCTGGAGAAGTCTTTACTTTATATAAGCACACACAAAATATTATTATTTTAGAAGCATTTTTTATAAAAGGAGAACGTTTTGAAAAAAGGTTATTCTAAGTTAATTTCTAAGTTAACCACATGTTCTCATGTACTCTAACTAGTAGCGAAAGAGGCTTTGTTGCTGTACACTTAAATTATAAACAGGTCCCTTAAAATAAAATAAAATTTGTATTGGTAAACCTTCCTTTCAGAAAAGAAAAAAAAAATTGATACTCGAAATCCAATTTTTAACACGCTTTTATAAGTTTCACTTGTATGTAATGGAATCTTTGTACTCGATTTTTACCCACTTTAAAAGTCAGATTACTTCGAAATTTTTACTCACGTCAAGGACCGATGACAATACAATAATTTCAAAATTTTGCTCCATTGTCCTGATCAGGATCGTCAAAAATAACGATTTTAAGGATTTTTGGGATTTGGTGACGAATTCATTACATCGTTTCCAGATTTGGCGACTAATTCCAAATATGGCGACTAAAAGACCCTACCCCTTAAAAAGGTGCAACCCTAAAAATTAAAATGCCTGTTATTATTACAAATAAAACAAACAAAAAAAAGTGTTCTTTATGTGAGAAAGGAAAAAAATAAAAAAAAAGACTCGTGCATGTGTATAAAAATATAATTTATGTTCTAACTGCTAAATAATTTTTTTTTAAAGCAATACGTTTAGAAGTGATGAAACGAATTAACATCATAGCAATACGTTTAAAAGGTGATAATACGATTGACATTTAATATTTCTTCTTTGTTAGTCTGATAAATTCAACAAAGAATAAATGATAGTTTTAAAAACTAAAAAAACAGGCTTTTATTGTAGATCAAACTAAAAAAGGAAAAATAAATTATAGTTTAAAAAAAACTAAAAAACACGCTTTTATAGTGAATTGAACTAAAAAGTAAAAAAAAAATTCTTAATATAAGAATAAAATGATTAACGAGAAAATTAATGTCATTGGGGTAAAAGTGTGGGGTGCTTTGTACCACATTTTTACACTAACTCAGCATTTTGGAATAGAACTAGTAAGAAATTATCACAATTAACATAGAGCAAGCACCCCACGCTTTTACCTCAATGACATTAATTTTCTCGTTAATCTTTCTATTCTTATATTAAATTTTTTTTTTTACTTTTTAGTTCAATTCACTATAAAAGCGTGTTTTTTAGCTTTTTTAAGCTATAATTTATTTAACATTTTTTTCACCTTTGAAATGTGGCTTCGGTAGCCCAATTGGTTATGGTCGTAAGCTCGTGGCCGGCGTGTCAAGGGTTGAATCCTGGAGCCACTGAAGACCCGCCATGTAGAGGGCTGTTGGATGTTAAAGCTGTCGAGATTCAATATTCTCCAGTTGGTGTGGGTCGAATAAAGTGGTGAAGTTATTTTATTTTAAATACTTTTGTTTGTATGTGCAGAAACTCGAAATTATTTACCAATGAAGTGTGGATAACAGAACAAAAATAGAAAATCAAACATGAAAATATAATTATACACATTATTTTTTAATATAATGGTGATATCAGCGTAAAAATATTAATGAAGGTACACTCTACTACTAAAAAATATATATTTATATCTTCTTTTTAAGAAAATTAGATGTACACATAACTTTAAGAGAACATTGTATCAATCTTTGTTTTTACTTTTAGTGCTTGCGCAATGTCTTTTTAAAGCACCGCGTAAATAAAGCATTCGTTCTTATTGACACTCGTAGAGAGCAAACGCATTGACATCAGCTACATTTCATCTATTGCGTAAATTATTGAACGTATTTAGCTACATAAAGCTTGAGGTTCAATACCTTCTCACTTCCTCACTGGAAAACAAACATCACTATTCTATGACGTCAATGTTACTAATGTTCACAAACAAATGGTTTGAACTTATATGAGGGGTTAAATACCAAACAACGTCTCCACCCACGTACGCGGTACTTGTTTGATCATGGTTTGATGCAAGACGCGTATTTCTTTTTTATGCTCTAATATAAAGTTAACATTTTATTTATAGCAAAAGCAATTTTGTTATTCTACGATTGTTGATTAACGTCACACTCCGAAGCAACGTGAGGGTTATTGATGATAGTTATAGAATTTTTGAACCAGGGTGAAGTAGCAAGAAAAGCAAGAACACTCCCTGATCTGAAACGTGAATACCTAGCACCAGAAAAGAAGACAGATAAAGTGCACCTTACTGTTAATCAAGAAAAAACTAAATACATGCAATGCTCTAGATCAGTGGTCCAGTGTTGCCAGATCGTGCGATTTTTCGCGAATTTTGCTACTTTTGAAAACTCATAGCTACTTTTATTACCCTGTTGCTACTTCGCGAATTTTACGTTACTTCACTTGATGGTTTCGCTACTTTCAACCACACATTAAAGTATTGGAACAAGTTCGAAAAAATGACTTATTTGGGAAGAGTTCCCCCCACAAAAAAAAAAAAAAATTTGGTGACTTTAGTCGCCAATGAAATCATGGGGAAACTCCGAAACGACACGAAACGCAGTAGGAAATTGATTTTGGATACGTCTTTTTGAATAAACTGACAAGCAAAAGTAAAATAATTTCTCCAGAATCTACAAAAGAGATCTATCAAAGATGTCATAATTTTCTCAGGACTATGTGAACAACTTTTAAACCGAATCCCTTCAAATTACGTAACTTTAAAAAAGATAAATAATATTTCCCCTGGTATTTTTTAAAATTCAAATCGTCCTTCTTTTTATGATCTACTTTTATAATTAGCAGACCAATCTAAATAGGATGTTCTGGAGAATCAATGGAGACAAATTTTTAACATACAGTTGAAAGATGTTTTTCATTCAGAATCTGAGCTTTTAAATGATGGAGCATTATTTTGGCCTCACATTTTTAATATAAAAGACGCAGTTGGAAGTCCGTTTTTAAGAGATTTAGCTACATTTTCTTTAAAGCTTTACACCCTACTCATAAGTAAGGCCACTGTGGAAAGGGTATTTTCGAGAGTGATGTCAACAATGACAAAACTAAGGAATCGAATGTGCCTTGAACTGTTTGAGTCAATCCTCAGAATCAAAATGACTTTGGAAGAACGAGGGATTTGTTACTTTGATTTTATTTCGTCGCCACAAATGCTTCAATGTAATTCATGTATTTATTTATCTACCCAACCCCTTATACTTGGCTTCTTGAACATTTGATACCGAGCCTTCCAGTACCGACTGACGATGTCATCAGCTAGATTAGAATATAATTTCAAAATTTGTAAAAAAAGACACAACAGATCACGATATTGATTATGAAGAATTTGAATGTATTTTAAAAAATTACAGCATTTTAAAGTATTTTTTTTTAAAACAGTTTTACAAAATTGCCAAAATTAAAAAAATTATGCTTATGAATTGCAAGCGAAAATCGATTCGCTACTTTTTGCTACTTTTTCCCCTTCTTTGTGCTATTTTGCTGCATAAGTTTCTGGCAACTCTGCAGTGGTCCCCAGGCCTCAGTACTGGTCCTTGGAACAAATGATACCGGGAATAATACCGACCACCCAAGGAACATAAAATTATTTCCAATTTATTTATGGTGGATTTCTCTCGGTTTTGCGCGACTTTCCACGGAAGTCACTTTATATTCCATGTTAAATCATTTTATATTCCTTTTTTGGTGTAAGTGTATTTTATTCTGGAGGCATATTTAACTATAATTAATTTAAAATTGCTATTGCTAATGCCACCTGTCAGATGAAGGTCCACGAAATTCATGGCGGCAAAGGGCTAGTTTTACACCTGTTGTTAGCAGTAGATTTGAGCACCATAAGGTGACAATATGTTTTTTGGCTCGGTTCCACCCCAATTTTGAGGGAGAACACTCTGGTGGTGGTCAGTTTTCTTTTTCCCCTTTTTTCTTCCAACAACTTCAAGAGAGGACTTGCGGCTCGACGGCTATTTAAGAGTACCCCATGACGCAAAGGCACTACACGTTTACAAACATTCATGCTTTCTCGGGGATTCGAACCCAAGCCCAACGACACAGCAGTGAGCGTCACTAACCACTGTACCGGATGGGCGGCTAAATTAAAATTATTTAATTAAAACAATCTAAAATAGAAACAATCAGCGTCCCCTTTCAGTGGGCCGCGGTAAAATGATCAAACGTTGACCGGTCCACGGTGATAAAAAAGTTGGGAGACACTGCTCCATAGTAACAGACTCTGCTATTCACCTGCAAATTGTTTATAAATTTGCAAAGTTTGATAGATATTTGTGTATCTGGACTCTGAGGTTAACATTAATGACAATGTCACATTTGTAATACAGAGGAGTATGTTGTTGTTGTTGTTTCCAATCCCCTTGGAGCAGGAAAGCTTACACCAAGTCCATTTGACCTTTCCGCATAATAGTGTCACACACCAAGTCTTGCTCATTATACAACTGTTGCAGGGAAATGCTCCAGCAGTCCAGAAGATGAGCAGGAGAAGCAGGGGACAGGTAAAGAAAGACTTTACCCCCTGCACAAAAGTCATACTACGCAGGTGACCGCTTCTAAAGCCCGCCAAGGCCGTCTGAGGAGCCCTGGAACTCCTGCACTGTAGAGATAGGCCAGGATTCTTAGCTGCCTACCAGTGGAGTAGGAGGATTTCGCCAAGTCAAAATTCATTTTAGTTCTTTGGAGGAAATGAATTTCCGAATGGCTTAAGACAGTAGAACTGGGGTTACAGAAATCACAACCCCTACCTGCCAGCTCATCAGCTGCTTCGTTCCCAGGCACACCCATATGTGGTGATATCCACTGGAGATATACTTGTTTCCTCTGACACACACACACACACACACAAACAAGCTTAGCTAATTTGGGACTAGCAGAGGAGTATTGATGCTCCCAGTAGATGCTTTAACGGTGTGAGGAGGTGCTTAAGATCAAATTTAATTGAACGGAGAACTAAACTACTAATTTACAAATGACTAATTAGATCTGTACTTAACAATTTGGCAAATCTTTTGGATTTGGCTTTGTCCAAGTAGACAAAGCCTTCTTGCTTGCATCTTGTAAGGAGTTAAGTACATGGTTGAACCTACTTAGAAACACTCAATTGGGAAGTCCTTGCCCACTCACCGTATTCACCAGACATTACCTCTTCTGATTATTCCTTGCTCCGATCGATGGCCCATGGCCTCTCTCAATAGCATTTCACAGCATATGAAGATACCAAAACTTGGGTTGATTCGTGGATAGTCTCAAAAGAGATAAATTCATCAGACACAATATTCGTATATTACCAGAAAGAAAAGGGAAAATGCAGGCTAACTATGGACAGCTTTTTGAATAAAATGTAATGTACAGTTTTTTCATAAGTGCCAAATTTTCTATAACAAATGGCGGAAACTTATTGGTACTCCTCAGTGGCGCACACAGGAATTTTTCAAGGAAGGGGGATCAGGCTCGAAAATCCATTGTTCTCGTATCATGTACCAATACGCTACCCAACTTATTCTTTTGATTTTGTTGCATTTTGGGAACAAAAAACAGTAAAAAATTCATTATGGAATAAATGATTAGCACATTAATTAATAAAAATAATTATTAATAACAAATACTTAATTAAATTTTACGTACTATATGCATAGGATTATAATCAATCGAAAAAAACAAGGGCTATGAGGGGGTCCGGACTCAGGACCCATCCCCCTTTTGTGTGCGCCACTAGCACTTCTTGTGCATCGAGAATCAGTAGGATGAAAACTGATGAATAATTTGACCAAAATTCGTCATGTTGCTTTACATATGTTTTTTCATGCAGTTCGTCCTGGAGAAGGACTGCACTAACTCACAGTACAATGAACTTTTAAAATTTTTTTTAAAATTAAATGGTTTCAATCACAAAGAGAGTCCTTTAATTAAAGAAGACCACGGACTGCAAAAATCCCACAGAGACAATCAATTTATTAATCCTCCTCTATGCATATTTATTATTCCAAACAGGCTTTAAATTTCTTAGAATCCGCCACCAGAAAATATTTCCAAGGAAGTATGAAATTTGAAGGAATTAAGAAATAATATAACAATCCCCTGGATACATGGGATACTGAAAAGATTGCCGGTACTGGATTGGGTGGGAAAACTTATAGTTCTTTCGAACCTTTATCTGCAATCATGAGATTTTAGATGACTGAAAGGGAGAAGTACCGAATTTTTTAGAAAAAAGTATTTATTTCACACACATTAAAGTAGAACGTCTTCTCTCTCTCTCTCTCGCTTCCACTAATAACTCTTAAGGGAACATCAATTTTAAAATCTTCCGAATCACCTGTAAATCTGTTGACCATTATAACAACTTTAATTTTTCAGCGGAAATCCCTACCTACATTTATCTCTTTTATTTTACAGAAGCATTAGATTCGGTATTGTACATTGATAAGAAACGAGCCCTGGATAGGCTGGCTAAGGGTCTTTTAGAGATCTTAAGCTGTTAAAAGGTTTTAAAGCCTCGAAATATACTAAATTTAGACTATGATAGAAAAAATACATTTAAAATGAAGAATGAAACCTTTCTTTTCGAAAGGGCTATGAAATAAGAATCACTATATATATATATTACCAATTTTATTTGTACATTTAGAAAGCTTTTTAGTGTTTTTTAATCTTTCAATATAAATCAAGAAATACACCTTCGTTTAACACCAATCCAGAGATGAAGCATCAATCAGCCTTTATAAAAGTGTTTTGTTCCACGATAAATCTTTCACCTCGGTAGCCTAGTGGTCAAGGTAACGGACTCGTGGCCGGCGTGTCATCTGTTCGATCCTAGTACAACTTGCGACGTTTGAGATAAATAACGGTAGCGTGATATTGAATAGTTTAAACTTTTAGTTTATTTACGTCCAGAGCTATAATTTACAGATTATAAATTGAAGTTATTAAACTTATTAAAGATTATTAGAGTTCAAATAATGTGGTTTGTGAGAGAGGAGTTCTCTTTCGGGATCCGCTCACTTCGAAGGTTCCAAATCAACTCCTCGGTTCTCCCTCTCTCTTCGGAGATCAGGGGCCGGTGTCTTTTTAGCATCCAGTTAGTGGCGGGAAAGGGTCCCTCGTGGTGTCAGAAGGTTGCAGGGGTGATCCAAGGTGGGACCACACAATAACTTTCGAGATGCAGCTGCAAAATGCACATGTGATGATTATTTCAACAAAGAAGCCGATTCACAACTGTGTTGCGCGAATCGTTACAAGCTAAAGACCCTCCGTGTAGGGGAGTGATGCACGTTGAATCTGTCGAAAGCTCAAACGTCCTCCCGTTGGTGTGGTATGGAAGTTAAGAGAGGGTGGTTTCAGTTTAGGTATCGTCCTCGTCACTTGACTATGGTTCAAAATAACGAGATCCTTCGCTAAAAGCCCTCGTGTAGCTTAATCGTGCGACGTTAATATTCACTCACTCGCTCCAAGATAAATCTAATACTGAAAAATTTTAGCTGTAATCTCATTGTTTGATGTTCGCTAACTTAATCCAACACAGTTATTCAAACCTCACAGTTAATTACATGATATATGCACTAAAGTTTGATTACTATCAATGGGCACGGAAACAAATTAAGAACATGGCGTCTAAATTTTTAATATTAAAGTTTATTTTAAAGAAAAAAACACTTAAATTAACAACACTCGAACATGACTTCCCTCCTTCGTACCCAAAGACGGAATGAATTCCTTTTCTAACCCCCCAGGGGGAAGGGGCTATTCATCCCTTTTTTTTTTTTATTTCATCCCCATATTTTTCAGCTGATGCTCCCTTGAGCATGTGGTATTTGACCCTCCGACTCTATCCCAAAGGGGGGAAAACTGACCATCCCCCTTAGCAGGTGGTAATGGATCTTTCCACATTCCTACATATACTAATTGTTAATGGTAGTTACACAGACATTTAAAAGCGATTAATATTTGTTGGAAATATTTAAGCAGCTCGATTTTGAATTTAGAAATGGATTTCCTTTGTTTTAAATCTGAATTAAAGAAATTTCTTGAGTATATCAGCTTCATAGAGTAAAAAACTGATGGAAGCTACTGTACAAAATCGAAATCGAAAATTTTCTTTTCGTTCGAAGTTCGCTTATAAAATTATGAAATTAGAATTAACTTAATATTTCGGGCTTGTTTTAAAATATTATCTATTTTTCTTTAAAAAAAAATTTTTTTTTTCTTTTCTTACCCCAAAGCGCTATTTTCCAATTGTTATAAAAATACTTTCCTGAGAAATCTTTACTCAAAAACTCCGCGTTGCATAAAATATAAAAAATTTCAATAATTTATAACAATTACTTTAAATTATACAATAATTTAAAAATTCGAAGAAAAAGTGAAATTAACTTCAATTTCTTTTTTACTAGAAATAAGTCTCTGAAAATGACGTTTTTTTTGTCAGTTTGAAACCCTCCTTGAGAAACTACATTTATAAAAGAAAGGGTGTGCATGTAGTGAAAGGGCTAGAGCACAAAAACAAAAAGGCTTAGATGAATGAAATTTCATACACTAAAACTGTGGGTGCTTCTTTGATGCTATTTTTTAGAAATTTGGCCTTAAAAAAGAGTGGAAAATTGCCAATTAATGGATTTTACACAAATTCTTAATTACACAATCAGTGGATAGTTCTAGTCTCTATTTTTCTCTCGACGAAGGGAAGAACGGGAACTGCTTTCGCATGGTTATGACGCATATGACGTCATGATCTTTTTTTAAAGACCTTTATATTTATTCGTTTCGTATTTGTAACAGAACAACGACTCTTTTTCGAATGAATCATCACTAAAAGGTTTTCCTTCAAAAATTACTCAAAATTATCTGCCGCGATGAATTTCGTGGCCTCGTTCTGACACCGTCAGACAGGTGGCTTTAGAAACAACAACAGATGAAAAGTTAAAAGTAGAACCTTATTTTAGAAATTTTGTAAAATCTTTTGAATATATGTCGTCTTGTTTTGGGTTGGAAGTATACCATTATTTAAAAAAATGCGGTATTTGCTTTAGCTGTGTTGTTGACTCTTATTTTTAAAATTTTCTCTCTCTCTCTCTTTGCGAAAAACGGGTTCTCCAATTAGTATTGAAATTGATAAAGCATAGCCAACTAATGTAGTTACAGTTAAAAGTAAATTCCTCTATTGAAGTTATGAAATACGAGCTCTTTTTGGCAATTAATTTGATAAACATAATTACAGAAATTATGTTTTCGCCCAGTTTTGAAGTTATTTAATTAAATAAATACACGCATTGTCGACAATCAGGTTTCCCGCACGTTCAAACTGTCGTGACTTTAAAGTCCTCCTATTAATGTGTTAGTTTGATGAAAGGATGCTAGTTTAAATGTCATCCTTGTCACTTAACTGTGATCAATAGCCCTCGTCATGTTGCTTAATAATACGACGTATTCATTTACTCGAAGGTATATGAGGGCTGCTAGTGGCGATTCTTGTAATTTTCAAACTTGACGAAGACAACACTTAAGTGGTCGCCCCACTCTCCAAACCCCACCACATCAACTTTAGAAAGTTGAACCTCGAGCAGATTTAAGGTACATCAGACCCTGTGCACGTTGGATTTTTGGTGACATTAGAACTCGAACTCTCTTCTTAATAGAATGAGAATCAATGAGAGTTATATTAACGTTGAAATATAAAGCTACAAGAGAGCTATTGGCGGTGGACCTCGTAATTTTGAACCATGGTCAAGTGACGAAGACGATACCTGAGATAGCACCCCTCTCCTAACTACCACACCACACCTACGGGAGAGGACGTTTGAGCATTGACAGATTTAACGCGCATCGGCCTCCTATTCACGGCAGGTCTTCAGTGGCTCCAGGGCTCGAACTCATGACACGCTAGCCACGAGTCTGTGACCATGACCACTAGGTTATTGTGGCCGATACGATTCGATAGAAACAACCCCACCGATGAAGTCATGGACCATGACCATTTAGTTACGGAAGCCGAATTTATGTATCTCATTACGCAGGAAAAAAAATATATTTAATAGATTATAACACAAAAATTTTTTTTAAAATTTCGATTCGTATGGGGTTTTAATACAATTGTTTTCTGTGTGTATAAAGATCAAGTGCGTAGCTACCGCCGTATCAACCGTATAAATGATACGGTGCCGTCAAGCTGAAGGTGTCCCCACATGTGTAAGCAAAACAATACGAAAATGTTTAGGAGGCCCCAAGGAATTTTGATACAGGGCCCACTCAGGTCTAGCTACGCTACAGTGATAAAAAGTCAGCAAAATCTACTTATAAAAACACTTAACTTTCGAAATAATATCGAATTAAAGTATAAATCACATTCCAACATGTAAAAGGAGCATTAGTAACACAACGCACTTGCCCCTTTGTTCCATTAAGTCCATCTGGTATTTGGAAAGTCCATCAATGAGCCCGAGTTCTGATAAAAAAGTTTTCCCCAGTGATGTTCATGCCCGTAACAGAATCAGAAAATTACTTACAAGTTGAGTAATCTTCCCCTTGCGTTCTCCGTAACGTATTATGCTGAATATTTGTTCACCATTTACGCAGAAGCCATCTGAATGCAAACGAAATAGTTTTCGGTAAAGTCCCATTGTTCTTTATAACTCAATTTCATCCTTTCTTTTTACCTATTTTGTTAGAAAAAGGAATTTTTCAGCATGTGTGTTAAGGAAGAACCCGGTAATTCTTTTTAGAAGTGGCTCTTGGGAAGAAAAGTGTTTGTGGAATAAGGGCTTTTTTATAAGTAAATAATAAACATAAAGACGATGGTGGAGAAAGGGATATCGATTGACTGATTGAATATTAACGTCGCACTGTTCAGCTACACGAGGGCTTTTGGCGACGGACCACGTAATTTTGAACCATGGTCAAGTGACGTGGACGATACCTGAGATGGCACCCCCCTCTCCTAACTACCACACCAACGGGAGGACGTTTCAGCTCTCGACAGATTTAACGTGCACCGCTGCCCTACACGGCGGGTTTTTAGTGGTACTGGGCTCGAACTCGTGACAAGGCAAGCCACGTTCCGATACCTATACCACTCTGCTACCGCGGCCACGAAAGGGATATCGAAAAGAGCTAAGAAGTAGAGGCGAATTAACTTTTCACCGGAGTTACCCGTACCAGGACTATTGGCGATGGATTTCGAAAATTCAGAAATTGGTCAGATGACGAAAATGGCATTTCGACTGATATCTAATTCTCGTAGAAGATATTGTGATTGGCTTGTATATTACTGAGCTTGAATCTTGCTACCTTAAAGGTATCAGGACATGCTTGAAAGAGTAAAATGTCAAAATTAAGACTCTTTGTGTGCTTATGGGACATATATCTTAAAAAATTTCCAATAGAGCTTAGATATTTTTGTGATCGTAATAAAGGTATTTTAATCATTCTGTAGAAATACAAAAATAATTTTTAGTTAAAAAACTAAGTTCTATAACCATTTCTAGAATAATGTTTTTATTTAGATTATTTTATAAACAAGAGAATATATTTCCCTATATAGTATTTGTTGTTTCTATTATGTGTAAAAATTATTTGCATTAATAAATAATGCTATATTTTTGATGCATTTCTATCCTATTAATGCATACATTCCGTTAGATTTCATTTGATATAAAACTTAGTAAAGTATAATTGGATCTTACTTGACACACTTAGAAGTCACATTACCTTTTAAATACAGTGAAAAAATCGTTTAACATGAAACTGAAGGGACGGAAATATTTTTTCGTGTTATAGAATATCGTAAAACAAACAAAAACAAACATATCAACAAAATTAATTTTATTAGAATTTATTTTATTTATACATAGACTGTGTGCATGTATTTCATAAAAATCAATGAAGCAAAAACATTCACAAGAACTTAAAGAAATTTAGTAACAATTTAAGTATTTTGAAAAGTAAAACATTTATTGAGTTTTTTGGAAAATAATCTGATATTTTTCTTTGCATTGTCTTTTTTTAGCATAAAATTGTCAACAAATTGTTCGATGTCGTCCATTTTGTTATAATTTTCACTATTAGAATGTGTGTTTAAATAACTGCGCACACTTTTCATAATGTTCCTCATTTCGGATGACGTGGAAACAGGAGCTGTTCATTTTCGTCGTCGGAATCTGCATCAACGATACTTTTTAAGCCTTGAACAAACTGCAAAATGTCTTTGTCTGCCATAACTGGGGCTGTACAACATTGCCATCATCTACTACAACAAATTCTTTCGTTGATACAGTAGGACAGTCCAAACCGGCTGATGTTTTCCGTATTTTGATCATTCCCAGAAGGGAAATCTTTTCGTGTTAAACGATTTCCGTTTCGTGTTAAGAGAAAGAACATGCATGAAAATGCATAATAGTTTGTCGGGACTTTGTATTTATTTCGCGTTAACCGATATTTCGTCTAAAGTGTTTTAGCGTTAAAAGTATTTTACTGTAAACATTTATTATTTGTTTTATGCATAAAAATACGAATTTTCATTGATTTTTGTACCACATAAATAACTTTTTAAACTAAATGATTGACTTTCTTCGATGTTCGTACATTCAGTAGGACAAATATACTCCGTAATAATGAAAGTTAACGTTTAACTAGTACATGATGTGCACTAACAGCTAATAAATTCTATTGAGCATGCCCTATGCCTATTCAATGAGTTCATTTATCGTCCCATTTGAGTTCTCAAAAGAAAACTATAGTTTCCGCCTTTAAATATTTTTGATCTTTCTACTTTTCCTATATATATTTTACACATTGATCCTTTTTTTTTTTTTTTTTTTGCTATCATCCATTCTTGTAAAAGCGCAATTCTAATCGAGCATTTCGCATGCAAAGTAATTGAAAAAGTATAGTGTAATCTTCATAAATAAAGGGATGATGTCACACATAAAAAAAATCGTATATAACATTAATGTACGAATTACGAAAAGGAAAAAAAGGGTTTTCTTGATGAGTGTATAATGTGTGTGCCTAAGTAAAAAAAATGACAAGAAAAACAAATTGTAGAAAAAAAAAATGTCAATAAGAGTTGAAATAAATCAAGCGCTTATTAAAAACAAAAATTTTTAGTACGCCACAAAACACCTGCCTCTTTAAATCACACTTGTTTTGTCTACACGTTTCAAATCAGCCACCTGCCACAAAAATCAAACGTTAAAATTAAAATGAAATTCAGTTACAAAAACACACACATCCAATCGAACCTGCTGCATTCAAAATAAGACCAGCTGCATTCTAAAGTATAAATTTTTAAAAAATTTTTCATTTCAAATTGAATTTTTCGATGTAGTGCGCCGCGTCATACTATAACTCTCTCTCTCTCTTTTCCGCTTTTTTTTTTACCAAAACCACGAATGCATTAAATGTTTTTTGATCGCGATTTATATATATATATTTCAAGCAAAAATGTCTTATGTTACGTCATTCAAACCTTAAAATGCAGTAAATCTTCACTAATGGGGACCTATTAAATCTGACTTTTAGACGATCAATCTAGACGACTATTTAAAAAAAAAAACCACAATTAAAAATATGCAAATAAAACTGATCAGTCATGTTTTCAGTAGTTTTTTCCCTTACCTAATGTACCTATCATATAAGTAATTCATTAGTTTTTGAATTGCTCGCAATATGTCTTTTTGTTATGTCGTGCACTTATCTACAATTTTACTTTATCTTGTCTCAAAATATGTTTTTTTTTATTAGATAGAGATATTAGTTTTGTACATTTACTTATATTATATGTTATCTTTTTAATCTGGACGACGTAGAGTACTAATTTATCCAGATTACTGAAGTTATATTGCATTCTATTGATTGTAAAATTATCGTGGGGAGGACACATGTAACATTTTTATTCTCCAAAATAATACCTGTACGCATATGCATTCCCTCATCTGTTACAGATTTGGAGTCAATAAACACAAGGCGCCAAAACGGCATCACATTATAACTTTCCAATAGAAGAGATGGATGCATTTATAGTGCTAAGTAATAAAACATATTATGTGTCTAATATTTTTTAAATTACATGCGTAAGAACTATTAAACAAGTAATATAAAAAAAAAATTTAAGTCGGTTCCTACTTAGATCAACAAAGAAAAATTTTTTTTTGCTACTTTTTACTAAATAGTTACGTTTAATATAAATATTAATATACATTAAAAATCACAACATTAAGGGGGAATTTAAATTTTTATTAATTAACATTAAAAGTATCGTATTGTCAAAAACAATCGTATATATAAAATTTGGGTGAATTGAATCTTTTAAAACGTAGGAAAAAATCTTTTAAAATTTTGACCCCCAAGTCCTAAAAAAAAAACCAACGTGGTTGTATCTGTAATTTTTAAATAATTGTTTCAGTCAATTTTTTAATTAAATTATTTTTTTTTACCCAAAATAATGGTATAGAAAATTTCAGTCAAACCCGGGTTTAAAATTGAGAAAAAAACCTTTTCGAAAAAGTCGCCCCCAAAAAAAATCCAACGTGACTGATTTGTAATTTTTGAATAATTAGTTTTAATCAATTAATTTTTTTTGATTTAAAATTTAAAATTAAAAATTTCATCCAAAATAATTGTATATAAAATTTCAGCTCATCAGGCCTTTTAAAATGTATTTTATTAACGATTGAAAATTCCACCAAAATAAATAAATAAATATATAGAGAGTGTGAGCTAATAGTGTTCGTAGGAATTGAAAAATGTATTTCTGATTTGCTGTTCTTAAAAAAAAGTAAGTGAATCTGATCTTATAAGTAAGGTTTATATCCTAATTCATTTTCCTACGTCAGTGACAGATTTAGAAACCACAAATGTTTTCAATTTTTGGTCAATTAACTTTTCTTCATATATTGCTTCTTTTTTCAATTCCTCTACATACACTATTAACTCACACTCTCTATATATTTATTTATTTATCTTGGTGGAATTTTCAATCGTTTATAAAATACATTTTAAAACGCTCAATGGAGCTGAAATTTTATGGTCTATCCATGATTATTTTGGATGACAATACAATAATTTAATTATAATTATTAAAAACTAATTGATTAAAACTATAAAAATTTAAAGAATTACAAATACAGCCACGCTGGCAACTTAGCGACCCTTTTGGCGACTTGTGTCAAAACTTGAAAAGGTTTTTTTTCTCACATTTTAAGGCGCTTGTTTGAGCTGAAATTTTATGTACACGATTGTTTTGGATGTCAATACAATACTTTAATGATAATTAACAGAAATTAATTACCACTTAATGTTGTGATTCTGTCATATGTATGTACATATTTATATTAATTATAACTATTTAATAAAAAGTAGCTAAAATAAAATTTTTCTTTGTTCATCTAAGTAAGAATGGACTTAAAATTTTTTTTATATTACTTGTTTCTCCTTATTTCTGTATTTGAGCTTCTTCTGATTTGTAGGATACCTAATCTATTAAATATTTCTTTTGTTTTATATATAAATTTCAATGATTTTAAACTAGAAATTACTACTAAATAATTAGTAAGAATAATGCAAAAAGTATGTATAGCAATACACCACAAGTAAAAAAACCAATATACAATAGCAATTTCTAAGGCTTGGGACTGAGACTGAGATTAAACAGATTTTAGAAACTTTTACTTTTCCATTTTTATTTGCTTATATACATACCTATAATCTCTTACTTCAATTAAGAAATAGAATGTATTACTACTAATAATAATATATGTAAGTATAGTTAATATTCTAAACTAATTGTGTATTTTAGAACAATTGCCTGCATTCATTTCTCCCTGCGTACAATGTTTCTTGAGTACAATTTTGCTGTCATGCATGTGGGACCCTTGTTTATTTGAGCACCAAGCAGATTTATAAACTTTCTAAAATCGTTCAATGAACACCCTTGATTTCAAAAACTCGAATAGGAAGAAATATGAATCGGTAACAAACCAACTTTTATCACCAAACCATAACGTCCCAAACGCTTGAAAATTGTACTACCAAACCAAGAAATAAATACCCCACACATCCTAGAACTATTTCATAACTATATCTCTCCGATTCTTTTTTATGACTTCCAAAAACACTCTGAATTTTTCTGGAAAGTTCGATAACAATTTCGGTTCCTTTAAAACCGAACAGGATGAGCGGGAATGGGTCGATTTGTTCATCTGTACGTGGTGGGCGATTTGATGACGTAGTTGTCTACACCGATAGCTTCCAGACGACGTACAACGGCGAACGAATCATAATGCAAATAAAAAAAAATATGCTTACAAGTACATACATATGCTCCAACCGAGAGAGGGGGTTCTTAAACCATTTGCTATTTCAAAGACAAATAAATTTTGATTGTTTGTCAGTTCCTTGACTGTACACAGCTGTTAAATAAATCATCTTTGTCTGAGCTTTGAACAATCCCGCTGCCGTGATTTCCGGTTTTGTATGTAAAACAGAAATCGGATAGGGTAGATAGTTTAAAAAAATGTTTTAAAATTTCAAGGACGTTAGAAGGATATACGTGTTATAACCATGCGAGCAAATTTTGATATTGAGAAATTTTTCTCTATCTGTACTGTTAAAGCTGTTTTCGGGGTTAAGGTATCCGACTACCTTCGGAACCATGATTTTAAAAGAGCATAAATGGATAATTTTCATGATATTTAGTGTCACTTAGATTAGAATACATGCATAAAATTGTTTTAAGGACACATTTTGACAAAAAAAAATTATTTAAATACAATATTTCGGCAAAAAATTAACTTAGAATAACCCTTTTTTCAAAATGTTCTACTTTCGTGAAAAATGCTTCTATTATAATAATATTTCGCCTGTGTGTAGCTCAGACCTCTGTACAGAGGCTCAAGTATGATTTTTGAAAAATTCACATTGTTTTCAGAGTTACAACCCATTGAAATAATTGTCGGCGTTTTTCTCTTAAAATTTCTCCCCTTTGTTGTCGTAAAACATGAATAAACCCACTTCTAAGATATATATTTCAAAAATTCTAGTTGAGCCTCTATCAGAGGTCTGAGCAATATGCAGGCAAAATATTATTATAATAGAAGCATTTTTCACAAAAGGAGAATATTTTGAAAATGGGTCCTTCTATGTTCATTTTTTGTCAAAATATTGTACTTAAATCGTTTTTTATTGTAATACTATTCTTAAAACAATTTTATATACATTCTCTAATCTAAGTGACACTAAATATCATAAATATCCATTTCTACGCTTTTACAAAATCACGGTTCCGAACGTAGTCGGATACCTTAATGTTAAGCAATAGGACCTCAATTTGGAACATTTTTTCAGATATAAAAGAAATGAAAAATTAATATGATATTCTGGCTTCACTATCCTTTAAAGAGGAAAATTTTTTATAATACTTCTTATTTTTAACAGAGTTGATTCATTTTTTTCTGGTATAAAATGTGCTTCGTGTTTTCCTCTAATACCGTAATGTTAAATGGGCTATGCCTTCACGTATGGAAACGAAAAAGAAAATATTCATGGAATATTTTGAAATTTTTAAAAACACTGTATTGTTAACAAAGGCATGAGTTATGATACTGCAAATTTCCATAGAAGTTGAGACATTTTTCTGTCGAAAAATGTGCTTCGCGTTTATAATTCAAGCTCTCGTACATTTACCGAAGACAGCCTTAAATAAAGAGGACCTTAATCCACTGGCAGAGCTAGCTCTGAGGGGGCCCTGTGGGGCCTTTTTTAGATATGGAAGCCCTGTTAGTGGGACTGTAGTTACACATGTTGGGCCCCTGTAGCTTGGGGGTCCCGTATCATTGATACGGCAGTAGCTACGCCCCTGCCTTGACCCTTTAATACATGGTTTTTTTGTTCTGAGTTTAAGAAAATCGTTTTTTATAGAAATGGTTACACAGGTTACATATATAAATAATAATAATAAACCAGGTAATAATATTGAAAATGTCAGACAGTTTATAAAAATTTGTTAATGTTTTTCCAATTTCCGTGCCGTAATCTCGGATTCGATTCTCGAATCTGATTGGAATCCGATCCGTGGACGTTTAGTCATCTGCACTTGGCAACACCTTAAATGTAAATGAGGACATGTTATAAATATACAACTGCAGATGACGAAAAATAGGTATAGATATATATATGATTTTTCTTTAAATACTTTTTAAATGGAAGTATATTTTTACGTTTACTGCAATAAGTAGTACCATGTTTTTGATCCTGCACAAATTACTTTAAAAATATCTTATCTCATAATTATACCTGCCACCTCTACGAATACTCTGGTAGAGAACAAAGAATTTATATATTTTAAAAAAAGTTAAATGTAGACGTTTGACAACATACAGTATTTTCCAAATATCTGGCATATATCCAATGAAATTTTCAAATGTAATATCAAACATCGACAGCTTACCTAACAACAGATAAGTATGTATATATTTTTTTCTTTCAATTATTTAAATCACTCCTTCACAGGAAACTCGAAAATAGGAAATATCTCTTCAAGTAACTCACTGAACTTAATCACCTACCACACACACACACACATATTCAAATAGAAAAAGAAAAAATACAACTTGCAAGCCAAAAGCGATGTCTTTTTTCCTTCATATGAGTGAGTGAATATTTACATCGCTCTGTTCAGCTACACGAAGGCTTTTGGCGACGGACCACGTAATTTTGAACCATGGTCAAGTGATATGGACCAGTGGCGCACACAAGGGGGGGCCTGGGGTCCCGGACCCCCAAAGCCCTTTTATTTATTTTCAATTGGTTATAATTTAAGTATATAATACGTAATATTTAATTAAATATCTGTTATTAATGATTAATTTTATTAATTAATGCTAATTATTTATTCAATAATTAGTTTTTTACTGTGTTTTGTTCCTGAAAATCGACAAAATCAAAAATAGCATGATACAAGAATGGTGAACTTTCTACCCCGGATCCCCCTCTTGAAAAATTCCTGTGTGCGCTACTGATGTGGACCACACCTGAGCTGGCACCCCCTCTCCTAACTACCACACCACATCAATGGGAGGACGCTTGAGCCCTACACGGGAGGTCTTTAGTGGTACTGGGCTCGAGCTCATGACAAGGCCAGCCATGATCCCATACCTTCAACACAAGGCTACCGGGGCCACTTCATAAGCGATTTATTTTCTATGGTTATTGTGGGAGCGTGGAAAGTTCCATTACCACCTGCTAAGGGGGATGGTCAGTTTTCCCCCTTTTGGATAGAGTCTAAGGGTCAAACCCCACCTGCTGAAGGGAGTGTCAGCTGAAAAAGGGGATGAATAGCCCCTTCCCCCTTTGGGGGCTAGAAAAGGAGGCATTCTGTCCTTGGGTACGAAGGAGGGAAGTCATGTCGAGTGTTAATATAAGTGTTTTTTCTTTAAATGTTTTTTTCTTTAAAATAAACTTTAATGTTTTAAAATTTAGACGCCATGTTCTTAATTTGTTTCCGTGCCCATTGATTAGAATCAAACTTTAGTGTTATCAATATGCATCTGGAAACATATACACTCAGGTTTTTGAATAAAGTTACCGCGTAAAATCCGGCGTATAACGCGCACTTTAAAAACAAAAAATATGATCAAAATTTATGACTGCGCATTATACGTCGGATATAAAAATGACAGCTTTAAAAATTAAAAAAGAAAACCTAAAAAAATTAGGCTTATACATAGATCGAAATGCTGTTTATTTAAAAGAAGTGACATTCTTTATGAACTTAAAGAGTTGCAGTTCAAGAAAATATACTATTTCTTCAAAATCTTGGGTTTTGATTGATTGATTGAATATTAACGTCGCACTGTTCAGCTACACGAGGGCTCAAAATCTTGGGATATTACCTCGAATAATTACTTCAAAACATAAGAGCATTGTACATTTACGTTTAAGGTTTCTTCGTAAAAAGGGGAATGTGCGTTGTATATACAGCGAATATACCATAATATTAAAAATTGCATCTTGAAATGTAGGTGCACGTTATACGCCGGATTTTATGGTAAGTAGAATTGGGATGTAAAGAATTGGCAACAATATGCATTTAAGTGTTAAACACAAGTTATAAGTAAAAATAATACAATGCAATCTTAAGTTTCAATGTTAAGGCCTTAAATATTTTATTTCATAAAAAATTGTACATGTATCCTACAAAGTAAATGTTCATTTAAAAAGGAATAAAATATATTTATTAACTTATATGTGAATGCACACAAAAATCAGGCAAAATAGGGTTCGCGTCACTCATGTTTACTGAAGACAATAAATCCTAAGTGGGAATATAAAGAGTGGGAAAGAACATTTAGCTTCCTCTGTGTCACGAATTTTGTACATACCTAAAAAAAGGTAATCTTCAGAGCATTGCATATAGTTATAAATTGATTTGTTTATGAACAAGTAATATAAAAAAAAAATTTTTAAGTCAATTCCTACTTAATAGTATTACTTACTAATTAAATAGTTACAATTAATATAAATATGTATATACATATGACACAATCACAACATTAAGTGATAATTAATTTCAATTAATTATCATTAAAGTATCGTATTGTAATCCAAAACAATCATGTATGTAAAGTTTCAGTTAAACTGATTGCTTCAAAACGTGAGAAAAAAAATCTTAAAGTTTCGACCCAAGTGAAACCAACGTGGCTGTATCTGTAATTCTTTAAATAATTAGTTTCAGTCAGTTAATTTTAATTAAATTATCGTATTTTTACCCAAAATAATAGTGTATAGAAAATTTCAGCTCAAATGAGTGCTTTAAAATGTGAGGAAAAAAAACCTTTTCAAGTTTTGACACAAGTCGCCAAAAGGGTCGCTAAGTCGCCAACGTGGCTGTATTTGTAATTCTTTAAATAATTAGTTTTAATCAATTAATTTTTTATTAATTATAATTAAATTATTGTATTGTCATCCAAAATAATCATGTATATAAAATTTCAGCTCAATGGAGCGCTTTAAAATGTATTTCATTAACGATTGAAAATTCCACACCAAGATAAATAAATAAATAAACAAACAAATAAATATATAGAGAATGTGACCTAATAGTAGGAATTGAAAAATGATATTTAATGACTAATAACTGTGAAGACTATCAATTTATTTGTTATTCAGTAGATAAAATATCGTGCTAGAGCTGCATAGAAAAATAACGATGGCTTATTTATTTTTAACTAAATTCAAACAGCGAAGACGATTTTTGAATCAACTTGAAATATCCCCCTTTTATGTATTATTTCAATCAATATGATTACATTGCACGACCCGAAACTATTGAAGAGTTGAGAAGAAGAGTAGAAACTTTTAAAAAATTTTTCCTCAGAAACCACAGAAAAAAAGAATTATTAAATAGAATTCATGCATTAATTATACAAAAAAAAAATTCTTTTTCCCTTACTTTTTTTGCCTCAAAAGAAAAAAAAAAGAACTTATTTTTAATATTTTTGTCTAGAAATTATGTAAAACACAAGAACGAGAAAAACAACTAAATTGAGACTAATTTTCGAGTTAACAGGAAGTAAACGCGATATCAAAGCTAAACTCTGACGCACGCGCGTTATTATTAGAACCAGTTTCTAATATTGTAATCATTATTTTATTTCCTTCTTGTTTTCCTCAATTTTTTTTTCTAAAAAAGAAGGAAAACATTACAAACAGATTACCGTGATATGATATTTGTAAAAATATTTCCATAATCAAGTGCGTTTTTGAACTTATCTCGTTATACAAGTTTTCGTGCTTAAAGTTAATTTATTTTTTCTCTTTAGAAATCAGGGATTTATTTCATCGTTTCTTTTTATCATTTTGAAACAATTTCTCTTCCTGATAAAACGCTTAATATTTATATAACTAATGAAAACGATTAAAGCATCACAAAATAAATTATTTGCAACGCAGTTCATCATACTTAACAAAGGGCAAGAGACGAGGATGGCACCTTAGATATCTCTCATTTTCTAACTTCCACTAAATAACATGTTAAAAATTGTCAGCTTAGCTACACGAAAAGTCAACTCCTGTTATGTTCCCATTTCGCGGTTTAATAAAATTAGAAATAAAAACATTGAGAAATATTCTTAATATCACTCTCATTTTTCAATTCCTACTATTAGCTCTCACACTCTATATATATTTATTTATTTATCTTGGTAGGATTTTCAATCTTTAATAAAATACATTTTAAAGGGCTCAATTGAGCTGAAATTTTATATACATGATTATTTTGGATGACAATACAATAATTTAATTATAATTAATAAAAATTAATTGATTAAAACTAATTATTTAGAGAATTACAAATACAGCCACGTTGGCATTATTTTTGGCGACTTGTGTCAAAACTTGAAAAGTTTTTTTTCCTCACGTTTTAAAGCATTCAGTTGAACTGAAATTTTATGTACACGATTGTTTTGAATGACAATACGATACTTTAATGATAATTAATAAAAATGAATTACCACTTAATGTTGCGATTCTGTCCTTGTATTTATATTAATTGTAACTATTTAATAAAAAGCAGCTAAAATAAAAATTTTCTTTGTTCATCTAAGTAGGAATTGACTTAAAAAAAAATTTTTTTTTTAAGTCAATTCCTACTTCAATTCCTTCCTTAAAAAATTTTTTTATATTATTTGTTTATAAAAAGCTTTCTTTCATCCTTTATAGGGTTTGCAAAACCGTGTTAAATTTTCAATCTCGGATTTAGGGATTACATTATCCAAATCCTGGGGGATTAGGATTTATGAAAAATACTTACACATTAGCGTAGTTGAAATTACATAATAAAACTGAAAACATAATTAAAAAATTGGTTAATATTATTATTTATTGAAACAAATCAAAGCAAAATTTAATTCATCATAAAAAAAACAAATAAAAATAGTACATAATGACATTAAAAAAAATATTTCTTCATTTCTCGTGTTTCTATAAATAAGCTTTTAAAAAACGTAGCTCGTCCAGCGCTTCATCCTTCAAACAGCTTATTTTTGTTACAAATTGTCCTGCCGAAGAAAATCCTTTTTCAGACTCTACACTAGTGGGCTTTATCGGCATTAAATAGGAGTATGTTCTTGCTAGGTATAATCACCACGCGTTTCCCTATATTTTATTTTTTGTATTTTTGATGACAGTGTGTCAAATCTTATAGACTGTATTTTTTGGTGCATATCTCTCTCTTTGATAACTTTACCTAGCTCTTCTGCCACACTTAATGGTTTTCGTGTACAAATTGATTCAGTTACTGAATCTGAATCAATTTCCTCGAAATATGTGGAAAATCCAGTTGCATGAGTGGGATTTGAAGCGTCAAGTCTTTAAAGCGGGTTAGTGGCGTAACGGTCAATATTACCCCCTGCAAAGTCAGTTTTGGGCCCCAAACCATACTTGTCAGGATTTAAGGAGGTGTACGTTACGCCACTGAAGCAGATCCACTATTAATTTACGGTATTTAATTGAAGAAGGAACTGTGACAAAATCTATTCATGAGATGAGAACTGCAAATAATATTTTATTTATAGCACTGTTTACATCTTTAAGCTTCTTTCGCATAAAATTTATCACTATGTCTGCTGTAAACAGATTACTATCCGGACGGCAAAATGCAAAAATTAAATTCCGGGATTAGTCATTTTAATCCCGAGATTTGAAGAAACACAGGGATCCCGGGGCTGCAAACCCTGATCCTTTAAAAAGTAGTTAAATTTTATCACATTCCGTAGATTCGGTTTTATTTTTTTGTAATTATATGTAATAAAATATTTCTAAGCTCAGAGGATTCATCCAATACATCTACTTAATGGATTAAATTCAAGTAACGTCACAGTCAGATAACGTCAATCACGTATTTCCAGCCAATCAGTTCATAAATTCATGTGACGTCATAGTCACACGATAAATACAATCACGTGTTTCCAGCTGATCGGTTCACACGCTTCGCTGTTGCCAACATTTTTTCACTAAAACTTTTTTTGAAAAAGTAAATATTTGTCAACAATAATAACATTTGTAGGTAGATAAATTGCACTCGTTGTAAAAATACATATGTAGTGTAAGAATTTTGAAAAAAAAATGAAAATATTTTTGAAGAATTTTAACATTTGAATATCTACCATATTTGTTTATTTGAAGTTGTATCTAAATTTTACAAGTTGAACAGCAAGTACAAGTCTAATACCAGTTTTTTAAATTCAATGGTGAACACATGATTGTAGTTTTCACGTGACCGTCAATGAATTTAGTCCATTATCTATATGCCATATTGAAAATAAAAGAAATTTTTAAAATGCCTGTCTCGTTCGATGTACGCTATATCACTCAGAACTTGGTCTTCGCATTGGAAGAAGTTAGATGCCACCTCAAATGTGTGTCGACGTCATCGCACCGCGATTTAACATTAAAGCCCCGTTTACATGGAAGCCGGCAAAATACCGGCAATTTCGAAATGCGGATGAAAGCCGGGATTATACCGAGATGTTTTTTCGACCCGTTTACATGAGAATGGGGTGCGTTTACTTGAGAATCTGGTGATTGGTTGATAGATTCACGTGATTATAAAATGTAACCATGGAAACAACTAAATTTTTGCGCGATTATCATGAAAAGGACATGTGATTATGTTTCGTTTTACCGCCAAACATTTCTTTGTTTACTAATTATGCTCTTGCACATTTACGTTATACCGAATTTTCGTATTTGACTATACTGGTTGCTTCGATTATAGTAAAAGATGTCGGGTTGTCGGGGAAAAAAACTTTTTATATGAAAGTTCGACTGTTTTGTAAACATGGATAAGAATGACACATTTGTTTTCAAACCCAACCCTTTTGAAACCGTCGCCACCAAAAATCGAATCCGTTTCTATATTTTATGTTCATAAAGCAAAAACAGTCGAAGGCCCCGGTAAAATTTTGAAAAAATTGCCGTTTGGCGCGATTTTGTGTTGTATTTTGAGGAAAACCTACGTTTGGTAAAAAAATTTGGGGTAACCCCAAAACCAATTGGTTTTTTTGGGTTTAAA
>BMAV01012786.1:0-43089 GCA_019973955.1 Trichonephila inaurata madagascariensis
ATAGTAAAGATACTGAGTTAGACAAAATCATAAATAGCACGCTATGAAAATGCAGAGCGAGTGAATCAACAGGACAGAAAAGTCTTCGTCACATGACTAAAATTCAAAACTCTATCAGAGAACTGTCAGTTGTGTTGTTCCAGAGAAAAACGAAAACAAAATCTGAAACTCATCAAATAATTATTTTTAAATATTATATTAGCAGTATAGTCTATACTTTTTTAAAAATGTGTTTTGAGGGCTCAAACTCTTTAAGAAATCAATCGTTTCAGAGAAATCACATTTTCCAAACAGCCCAAACCAGAACTAATAGTAACAAATTCTTTTTATAAAGTAAATCTTAATGAGAGAAGAAATTATTTGATAGATTTCATCACCAAAAATTTATCAATCAAATGTCCCAAGGATCGCTAGTTTGAATCTAGATTTTACCAAAAGTGTTATTTACTAAGATAGGGCTCTACTACACAATAAATTCAATTGAGCTCCAAAGTCATCAACCTGACAAGGTGTAATGTGGATTCATTGTTTATTATTGTTGTCACACTTCGAAGCAACACAAGAGTTTTATTCATGATGGGGTTTTTTTTTATTCCAGTGACGATGACGATGCTTCAGCTGTGACTCTCCTCACACTCCATACTTCTAAACCGTCTTAGACATTTAGTATTTGAGATCATTAACAGAGCATCCCCAATGATGCATTCAAGATTTATACCAGTGATTCCCAAAGTGGTCTCTATGGACTCCCAGGGGTCGATGACGACTCACAAGGGGTCTACGCCAGCGAAAAAATAAATTGGGGGTCCATGAAGGATAAATAGGGGTCTACGACAGCATCTTCAGAATTTTTTTATTTTTATTTTATTTATTTATTTATTTATTTTTACATGGACACATTGAAATATTTCTGGTTTACGTGTTTACACTTTTTTTGCAACTTTCTCCCATTCCTAGAGTGGGGTCGCAATGGACATCCCTAACGCTCTCAGGATGTCCGGTGTCATATAACAAACTAAAAAGGGACGGGGGAGCTTTTGGAAGTAGAGACCCACACAGTAAATGTTTTACTTCTGAGGGTTATTTTAAGACAAACGTTTGTGATTTGTAGAATCAAAAGACTCATTTTCAAAGAAATTGGCCAACTGAAATGAGCACACAATTCTATCTTTTCCAATTTTTACTCGCTTGAAATAACCATAGGTAAGTATGCTTTTAATTTTTAATTATTTGATATTTTTTAATAGTAACATTTTAAGATTTCAAATATAAGTTTGTGTTTCTCTTTAAATAAAACAAATATATTGACGATCTGATAAATCAAAGTAACTTCGAAAGGGAAAAGAAACAGTCACAAATAAGTGCAACGTAATCCGTTCGACTCTTCAATTTATAGACAAAAAAATAAATAAATAAACAAATAAAGTGATTACAACTTGTGGTGGTGCGCTTTTTCTTTGGTTTTACATGAAAAATAAAAATGCGGGCTACAGCTGACAGAATACATAGACTTTCAAAAAAATCTGTTCAACTAATTATTTTCAATAAATTTCTATTAGTACAAAATTCAATTGATTGTTTCAAATATGCGATAATTTAACATTTTCAGTTAAGAATTCGTCCCATTAAAAGCATTTATTTTCTTTGCTGAGTTTTTTTTTTTTTTTTTTTTTTGGTAACAAATTTATTTTAAATTTTACTTTAATTATTTGATTTAATTAATTGTGATTTTAATTTAATTAATTGGGATTTTTATGTAATAAATTGTGATTTTTATTTAATTAACTGTGAATTTTATTTAAGTAATTAATTGTGATTTTTATTTAATTAATTGTGATTTTAATATAATTAATAAACGTTTAAAATTAACATGAGTTTTCTATGATGAATTTGCAAAAATTCAATATTAAGTAAGTAGGAGGTCTACCCCAAACCTGAAAACATAATAACGGGTCTTTGAGACAAAAAAGTTTGGGAAACTATGATTTATACTGATGGGGGGTAGTAGAATATCTAAACAGACCGGTAGCGAAACTAACAAAGGAGGGCTGTAATCTTCCAACTCCCTCCACATCCGCCCTTACCTATCTGAAATTATACTCGTTAAAAAAATCTCAATATTTGTTGGAGTGTAGAGTGCCTCCCACACTCATCATTGGTATGCCGGTTAAGGTCTGGCCCTAGCCCTCAAGTGTGACAGATGCTCCCAGACTACACTCTCTCGTCTTGCTAGTGGTCACATCAAGTGCCTCTCATTCTCAGTGAACAAAAAGATCTTCTCCATCTATGCAAGGTGTCAAGATCGCCAGGCTTTCCCCGAACATATAATGTGTTGCATGGAATCTCACGAGTAAAGATTCCCTTCACGACACTGATTCCCTTCTTGTGCTGGACTTTTTGAAAGTCTACGATTACATTGATCGTGGCTGACTTCGTCAGACCCGGGAAGATTAGCAACAACAACAGTTAAGATTGCTCATGAGAACTTTTATCTTCTACAGGTGGGGGGGGAGGGGGCAAACTGCAGCGATCTTTGATCCAGAGAACATTAATCCAAACAGCGGTTCGCAGAGGGTTTTTTGTGGCCCATAAGGAAGAGTTAGAAAGCCAAATAGAGGAAATGCTCACTATATTTGGATCACCATATGTTTGTGAGCAAAGGTTTTCTTCCGTGAAGATCAACAAGAATAGATATAGATGCAAGTTGTCTGGCATGAACTTGCTGGCTGTGATGAAAATTTCAACAATCAATCACACTCCTAATTTCAAAGAAATTATAAAATAGTGTAACAGGGTACATTTGTCTCATAAAGCTAATGAAATGTGTTATGCAGCTATAGATGATATAAAATTAGCATAAGAAATAAATTAAGTGAAACTACCACTATTTTAATTAACTTATATTTATTGATTTCTTATACAATCTATAACTTTTCTGAGATGCAAAGTTAACGAATTATTTTAACAAACATTTTTAAAAAAGTGCGGCCTTGCAGTATCCTCCGCTTTTAACAGCTCAAACCAAAGCAAGCTGCCCACCCGTGCTCTGCCGATTATTTAACCGGTAATCAATTCCTCTTCAGTGGCAGAAACAACGCCGGTGAGATTGCGAGTATAACTACTGAGATATCCGGCGAACACGAGGCATGATGTGGAAGTTTGGAAAATGAAGTAAAGATCTGAGTATTATCATCTGATTAAGTTTATAATTACGAGTTCTGTTAACGGTAGCTCGCAATATTATTTTAATACGATACTAATTTAAGGTATCCGACTACGTTCAGAACCGTGATTTTAAAAAAGCACATAAATGGATAATTTTCATGATATTTAGTGTCACTTAGATTAGAATACATGTATAAAATTGTTGTAAGGATATTTTGGCAAAAAAAAAAATTATTTAAATACAATATTTTGGCAAAAAAATTAACTTAGAATAACCTTTTTTCAAAATGTTCTCCTTTTTTAAGAAATGCTTCTAAAATAATAATATTTTGTGTGCTTATATATAAAGTAAAGACTTCTCCAAAGAGTCTGAACTTTTTTTTTTTTGAAAAATTCACATTATTTTCAGAGTTACAACCCATTGAAATAATTATTGGCGCTTTTTTCTGAAAATGTCTCCCCTCTGTTGTCGTAAAACATGGATAAACCCACTTCTAACTTATATATTTCAAAAATTCTAGTTGAGCCTCTGTACAGAGGTCTGAGCTATATACAGGCGAAATATTATTATAATAGAAGCATTTTTCACAAAAGGAGAATATTTTGAAAAGGGGTCATTCTATGTTCATTTTTTGTCAAAATATTGTACTTAAATAATTTTTTATTGTAATACTATTCTTAAAATAATTTTATATACATTTTCTAATCTAAGTGATACTAAATATCATAAATATTATCCATTTATACACTTTTGCAAAATCACGGTTCCGAACATAGTCGGATACCTTAAACAAAATAAAAATATACAAGATAGCGCGCGACAATCTTTTTTTCAATTCCTACTATTAGCTCACAATCTCCTTATATATATATATCTAGTTTAAATTTTCAATCCTTAATAAAATACATTTTAAAACGTTCAATTGAGCTGACATTTTATATACACGATTATTTTTGATGACAATACTGTAATTTAATTATAATTAATAAGAATTAATTGATAAAAATTAATTATTCAAAGAATTACAGATACAGCCAAGTTGGCATCATTTTTGGTGACTTAGCGACCATTTTGGCGACTTGTTTCAAAACTTAAAAAGGTTTTTTTTTCTCACAATTTAAAGCGCTCATTTGAGTTGAAACTTTCTATACATGATTGTTTTAGGTGACAATACGATATTTTAATTATAATTATTTAAAATTAATTGACTGAAACTAATTATTTAAAGTATTACAGATACAGTCACGTTGGCTACATATTAAGAGACTTGAGTCAAAATTTTAAGATTCTTTTTTTTCTCACGTTTTAAAGCATTCAGTAGAACTGAAATTTTATATACACGATTGTTATGGATAACAATACGATATTTTATGATAATTAATAAAAATTAAGTGCCACTTAAGGTATCCGACTACGTTCGGAACCGTGATTTTGCAAAAGCGCATAAAAGGATAATTTTCATGAGATTTAGTGTCACTTAGATTAAAATGCATGTATAAAATTGTTTTAAGGACATTTTGACAAAAAAAAATTTTTTTAAATACAATATTTTGGCCAAAAATTAACTTAGAATATTTTTTTTTCAAAATGTTCTCCTTTTGTGAAAAATGCTTCTATTATAATAATATTTTGCCTGTGTATAGCTCATATTTCTCTACAGAGGCTCAACTAAAATATTTGAAATATATAACTTAGAAGTGGGTTTATTCATATTTTACGACAACAGAGGGGAACAATTTTAAGAAAAAAAACGCCAATAATTATTTCAGTTGGTGGTAACTCTGAAAATATTGTGACTTTTTCAAAAATTCTAGTTGATCCTCTGTAGAGAGGTCTGAGCTATATACAGGCAAAATATTATTATAATAGAAGCATTTTTCACAAAAGGAGAACATTTTGGAAAAAGATTATTCTAAGTTAATTTTTTGCCAAAATATTGTATTTAAATAATTTTTTTTGTCAAAATGTCCTTAAAACAATTTTATATACATGTTCTAATCTAAGTGACACTAAATATCATAAATATTATCCATTTATACGCTTTTGCAAGATCATGGTTCCGAACGTAGTCGGATACCTTAATACTGTGATTCTGTCATATGTATATATATATATATTTATATTAATTGTAATTATTTGATAAAAAATAACTAAAATATAAATTTTTCTCTGTTGACCTAAGTAAGAATAGACTTAAAAAAAAATTTATGTTACTTTTTTCATTTAAACACAGACAATGCGAATATATTTTTTTATCACTTGGAAAACTTGATAAATTACTTTAAAAAAAAAAAAGAGTCGCGTGATTTTTCGTCTAATTGTGGCCGAAGAGTAAAGAGGAAATTTTTTACTATTAAATTTGTCCTTAGTGCGTCTTATCTTCCAACTTTATTGAATGTATAGGTAGACTTTTAACGAAAATAGCGATCTTAACAATCAATTACTTTTGAATGAAGTGTAATAAAGAAAGAGTAAAGCATGAATTAATGTCAGTAAGTCGCCTGACCAATTATAATTGCTTAATTCACGTGTTTGTATTATGGTTGCGGAAAAAAAACCTTTTCTTTCTTGTTGCAAGTTTGAAAAAAGGTGACTGAATAGGAAATGTCAGCTGTGTCTTACAAAAAGGTCAGATTGAATTTTATGCTAAAATAAGAAGAGGAAGTCGTAAAATTGTTTCGTTTAAATGAAGTATTTATGTTTTGTTTCTAATTGTGGAATATTTCCTCATATTGATTGTTTTATTTTATATTGGAAGTAATTTTAAGAAAACGTGTTCATTTCGTTTTATTTAATTTGAGTATGTATTTAAAATATTTCTATTCATAACTAAATAAAATGAGTATTTCAGACTTTATTTGAGTTAGAACTGAATAGAAAATATAAGAATGAGGCATTTGATACTTGGCCGTATCAATAAGTTTATTTCATCAAAAACAAAGTAAATTTTTTAAAAATTTTGTTTCTATTGAAAAAATTGTGTAAATATACAAGTGTGATTGACGTTCTAGATAATTTAAAAAGAGTTGCTGAATGTTCTTTTTCACATATCTTGAAAATGCATTCTTTTAGAAAGAGAAAAACAAATGTCTCGAATGTATCAATACAGAAATAAATTAAATTGGAAACACACACGCACACTGTTTGAAATCCTAAATTTCTTACAATGTGTGTTTTAAAACATTTCAAATTATCTTACCTATAAGTTCAATATCACAGAATTATTACTGTAATGTCTTTCTAAATTACTTTTTAATGCTTCTCAACGCTGTTATAACCAACAGAGAGAATTATCTCATTTCTCAATGCAACCAAACCAAGCCCTGTGCATCGGGCTGAAAAAAAAGGAACTCACTTTCCTTATCACGAAACTCGGGGCAGCGCCTTCGCGCTCCAAAACCAAGGGTGGGTGCGGTTACCTAGAAGTCAAGGTAATGGACTCGTGGCCAGCGTGTCATGAATTCAAGCCTAAAACCGCTGAAAACCTATTGTATAGGGGAGCGATGCACGTTAAATATGTCGAGAGCTCCAACGTCCTCCCGTTGGTGTGGTGTAGTAGTTAGGAGAAGGGGTGCCTGCTCAGGTGTCGTCCTTGTCATTTGACCATGGTTCTAAATTGCACGGTCCGTCGCCAAACCCCCTCGAGTGCGATTTTAATATTACTCACTCCTAAACCAAGGGACTCTCTCTTCCCAGTCCACCTTGTTCGAAGGTCACTCACCTTCTCCTCTAAAAAATAGTAACCCCACCTCCGAAGATGCGGAAAATTGCGCCAAACACTCAATAACCTATCGCCAACAGTAGCCAGACACTATAATTACAATTTAAGGCATAAGTCTCCAGTACGAAAAAAAAAAACGACCACAGATGGATAAATACTTATTGCCATGAGCTCCTGGATGGTTTGTTGTAAGGTGTTAGAATCTTAATGCCACTAAAGAACCTTTGTGTAAAGAGAGTGATGCTCGTTACATATGTCGAAACTCAAAGTTCACGTTCGTGTAATGTGGAAGTTTGAGGAATCAAGTCTGATCTTTGTTGTCATTTTCATACCTTAAACTGTGGTGCAAAGATACTAGGTCCGTCACCAATAGCCCTAATATAGCCTCAAAGTACGACGACACTCTCTCAGGAAATTTCCTTAGCCACTTCTTGGAATTGCGAATCCTAAAAAGCATCATTTAATTTCAGAAACCTTCTTCATAAAACCATTCTCAAATCTAAATGGGATCTTCCTGATAAAATTAGACAATAGTCTTTCTCTTCATCACACACAGTTCATTTAATGAAAATTAAATTTTAAGATAGATTCTAAATGTTAAGACAGCTATAACTGTAGGTAATCATCAATTGTATTATTTTTCACAAAATTCTCTAAAAAGGCTGGTTGAGGCGTCTTAAACATCAAAAATAACCTTAAGGCTTTCTTCGACTGTTCAATTTCAGTTCGCGAATGCAAATTTTTTCAAATTCTTTTCTTTTCGAGCCTAGACGATAGTACTCATCTATATTCAATACCATGCATCCCAAAAAGCAAATGATGATAAAGATTGCTCTTTTATTTCCTCCTATCTCAGAAAATATTTCTTAATATCCCTTAAAGATATGAAAATCCGCAAGATAAATCTTTAAAATAAATATAAAAATATTTTTCACCTTCACGAATTTGAAATATCCAGTAGATGGTAGCCTTTAAACAAGAGGTCGTCGACATTTGATGGACTTACTATAGTGCAACGTCAAGCTCTGGTTTCAAATCCAAATTTCTTCACATTTTAAAGAGCTTCTTTGCATACATTTAAATGATAAAAGTGCATACACAGCTGAAGGACAACAGAAGAAAAAATAATTAAGAAAAAGACTGAATTACTAAGCAACCTTACGTTGCACGTGTCCCTGAAACTCGTTCGCGTGAAATAAAATCCTTCGTCTGAACCGCGCGCGCGCGATGAGTTAATAAATTCTCAAATCGTGAAAATCCAAAGCTAGAAAAAGGAGACAATATCAAAGACACACGCAATATAAGCCCCTTTCCGAGATATTATTCTCTGCAAATGAGTATTTACAAAGCGTGTCTCGTGGCTTTCGTGATTTAAGTTGCGGAAGAAGAGCACAATCATTTTGAACATAGTATTTTACATGAGTAACTGGGATTTTATATTTATTCAAAACAGAAAATTATTTCGAAGAAACGATATATTTTCTTCCCAAACGTCATTGAAAATTATTGCAAATTTCTCATTTTCTTTCAACAACTAGAAAACCTATTAGGGGGGGGGTGAGTAAGTGTTTATTAACGTGGCGCACTATAAAGTAACAGGAGGGCTATTGGCAGAATGAATTTCGAGCTCACCTGAAAGTGCTTAGAGTAGTGGTTTTCAAACTATGTTCCACGGAACCCTGGGGTTCCATGAGGCATACCCAGGGGTTCCACGAGTCACAATGAAAAAATCGCGAAGAAATAAATATGTATTCAAAATGGATTCACGTTCTCTATCAAGTATCTATAGCTCGTCCTACTCATTAAAACTACTCTTTAAAAATGAGAAAGAGAAAAAGGTACATTACTTTTTTATGATATATGTAATAAGATACATAATAAAACAAATTCTGTAGATGGGCAGAAATAAGTAATAAAACTATACTCTTGACGTAATTCTTGAAACTTTACAATGTTAAATTTAAGGCCCTTAATGTTTGAGTAATGAAATTTCATTGTAATAAATACGAATAAAATATAAAGGCTATTAATGGAATAGTATTCTGCAAGTATAAAACCATTTGAAAAATATATTAAAGGTAAGATAATGTTTTAATAGCTAGTTTAGTTTATGGCTCTCTCCTCTGTTGGGGCATTGATAGTCTGGTCATCATAGTCTTGAGCTCATGAGCTTTGTCAAATTTCAGGTTCGAGTCCTGAAAACCTCCCATGTAGAGGAGCTGATGCACGTTAAATCTATCGAGTTTCAAAGTTCTCACATTGGCCTGATGTGGAAATTTGGGTTGCGGAGTGTCAGTTTTGGTGCTGTCCACATCACTTGATCATGGCTCAAAAGTACGAGGTTCCATCGCCAATAGCCTCTGTGCTCTGCTTTAAAGTACGACTCTAATAAGCACTCACTCTCCTCAGCTAAAAAAGAATTGAATCTAGGTTTTTCAAAAATAAATGCTATCACAGTGTTGACAAGACTATTAGTTAAGAAGCAGATAAACATACAGATAAATTAACAGAGATAGATAAACAAAACATTCATCTCTTAATCGATGTTGGAAAGTAACTTTTTCAACTCCTTCCTCGTAAATAACGCAAGCAAGACTAACCCTTCCATTCAATTTACTCCCATCTTTGAAAAAAATAGTTTTATATTCTTGAAAAAACTTCATTTTTTTATTAGTTACAAGAGCCCCGAACTACTCTGCATTAATCTTGCCGTAAAAGGGATTCAGGTCTCTCTTCGTCAAGGCGGAACTCATAATTTTCTTATCTGCACCGCTTATTCTCTTCATTCTATTCTTTGCTCAACGTAATTCTACAGAAAAACTTGTTGTAAAGGTTCAGTCTATTCTCTACTACCTTGAAGACTGTCGCATCCACTTTTATGTTCGGTGGCCATAGCGGAAATCTCGGCAATGATAGAGCGGACCAGTTGGCCAAAGAGGCAACTTGCCAAGATATGAACCTTTCGATGTCAAATGTACTGAAAACTTTAAGGTATCCGACTATGTTCGGAACCGTGATTTTAAAAAAGCGCATAAATGGATAATTATACGCTTTTATTATTTATTGTCACTACAGGATATTAGTGTCATGATATTTAATGTCACTTAGATTAGAATACATGTATAAAATTGTTTTAAGGACATTTTGACAAAAAAAATGTATTTAAATACAATATTTCGGCAAAAAATTAACGTAGAATAAACTTTTTTTCAAAATGTTCTCCTTTTGTGAAATATGCTTCTATTATAATAATATTTTGCCTGTATATAGCTCAGACCTCTATACAGATGCACAACTATGGTTTTTGAAAAATTCACATTATTTTCAGAGTTACAATTAATTGAAATAATTATCGGCGTTTTTTTCTTAAAATTTCTTCCCTCTATTGTCGTAAAGCATGGATAAACCCACTTCTAAGTTATATATTTCAAAAATTCTAGTTGAGCCTCTGTAGAGAGGTCTGAGCTATATACAGGCAACATATTATAATAGAAGTATTTTTCACAAAAGGAGAATATTTTGAAAATGGGTCATTCTATGTTCATTTTTTGTCAAAATATTGTACTTAAATAATTTTTTATTGTAATACTATTCTTAAAACAATTTTATATACATTTTCTAATCTAAGTGACGCTAAATATCATAAATATTATCCATTTACACGCTTTTGCAAAATCACGGTTCCGAACGTAGTCGGATACCTTAATGTCTTAAGAGAACTTGTTTACTTTATAGATTTTTAAAGTTTTTTTGGTACCTTCCCTTATTTATATTTGTGTATTTCCTCCCTTTCTTTTTATTTTATATTTTTATCTTAAATGTATTTTTAATTTTGTTTTAAATTATATAATTGTGTTACCACTTGCACTTGAAAGCCTCATGTTATGCAATGTGAAGTATGAAGAGTTTGGCAAATAAATTAATTTTAAAAAAATAACAGTGTTGTTTGATTGTGTATTTCGAAACTGCGTAAAAGCGACTAGAGTTGGGCCTAGTAATCTTGACCACGGTCAGTTGATGAGAATAACACCCGAGCTTGCAGCCCATTTTTCAAATATCCACGTCACATCAACTTAAAACTTTGAGTCTCGACAGATTTAACGTACGTCGACCCCTCTACTCAGTGGGTTTTTAGTGGCAACAGAATTTGAACCTACAACTTGGCAGAAACAATGCCGGCCCCAAATTCGTGACCATGACCACTCGACCACCGTGTCCACCTGCGAAATAATAGGAAACAAATGTGCATTGTATACGCCATGTCGTAACCTTTAGTTTTAAAGATGGTTTTGCATGAGAGCTAAAGGGTTGGCGTGCCGATTCCATCGCTGGACCGTGGCTTAAAATCACGAAACATGTCGGTTGTGCTCCAAGAACCTTTCAACCGGACTAAAGGCCTTTAATATATAAAAAAATAACAGGAAATAATAGCTGTCCAGTCCTTCTTTTTCCGATTGGGAGGAGGGCTGTTTTGTTCGATCTTATGCCTTATTTCAGCGGTTCTTAAACTTTCGATCGCCCCCCTCTTTATGTATCAGCCTGTCATCGCGGACTTCAAGATTCTGAACACTTCTCCCTGCCTCCCAACACATGGCTGTGTAGTTTAAAAAAATTCCTCAATAATCCTAAGACTGTCTCTCTACTTTTATACAGACATTTTTTTTAAAAAAAATCCTTTTTTCCAACTAATATATATATATATATATATATATATATATATATATATATATTATTAGTTGTTTACTGTTTTCTCCAAGGAAAAAAAAAGCCACATTCTTGACATACATGTCAAATTATATGAAAATGTAATAGTTTCTAATATTTATGATAAAAGAGAAGAATTTAATTTCAATATTATAAAAGTTCCTCATTGGGAGAGTAATGTACATATTTCTATATTCAGAAATATTGTTATTAATTATATACAACGTAATAAATTTCTTGTGTCAAAAAATCAGACATTATAAATAACTATAAACATTTTACTAAATATTGCTTAAATCAGAAATACCCTATTAATTTTATTAATAGTTATATAAATAAAGCTATTCAAAATAGTTAGGATTAAAATTCTGAGATTGATAATAGTTTATTACTATAAACTTAAATATTTTATTGTTATAGTTATCTCCATAATCTAATATTAGATTAGAAATTACTTACTATTATTTTATTCATATTTACTCTGGTGTTATTATAGTTATGCTATAATAAGCAACTCTTATTAATTTTTATTTCCATTCTTTTTATTCTTTTGTTAAGTGCTACATTTCAGCCATTCTTTTGATTTAAATCTGTATTAGGGTATAGAATCTGGCAATAAATTAATGTTTGCACTCAGATTTAGCACTGGCTTTGTATTTGTAAGTGCAATTTTTAGGTAAGTTACCTCTATCTTGTAATGGATTTAGATATTCCTATCCATTATTTCCTATTGGTTTTTGCTCAGTGTTATTTACAAAAAAAGGGGGAAGGTTGGCTGGCCAAAAAACATGTTCAACCCCACTTTTATATAAATTATTTTTTATATAATAGCTGTCCTAAGTCAGTAATGTTCATAACACTGCAGCATCCATTTTATATTTATAATCTGGGGTTTTTTGTCCTTCATTGTGTGATTTTCCTGATGTCTATGTGTTTGTCGAATGTTATTGTTTGGATGTTATCTCTTGTTTGTAGAGAATAGGTCTAAAAATCCGGTGTATAATGCGCACCTATACTTTCAACCTGCATTTTATAACTTTGAGGTATATTCGCCGTATAATGCGCACCTTCTTTTTTACTAAGAAACTTGAAATGTACTAATATAGTGCTTTTATGTTTTGAAGTCATTTATATTCGAGGTATTATTCCCGGCCTTTAAAAAAATAGTAGACTTCTAGAATTACAACTCTCTAAATTCATAATGTATGTCATTTCTTTTAAATAAACAGTATTTCGGTTAATATAGAAGTCTAATTTTTTTTTTATGTTCATCTTTTTTTTTTATTATTATTCTTAAAGGTATCATTTTTATACGCAGCGTATAACGCGCATCCCTAAATTTCGATCAAATTTTTTGAGTAAAAAGTGCGCATTACACGCCCGATTTTATTGTACTGTACTTATCTGTATTAATTACAAATTTTAATGAGAAGGTTGGTGCTGCATTTCTTTTACAAGCACTGTTATATCAGGTGTAATGTTTGAAATTTGCAGTCTCAGTTCCGGTTTTAGGCTTTCTAGAATGCAGTTCTTAATTTTCACACATGTGTTCCTACTATATTTTTTGAAAATATCAGGTCGTAGTAATGACTATGTAGTTGCAAACAATATATAAAAAAAACTGAAGTAATAATCTTAACTAAAATACAGGATCGAATGGAATTTTTCCATTGGGGCAATTTAGTGATCGAATCTAGTATCAATGGCGTAACGTACACCCCCGCAGCCCCCGCGTCGTGGGGGGGGGGCAGGGTTCTAGGAGGCCTAAAGCCTGACTGACACCAAGAAAGTATGGTCTTGCAATCCTTTGTAAGATCTGGCTTGGGTTCCAAAACCTGACTTTGCAGGAAGGGGGAGGGGGCTAATGTTCTCCGTTACATCATTGTCTAGGATGGCACATCTTCCAATTTTTCCTTGAAGCCTTTCAGGATCTGTAAATGAGGGAAACTTTAACATTCTATTAGAGGCCTTCTCGGACCCCATAGAAAAATACTGGAGACCCTCAGGGAACCGCGGACTACAATTTAAGAACACTTGTTTTATTTCATTTCTTGGAACATTTTTGTTCTAAAATTCATCAGGGTATTTTGACTTTGTTAGTATAAGTATGCATTGTAGCATCTTATTTTATTTACGAGCTAGATTGCCGTCCAGCTATTATGATGGATATGACCCTCGGCTTGTAACCGAGTGGGTTCGAATCCCGAGTAAGGCATGGCTGTATTTTCTTCGGGAAAGGAAGTCAAACTTTCGCCTGTAATGTATTCCCGTCTAGAATGGAAAGCAACGCACCCCTTCTGTTATATGCTGGGATCATCATTTGTAATAAGTGTCTGTATTCTTCTATTTGTATTGTATGCTTTCTGTTCTTTACTTGTATC
This sequence comes from Trichonephila inaurata madagascariensis, assembly GCA_019973955.1. NCBI lineage: Eukaryota > Metazoa > Arthropoda > Arachnida > Araneae > Nephilidae > Trichonephila > Trichonephila inaurata. The sequence continues at coordinate 13,973 of BMAV01012786.1, forward strand.
CCAGGATAAAAAAAACACAACACACACTACGAGCTATATTATTTAAGTTGTGAATATTAATTTACTCGTATGTTGCTCAATATAACAGAGCATTAAAAATAATATTTTATTCATTAGATCACAATTATTATAAGTTCTCTAATAAAAAAAAATGCAGAGAGTTTTTCAACTTTGTAAGATAGATTAAATTTTAGAATTCAAAGAAAGCAGAGAAATTTTTTGAACTAAGCAGAAATGCACGTATTAATAAGGAAGAAACTTGTAATGAAATTCTTAAATAGCAAAACATTGTGAATTGCGCATTATGCTTTGTTTGAAGAACCCAGAAGGCCATAACAAACAGTTAAACCATTCAGACTTGTGTGTGACAAAATAACTCGACTCTAAAACAGTCGTAAACTTTAAGATGTTATTTCCTTTTGAACTAAGATATAAAACAAGTTAGAAAATAATACAGCACTTTTAAGTTGCTTTTTATCCTTGGAGTTATTTGTGAAATTAAAATAGAAATGCTCTTGTAACAATTTGGGATCTATTTCACAAATGTAAATTGAAGTATTTGCACATAATAAAAACTTCATAAATTTTCGATAGAAAAAAGAATAAATACTTATTCAAATCTAAATGATACTATTAACAAATGAATACTTATATAAAAATGAAACTAAATTAGGACAGCTTATTTCAACAGTTTTTTTTATAAGTTGTCTAAATTATGTGTAAATTTTCACCTAATAATATTTTTACGGTGGATTACTTATTAACGATGATTTTCTCAACGTTTACTTGGAAGTAGGATTTCTAATATTGTTAAGACTACTACTAAAAAAGCAATCATTAATGTGTGTTGAAAGATTAAAAAAAATTATAATATTCAATGAATTAATTCAATGAATTCAATACATATAAAAGTTTTCATTGTATATGTCTTTCGATAAAACCTCTTTGCAAGGTCTTAAATCATTTTTTTTTATCTCGGATCAAAACCAACTTTTATTATAAAAACTTTGATAGCGCCCCTCCCTCCATTTCCTCAGGATCCTAAACATAAGCCCATTATCCGACCTTGGACATTTACACTGGAGCACTTTCAAATTATTCACTTTCCAGTTATCTAATCAAGTATTAGATATCGGTATGTCTTTTTGAATTATCACACCTATTGACTTGAAATTAGGCCAGCATGTTTCTTTTATTGAGCATAAATCCGCTAAAAACGAGTCTTTCGAAAATCGACTCCCAAGGAGGGCATTATATGTTTAAAAAAATTCCGTTTTTGAGCTATTAGATCTAACGACTTAAAATTTGGCTAGCACGTTTCTTTTGTTTAGAGATTATCTAAGAACAAGATTTGCAGAAATCGACTCCCTAAGGAGGCTACAGAGACTTACAGACTTGAAATTTCTTGCCTAGAGATGCGCTTAAAACTGGTTTTTGTGGGCATCGATTCCGAGATGAGAGGGGTTGTAGAGGCGTGAAAGATAAAAATACTTCCGTATTAGATATTCAAATCCTGTCCTTTTTAAATCAAGAGGTGAGGTCTATTAGAATGTTTTTAAATACAATTAAAAGCTTACTGCTAGAACTTAGATACCAACAACTTAAGGTATCCGACTACGTTCGGAACCATAATTTTAAAAAAGCACATAAATGCATAATTTTCATGATATTTAGCGTCACTTAGATTAGAATATATGTATAAAATTGTTTTAAGGACATTATGACAAAAAAAATTATTTAAATGCAATATTTTAGCAAAAAATTAACTTAGAATAACCTTTTTTTCAAAATGTTCTCCTTTTGTAAAAACTGCTTCTATTGTATTGATATTTTGCCTGTATATAGCTTAGACCTCTGTACAGAGGCTCAACTATAATTTTTGAAAAATTCACATTATTTTCAGAGTTACAACCATTTGAAATAATTATCGGCGTATTTTCTTAAAATTTCTCCCTTCTGTTTTCGAAAACATGGATAAACCGACTTCTAGTCAAAAATTCTAGTTGAGCCTCTGTACAAAACTGAGCTGAATACAGGCAAAATATTATTATAATAGAAGCATTTTTCACAAAAGGAGAATATTTTGAAAATGGGTCATTCTATGCTCATTTTTTGTCAAAATATTGTACTTAAATAATTTTTTATTGTAATACTATTCTTAACCCAATTTTATATACATTTTCTAATCTAAGTGACGCTAAATATCATAAATATTATCCATTTACACGCTTTTGCAAAATCACGGTTCCGAACGTAGTCGGATACCTTAAAAACAATATATATAGTCATACAACATTACAAACTATACAGTGAAGCGAACGGGTAACGGCTAGAATTAATATGATCATGATAAAGAATCGCAATATATTTTAAGAGAAATTAAGTAGTCACAACTTGCTTCAAGGCGTTTTAAAAGTACATCAATTTCATCAAAGAATTTGATCAATTGTGTTCAGTGCAGATTTTTTTTTTCAAAAAAATTCCACACCAGGAAAATTGTTGAGTCAGACATGACTTATGTTTTTTTTTAAAAAAAAGTATGTATATAAAAAATGTATGTTGATATTTCTTATTACTTTGGAACCGTTTCTAATTGGTAAAATTACTTTTACTCAATTCAATTAATAATTAAATGTTTTATTTTCGACAAAAAATTAAAACCACTATCCAGAAAATAAAGAAACATTCTGAGCTATTTCGTGAAGTGGAAATAAATCTTTTAAAGCAATAATTTCCCAGAAAATTTGCTTATTTTCAGTGAGTAATTGTATGACGTTTCACGCGACAAATTTCCATTTAAACTATTTCGTCCAATGAAGTATGATATTTTATTTCTTGATATTACAACAAAATACATGTGTTCCGCTGTTTCATAATCCAAAACTAAACATAGAAACTGGGGCAAAAAAAAAAAAAAAAAAATAGCCCACTTCGCGCAAAAAACCTCTGTACTCTTTCATTCTATTTTTCTTCCATTCTTTATTGTTACCGTAACGCTTTCGGTTATTCTTTTTCTTTTTAAATTCGTCATGCCTTTCCGGCGAGTTTTATTTCCCACCGTACACTCATAAAAGGATTATTAGTTTTTATTTTCGATGTCTCTTGAGTAAATTCAAAAAGGGAAATTGTGATGTATTGGCTCATTTAACGTTTTAAGATAAATCCTTATTACTTTTACTGGACATAAAAATTATTTTTAAAACTTTCAAAAATGATTAATGATGATTAATGCGATTATACCTTTCGTAAATATCACATGTTATTCATCCGTTTTCATTTGAATGCGCACGCTTACAACTCAACCCATTATGGCTTAAACTACGAAAGTTTTATAAATTCATTGCTTTAAAATAAAAACGTATTCTGCTCTTTTAAAGATTCACTGGGGAATATTTTTATGAAATTAATCTTTTAATTAGAAATTTAAATACCCTTTGAAGATATATTTAACTGACTTTTCAAACATTTATAATGCAAAACACATATTTAATTAGAATAGTTATATCCATTTACAATTCTAACTCCTTCAGAGAGAATTATTAGTTAATTTTTTTTTCACGTTTTAACGAAAAGGTAATAAAGTGTGTTTGCAAGCTGAAGAAATTGAAAAATAGTTTAAGGAGACTGACAACACTCATAACCGCGTGATTTTGAAAAAGCATATACTTTTAAATAAATAATTTTTTGATATTTAGTATCAGTTGAATTATAGAATATGCATATAAAATTGCTTTTAGAATATTATTACCAAAAAAAATTATGCAAATGCATTTTTTGGCAATAAAAAGGAAGAAAGTATTTTCAAAACATTCTCCCTTATAAAAAATGCTTCTACACTTATAATATTTTGCCTATATATAGCAAGAATTTCTACACCGAGGTTGACCAAAAATTTTTGAAATATATAATTTATAAAGGGATTTATTGGTATTTTAATATATCAGAGTAGTGAAACTTGAACAAGAAAAACACCTGTAAATATTTCAATTGATTGCAATTCTGAAAATAATGTGAATTTTCAAACATTTTAGCTCAACCCCAGTATAGAAGTCAGTGGCGTAAAGGAGGATATTACAGCCCCTAAAGTCAGGTTTGAGGTCCTAAGACGAATTTTACTAAGGGTACGTACTTAAACGTCAGTCAGGCTTTGGGCCCTCCCACAATGCGAGGGTGTACGTTACGCCACTGATAGAAGTCCTAGCTATATACAGGCAAAATATTGTTTTAGAAGCATGTTTTCGCAAAAGGAAAATGTTTTGAAAATATGACTTTCTTTCTTCCTTTTTGCCCAAAAAATTTTATTTAAATAATTTTTCTTGTAATAGTATTCTTAGAACGATTTTATATGTCTATTCTAATTCTACTGACAATAAATATCAAAAAATTATTCAGGTATGTGCCTTTTTAAAATACCAATTCCAAATGTAGTCAATCACCTTAAAATATTTTACATTTAGTATAATGATAACAACTGTTAAAGTAACAGAAAACATGAAAATAATTTTTTAAATATTTCTTATGCACTGTCTTGAATATAATATATTTTTTAATATTTTTTGAAATTGCTTTTTAAAATATAAAAAAGCCTAAAATCATCCCTTCTTTAACAGAAAGAGAAAATGTTATTCACGCTTCAAAAGTGCACTTAAAGATTAATCAAAACATGTACGCCGAAATGACATCAGAAAATTGTAACTTTCTTAGACGTCTTCGGAAGTGTTAGTTGTTTTCATATTCAATATTCTTCAAAGAATGTGTAACTGGATTTAAAAATTGATTTTTTTTTTCCCTAAAAGGAAGAAAATAAAAGTTTTTTTTATCGATCCACATTTTGAAAAGTGCTTGCCCGGAGACAGCAGAATTTGTTCTAATACGCCAATCAGTAAATGTAAAATATTTTTAAAATTAGATCCTTAAAAATGTTATATAAATGTGCATTATATAAACTTTTAAATGAAATTTCGAAAAGGGCTTTAAAATTTTAAGGATTTTATTTAAAACGGAATTCTTGGATAATAGACATTCTTATTGCAAAAATATAATTCAGATTACACTAAAGAAAATTATTAAGAAATATTTTGCTGAGTAAAATAATAATGCTAAAATAAAAGTTGAAATCGTTTTCAAAGTAAAATTTTACTATTTATAACAGAATTAGGTGAGGGAATATAATTTTGTCTAGATAAAAAAAAGAGAAATGTTTGTTTCCATAGTAGAATTAGGTGTTATGATAATAGAATTGTAAATACTTTTTGGTTGATTCAATTTTTTAAAAATTAAAATGAGCAAATAAAACTATTATTATTATTATTTTGGTATTTCAAATATTATAGGTAACGTGTTTAGTCGTAAGTGTAAATGTATTTTTTGCATAGATTCATAATTTAAATTTTATGACACACACATCTGATTGAAAAAATGTTTATTTTACTGATACAGATTTTTGATAATACCTACGAAAGGGAATATTAAGCGCATCTTCCCTATCCGATAGAAAAATTCAAACAGTTAAGGAAGAAGTAATTAATTATTTTGTTTGGCACTGTGACAACGATAACTTTTGCACCCATTTATTTTTATTCAGTCGATCACTGTATGAAACGTTATCGTCTGATTTTATATTTGCTGCTCTTGTTCTATTTTATTGGTTCGGTTTGTTAATAAAATAATGGAAGAAAAATTTGCAATGTCTATTTGGAATTGAACAACACGGACCTTGGAATCAGGTAATATATTACAGACCTAATTCGAATTAAAATAATCAGTATAAATGCTAAATTAAATAAAAATAATTTCATTTATATATTTGAAAATTATATACTACGAATGTTCATACACACACACATACAAAACCAAATTTAAAGGCACTGTTACACATATTTATAGTCCACTTTTTCCTTCATTTCATAATAAAATATTTGTATTTTCACCATTTTTTTAAAAAACCCCGTTTTCCTTGTTTAAAAAGTTTCCCATCCATAAACCTAGCTTTAAATGAATCGTTATGTAAAATGTTGTTTTTCTCATTTTCCAAAATCATTTTTAATATATATTTTGCTCTTTTTCATCTACTGCTTACAGCGTAGGAATTTTAAATGTAAATTTTATTCAGTTAAGTAATTTTTCTCAATGTAAAATGAATTAATTGAGGAAAAGTAAGATTTATTCGTGTATATTCCTTCCTAAGCGGACGTGAAAAATGTTTATTTTTAGCAGCAATATATTTGTAAATTCTGATGTTTAAACTCAAATTAACTATCTCAACTGTATGTCATTTATAATAAGCTTCTTTCGATTTCTTGATTTTAAAAATGGCTGGTCTGAAATAATTGGAATGGTTTTTTAGATGTTTGGTGTGATTTTATCAATTAATTCGCGTTTTTAATTGTTCGAAAACATTTTACGGATATTAAATGTCAGAAAGAAAAGAAGCAAATAGTTTTTTTTACTGTTACAGCATGCAGTTAGTTAAACCGCATTTATTAAACAACGGAATAATTTATTTATAATATTTCATAAATATAATAATATTATTATTAAATTGCATATGCTTATTGTCAGAATTATTTTAGTATTCTAATATATTGATTTTCTGCTCAAACTGAAGTGAAATATGTCTCAACATATGTTTTCTGGCTTCAGTACCTCTAAATTCACCTCTATAAAAAAGATAATGATTCAAATATGGCTTCCTTCATGTATAAAAGAATCTCTTACGCTAAAGTTATCTGTATTAATAGCTCTTTTAAAAACAGAAAGCCATTTTTAAGGTTTCCTTTCAAAGCGAGCAAATCGTTTTTATATATACTTGTAAATCTGCATTAAAAATTATCTACGAAATTGTTAGGTATTGCAAGTTATTTCTTATAATAAGTGGATGGATGTTTTTTAATTGATTTAAGATATATGCATAGTTCAAAAAGAAAATCTAAATTTCTCACAGTTATCAAAATTTGTACTAAAAATTCAAATTGGAATTAAAAATGTTATGTATTAGATATAATACTTTTATAGAGTCTGTTGAAAAAAAAATAACTTAATTCACATAATTTTTACCTTTTTCTCACAAAGAATGAATAAATCATAAGAATAATAAATGTGTGATCTTGAGATATATTATGTTTTTTCTTAGTCTTAGTCGAACTTTCCCTAAAATTATACAATAAAATAAATATCTGTATAAATCAGTAAACCTAATTCCATTTGGTATATAGGCACACCCTTGTACAATAATTTAATAATTTATTTAATTTCTTGTAATAGGTAGCTTATGAAAATTCACCTGTCGTTCATTAATAATTTTCTTATTATAAGGCCTTATATATATCTCAATTAAGAAAACCTATTTAATATTTATTCATATTAATAACTTAGATTCATTTATTTTCATCGGATTATTTTTTAATTTAAAATCTATCAATAATGTATTTTAGATTAACTCTGTATAAATATGAAAGTTAAAGGTATTTTTTATTTCAGTTCTTTAAAGGGAGATAAGGGGTTTTCTTATATACTATTTAAATTATATATAAACAAAACATGGTATCAAAACAAAAATATCGTAATTTTTTAGTAATTTCACAATAGTACTCGGACACAAAACGTCTAATTAAATAAACATCCAATCTTAAGGAGAAGTGGCTAAAAATTTTGGACTTGGATGGAATATAAGGAATGTGTATGCGTATTACTCTGTCCACTCTCTCTCTCTCTCTCTGAACTTAAGATTAGGCACTCACTCTATAAATCCCCGCTTTGGCGTCAGGTCCAAATACCTACTTTCAGCACTATCTTTTCAGCAACAAATTCCAAGGTATAATTTTAAAAGGCATACCCTGTAAAATATTTTACGTAATTTTCTCCAAATTTCTTGTTTCTATGTTCAAATTATTCTCAAAAAACAGGCTGTACAGTAACCTTTAGAAGGCAGGGTTTTATAAGATTCGAGGAAATGCCGAGCTGGAAAAATTTTTTAAAAACAACACTGTTATGGATGTTAGTAAAACCAAAATAAATATTTGAAAACAATAGGCCTCGATTAAAAAAGCTGAATAATTAACTCTGCAGTAGAAAATATCTTTAAGCAAAAACACTAATTTTTCTTATACTTTGTCATGATTGAATTTCAAGCTAAAGATCCATTTTGTTCGCTAGATTTGAGGTCACTGAAAAGATGCACAAAAACTATTGTAAACAAACCTCAAAATGCATGACCTGGGTGTGACCACAATAGCCGAGTGGAAATGGTCATGAGCTTTCGGTGATCTCCACCAAAGGACCCATTCCCTGTTAGGGTACTAATTTCGTCTCAATGGTCACGTAGGAAAGTATCCAAGACTGGACAATCCGACGCTTATGTTTTAAGGAAGTCAACCTTCGACCTCCCTTTATCCAGCCTACAGAAAGGTAACTGGCTCAGTTCCCCCACCTATCTCTGACTTCAAAATCCTCCACCCGAGGGGTAGCAAGGACCAATGACCAAATAGTAATCCCGGCTACGTTCAAACAGAAGATATTCTGCTTCACGTGAGACTTGGAAGGGCGGGACGTATACGATGTTTAAAGAGACACGAAAAGGGGAAACCCACACCCTGCAGAGACGCTTGAACACTCTGCAAGCTTCGACACTCTACGACGCCCCAACACACTCCAACCGACTTTCTCGCCTATTGACTTCTAGATTCGCCTATGGACTCTCCTCCCGCTTACAGTGGCTCCAGATAACGAGTATTCCAATGTCGTCCTAATGCAGCCTTTCACAAGAGTGATCCGGCCTTAACAGCGAACTCAACAGTGCTGTGCCTTAGCACGCTCATTGCCTGTGTTGTCCAGTTGCGGGTTTGATACCTAATGCGACCGAAGACCCATCATATAAAGAGGTTGATTCCCACTTAATCTGTCGGGCATAAGGTCCTCCTATTCGCCTGCTGAGGAAGTCTCGAGCATTCTAATTTTTTTTATAAGTTGCCATGCTCAGGTATCGTCGTCACTTGATCTTGGCTAAAAGTACAAGGTTCATCGCCAGTAGCCCTCGTGTTGCCTCACAGTGCGATGCAAATTATCGATTGAAACATAGTCTGTAACAAAAGGATATCTGATTTGATGCATTATTCTCGTAACTTATACAACACACCATGGGAGATTTAATTTCACTTTAACAAGCAGAAAACACTCATTATTTCGCTTGATGAATATTTGAAGAGGGAAAAAACCAGGTCATTAACTTGACAGAAGCGTCCCCTGCCACGAAACGCTGCTTTAATTGGCTCCCGTGGCTCAAACTACCAAAAATCAGTGACTCAACTCATAATTTTGAATTGATTCAGACCTGTGAGTTGAATAAATTTTCCTAATTTTCACACAACACAATGAAACTTGAGAATTTCTACGTTTAAAGGATTTCATAAGCAGTGAGTGTGTGCGTGTTGTCCCAAAATTAAAAATTAAAGGAATGTAGAATAAAAAGACTACTTTATCTATAGTATTCGTGTGACTGATGCAGCCGATTAATTATATTCGAGAACTCGTAACCGGCGTTGTTTCAGTCGAGTTGTGATCCTGGTACCATGAAAGACGGGCTGACGTTCTTTACCACTGCTGAAATTCTAACTCCTCAGAGTGGCGTTGTGTGGAAGTCCCTCAAGTGCCGTTCCCATCACTTGATTGGTGCTCAAAATTACAAGGTCCGTGGTCAATAAATGGATACGATATCTCGTGTAGCTACAAAATGCGATATTAATAACTAATCAACCAGCAGTGTTTTCGTGATTCTGCAATTTAAATCTACAATGAATTATAAAGTAAGAATAATATGTAATAAGGGAATTGAGAGAAAGAAGTAGAATTAATATTAGTAGTTCAATCTTTAATAAAATTTAATTATAGGCTTCTGCCATTCAAAACAAAAGCAGGAAATAAAATACGGAAATGGAACATGAGAGTACGAATGGAACTAATAGGTATAAATAGACCGGAGCTATTGATTGATGTTTACCATGTCTGTGAGAGAAAGGTCTTTTTGTCGATCAATTAAAGAATGATTTCTCAAAAGCTGAAACAAAAGTACTATGCACGTGAAAGAGATTAAACGAACAAAGAAATATAGCGATATGAAGCTATATATTGTTCAATGATAAATCACAAACGGTTTCATGATAAAATAAAAACTACTGATAGAGAGAGATCTGAAATTAATTAATTATTGGCCTATTTAAGACCAAAAAGGATAACATGTCATGAGCAAGTTGTGACATTCAGGCAAAAGTTTATATTTAGTCGTTTCCCCCAAAATATCGTCACCTTTCATATTTACATAAATATTACGTTATTTCTGATTGTTTAAAAAAAATACTGTTTGTTAATTTATTATTATTATTATTTTGAAAAAGACGTACATGTTTCGATTTTTTATAGTTAAACAATGGTACAAATAAATATTTTATCAAATTAATAAATATAAAATAAAATATTAATAAATCTAATTCTGCCAAGTAAAATTTCAAATTAAATCAATTTTTCTTTGTTCGTTCTTTTTGTTCTCAAAACAAAGTTTTGTTCCATTTAATAAAAATCTTTTGCTTCTATTTTTTTGATGAATATTTCATTACTTGAGGAAATTATTATGCTTTCAATGTGTTTTTGTCGTTTTGATGTCTTACTTTGTCGCATTTCCTTAATAACCATTAATATATATATATATATATATACATATTTCATCAAAACGACGGTATATTTTTTTCAGATATGAATCAAAATTTATTTTCAAATATTATTTATATTACGGTGAAAAGATTCATTTGACTGAAACAGTTTTATGATGCATCATTTATTACTTGAAAAAAGTTATATGGGAAAGTATGTTAACGCAATCTAATAAGTAAGCAAAAAGAAAAAAATAATTGCTGATTCATTGGCTGTATTTTCCCATGTTTTCCGTATTGTTTTTTAACTGAACTACTATGGAGCTCACTCACGTAATAAAGAGGCGACACAAAGAACTCACATCATGACAAATATCAATTAAAAAATAATGAAATCTTCAAAAAAAAAAAAGCACTTGCATAGATAAATAGGTAGATTTTTAATTAATATAAATATATCATTCAAGGTAATTTAATTTATTAAAAGAATATTTGAGACACAATTCCTTTTACAATAAGATTCTTTTAATCTAATAACATGCTAAAAAGGAATTATTATATCACATGGTGAAATAATAATAATGCTGTTAATTTAAGGTAAATGTTATTCAATTTACATTATCTTGTCTAGTATTCATGGAATGGTAGAACAACCCCTTTGATCAGGGGTGGTCAACCCAAATGACCTCGCGGGCCACTTCGGAAGAACTTTACAATCCGGCGGGCCGCATAAAAAATATATATCTTTATGTTGGATTTGGATCCATTACAAACATTTGTTGGAGTGAAAATTTAAAACAAACTGATAATTTATTATTTTTTTTTCATTGTTTTTCATATATACAAACATAGATAACATAATAATAATAATGCAATGATCAAATAATGTTTACTTGATTTAATTAGTGACATATCTGTTTCTTAACCCCTTCACACTTAGTTTTTGCAAATCAGTCTCAATTCATGTGTATTTGCGTATCGTAACTGATGTTGCAGATTTTCGTGCTTTAATTTTGAGCACTGTTTATGTTTGATAAATTTCAATTTAGAAAAAAAAAAGAGATTCGCAGTAACATAAGCAGCGTGATAAAATAATAACAGTTATGGGATTTATTTTTTACAAAAAAAATCTTTAAACAAAATAGTCGAATTTTGTAAAGTTGTAAAGAATCTCGCGGGCAGGCAAAATTATTCAAGGCGGGCCACATGTGGCCCCCGAGCCGTGGGTTGGACACCCCTGCCTTGGATGAATAATTAATCAGTTTTCAATAATTTCTGTAAATTTATTTTGGTCTTTATATTTATGTATGTATTACAAATGAATTTTTTCACATTCTCAAATTACTCGAATTCGGTCGTGGAATAAACAGGAAATACAATACATTAATATTACAGCTATTACAGGTAAAAAATGTTCTTTCAAAGGTAATGAATTTGAAATAGCCATTTACATACTTAGCTTTCATGTGTAGTGAAAATATCACTAATATTCCATTATTATCTGTTACCCGCTTCGCTGGGTATTTTATGATGATGTATGACTATACTTGTATAAACATTTTTAAGCTATTGATTTTCAAGTCTTAACATTAAGCTTTCAATTGTATTACAAAACATTTTTATCTCTCTTGATTTAAAACGAACAGAGTTCGAATTTGTAAAACGGAATATTTTTGTCTTTTACGACCTTGTAAGCTCATCCCTTGGAGTCAATTTAAAAACAAAACATGTTTTTAGATAATTTCTACTCAACAAAGAAACGCTCATCCCATATTTTGTCCGTAGGTGTAATAGATCAAAAACAGGAATTTTTTTATCTATAACACCCCCGTAGCCCTTTAGTGGGAGTGAATTTTAACAAAACCCGTTTATAGAGGATCTCTTCTCAACAAAAGAAACACACTAGCTAAATTTCGAGTCTGTAGGTTTAATCTATCTACGGAAATTTCTGCGGGCATATGGGTTTCTAGGAACTATCAATCCCGTGTCTGGCAAAAAGTCTATTTGAAAGGATCGACGAAGTTGGATTTTCATGCTTAAGGCTGTTTTCGCCATATTTACAAGAGCGTGAACTTGACGCGGAGCACATTTTCGGACAGAAAAAATGCCTCAATTTTTATAAAAATTTGTGACATTGTAGCTCGTGCATTTGTTTATAATATAGTGTTTTTAAAATTTCAAAATATTTCATAAATAATTAGTTTTTTCTTTTAACATGTGAAGGGATAGCTCATTTAGCTTTACGGTATAGAAAAAAAAAAATGCAAAACACATTTTGTAAAAGAAAAAATGTGTCCCAAAACTGGTATAAAAATAAGTAGTATGATAAAATAAGTGATTCTCTACAGGATAATGTAGCCAGAATATAATATTAATGTTTGTGTGTGAATACTTTTATATCTGAAAAAATATTCCGAATTTGACCCCTATTCCTTAACCTTAGCCAAAGATAGCCTTAAGGAGTACTGTAAGGCTATTGGAAGAGCGGCGGCAGGCTAATAGGCGGGGCTTTTCTGAAGTTTAGTATCCAGCGAAGAGAGAAACTTTCTATTGGTTCTGGAAAAGTGAGTATAATGGCTCTAAATGGCTGCCCAGGGGATTGGAATCAATTTTGGGATTGGAGAATTTTGGACCAGTACGATCAATGGTGTATATTTGTATACATCCCACAAACAAATATATAAACATTCAAATTTAAATATAACATAATTGAGACATAGTAAACGAGAACTCTTTCCAAAATAAAATTACTTTTTATTTAAGAAACCTAATTATTCCATTATGGGCTGAATAATAGCACAATTCTATTAATATTTAATCAATGTAAGTAGATTTTATTGGATCCTGTACCAGAAAACTGGTTGTGAATGCCGAGTGATGTACCGTACTGATCAATAATTCACTCTCTACTGCATTTCGATCTTTGTGAACAAGTGAAAAAGTTTCCTGTGAAGTGGATAACGAACCGAATTGTTCTGACTGACCTTCAACAGATAACATACCTTTTTCCAGAAATAGAACACAGCACAATCTATACTGCAATCAATAAATCCAGTATCGCTCTTTCTAGGAAGTGTTGCGATTACTAAAAAGTAAAAAAATGTTGACTTGTGCTAGGATGTTTTAACATTAAAGTTTTGTTCATTGATTTTCTTTAAATTGCGGAAATTTAGTCAAATCATAATTATACATTGTTGGATCTGATAGTTTCATTTCTTATTTTAATGTAATGTTATTTTAATGATTTTGTTCCGTTTGCGTTTGTATAAATATTGTTGCAAACCTAGATTAAATACATGCTATTTTTTTGCGGTTAAATTTCTAAAATTCATTTTTTGTGAAGTTTTGCACTTTGGGATTATGTGCACTTTTATATACAGTAGGACCCCAATTTAAAGAATTCATCAGGACTGAACAATTTGTTCGTTAAATCGGGATAATTCGTTACTTCGGGGTCTAAATAAAATTCGAATTTTTTGCATTTACCTTTTGGAATTTCTACAATAAGCAACTACACAAAAGTATGCTCAGATAGAAACTGCACATTTTTTATTCAACGGCTAAAAATACTATTAGTGGATTTTTACGCACCAGTTAATTGGAAATTTTAAAATACTGACAAACAGTTGTTTGGAAATCATTTTGATTCCTGACTCGAAAGAGTTCTTTTTTCAGCTTTATGCAGAGAAGAAATTACTGTATCATTTACATCCTGGAGTTAGGTACGTTTTCACAATTTCCAAGCAATGCAAAACATTAGAAAATGTAACAATTCTTATAGCAGTTTCATTATCTTCTGCATCAGAATCGCTATTTATTGGCTCCGACAAATCAACAGTTTCTTGAATTTCAGTTGCATAGATAATAGCAAATGCAGCATAATCGTTAAAATCCTAAAATATTTCCCTATGTTGGGGATTGGAATGAGGTAAAGAAGGAGTTTCTTGTGTCCTGTTCAAAACTCATACGTTAGGTTGTGACAGGGCTTTATCGCGTTTCCACACTAATCCTCTTGGGGAATCTTTGGGGCCAGAATTGAGTTATTTCAATTCAATCTTCTCAAGAAGAAAGCACGATATGCAGATTAGTTAATAGATATATAATTTAGCTTTAGCATTCGCGTGGAAGTAGATTAGAAGTAGAATAGTAGAAGAATAGTAGTAGAATAGAGGAAGGAGACAGAAAGTTGAGATGCTGAATGCCGTGAGCTATTTGTAAGATATTAAATATAGAAGTGTAATTATAGAACGAACTTTAGCGTGTGTTAAGGTATCTAAGATAGATAAAGATTCTTAGGATAACTTCTCATAAAGATAGTAATTAGGATTTCAGGAGCTATTTACTTAGAATATATAATTACGTAGTATCACTCCTAATTATATCCCTCTAGTAAGACTTGTATTCCGTTGATCAATATATATTTAGACAATAATAAATTAGATTTATCATGGCGAATTTGGGGGATCAATCATTTCCTCCTACAAATCTAGGTCGCGTAGATGAAGAGATGATACCCCTGGGCCGGGGGGTATTAAAATGTTAAACTTATAACTCATCTACATCGTTTAAGTCTAAAAACACTTTGCACCCTTTGCCGTTGAAAGTTTTTACTTACAAGAAAAAAAAATTCTGTTGTGGACAACAAAAAAAAAAAAATGTCATTTGAAAAAAATAAATCCAAATTTTCTAACACAAATTAGTAAGCAAAATTTCGGTTGTTGAAATAATTCGTTAATTCGGGGCTTATTATTCGTTAAATAGTAGCTTTTGCCTTCATTTTAATCAGGGAAAGAGAAAAATTCATTAAATCACGAAATCCGTTAAATAGCTGTTCGTTAAATCGAGTTCCGACTGTATACTTATACTAACCGTTATCCGACCGCTTCGCTGGGTATTTTATAAAGTATAGGTGTCACGACCAGCAGGTTGCAGATGTAAGAGGGTTCGAAGAAGCAGACAGGATTTTAAAAATAGATACTTCTATTTTAGATCTAACACTTTATGAATGATTTATAATTTATTCCGTAAGCTTGGGAGCAATCTTAAATCCAAATTCTTAATCTAATTTATGAGATTATTCAAAAAGACTTAACTGTGGCCGGAGTTCCTTATACCAGTCCTTCTCGAACAACGATAGCTTGGTACAGATCCACGATTATTTCTTTCCACAACTCCGGGTGTATTTCTAAGATGAATATTAATTTCAACTCACACGACTTCCTAGTCACAATTCACTTTCTACTATTCCGAGATTTCCCGATTAACCCCAAACACCCCAATGCCAGGGTTTAAATAGCATTTACGTTAGCATAAAATCAAGTGATGCCTACGGAAAGCGGTTTTTAAACTAAAATCGTAGTTAAAGAATAGTTCCCCCAAGAGGATTAGTTGAAGTACCGCGAATAGAACCCGTCACATGGTTACTTATTGCTTTTTTTCTAACCATAAAACTTTCAATAGTATTCAAAAATATTCTCTTATACCCCTCACCTCTTGATTTAAAAAAGACTGGAATTTCTATAAAGGAAGTCTGTGATTCATTCTGAGGGATTTTTACCAAACCAAACAAACATACCATAATTTCAAGTCTGTAAGTCTATTATTTCAAAAATTGGAATTTTTTTTTTTTTTTTAATGCCCCCCAAACCCCCCCCCCCCCTCCCCTTCCACCTCTAAAGGAGTCGATTTCCGTAACTGATTTTTAGTGCATCACTATTCAACAAATGAAACATGCTGCCAAATTTCAAGTCTGTAGGTCTAACAGTTCAAAAACAGGCACTTTCGTCTGTAACACTCCCGTAACCTCCCTTGGAGATCAATTTTTGCTACACCCCGTTCTTAACGGATTTATACTCAACAAAAGAAACATGTCTGCTAAATTTTAAGTCCGTAGGAGTCTCCATATGATCTCGTGTTGATTGAGTGAGAGAGTAAATATAATATAAAAGGTAGATAGAAAGAGATAAATTTAGTAATTTCGTACACAATATGATTTAAATTCAAGAGAGCATAGAAATATTTTCATTATAAAATTTTTTTATTTAATCAAAGCGGAATTAAGTATTTTTTAATTTATCTATACATAATAAACAAAAATTCCGTATCTTATTTGAGTTACGTTTCAAAATTGTTCGTTTTAATTGGTTGATTGTATTATTCACAGTAATTATGAGTTTCTACGAAAATTGCCGAAGTGGCTTAGCATATATTCGTGTATAGCTTTCCGAATTAAATATTCTTTATAATGAAGATTTGATATATAATACAACCCCATAAACAAAATGTAATATAAATAAAACGTTGCATCATTTTTATAAAATGTGTAGAATATACAAATCTTTATTTATGATTTTTAACCATTATTCCTGTAAACTGTTTCCTAAATGAACTAAAAACTAAATTGTAAACGAAAAATATTTAAAAAAAATTAACTTATTTTCATTTTTTAATATAACTAATATTTTGAATATAAATATAAATCATTTATTCTTTTTGTGTTGATGTGACCCCTTTTTATTAATTATTTATAAACTACCAGTTGCTAAAAATTTCCATTTAGCTGTTCTAAAGAACAGTTGGGGAAATTTAAACGACCATCCTTTTAAAAACATTTTGCAACGCGCTTCTGAGTAAGTAGAAACATAAAAAAAAAAAAAAAAATCCGAGGAAAACAAAGGTTTCCATAAATACAGAACTAAAGTGAATGTTTATAAACAGAAATCTTTCCAGGAAGAAAACACTGTAATTGTTTCACGTGATAGATAGAATTAAGAACGCGCGCCAGTAAATGTTCTAAAAAAACTCTTTTAGTGTTATAAAGGATGCAAAAAAAAAAAATTTAACTTTTAAGGGATGGAAGAGAAGCTTTACTCTTTGAAAAAATTTATTCGAACTCCTCTTTCAATCGATATGTTAATGTCGTATCGTACAGTAACTAGAAAAAAATTCGAAATACAGAATTTTTTTTACTTATTAGAAAGCTTATTCAAGATCTATATCACATTTTGGAATTAAAAATTTTTCTGTTTCAAACCAGTTTAAAAAATATTAATTTTCCAGAGTAGCATTTTCATTTATTATCAATAATTTATTTTACTGGCATTGCTAAGTTCAAAAGGATGTTCTTTAAGCATATCATAAATGCAACATAGTCTCCTTGGTCATGTAATGTCAAATAAAAGAAAATTTAAGCATAAAATATCCATTTATTGCCTCAATGGTTTCAGCGTGTGAATAGTTTTATGCACGAAAACATTTTTCTAGTTCTCTAATTATTATCATTACTATTCTAATTCGAAGTACTCTTAAATTCTACACTGTGTGCAGCCCATTAAAAAAGAAAGAAAGATACCTTATTTAAATGCGAAGCAATAATATTCATTCAGGGACTTTGCTACTATTAAGCTTAAATCGAAGCAATGTATAAAGTTACAGCAATAACTTAATCATATTTTCATATTTTTTGAACAATTTTAAGATTTTCAAGGAGAACGTGTTCTATTTTGGGAAATATTTCTAAATACAACTGGTATTAAACAAGCAAATTATGAAAATATTTTTAAAAACTTCTTAATGGCAACTATGAATCATTTTTAATTCGATAGTTTGACCTTCTGCTATTTTTGTTAAGATATTTTCTCTGTAATAAAACCCTTAATGGTTAAATGTAGTCAATCAAAAAATTTCATAAATTTATGCATTTTTAGAATTTTTTTCGAATTTTTTATTTTAAAACTTGAAATCGTAAAAGCAGATCAAATCCATTTTCTTTTAGAAGATATAAAAATAATATTTTTCAGTTTTAAATAATTTTTAAAAGTTTAAATACTTGCTCATGTACTTTATTTATTTCAATTCACCACTTCTGCATAAACTTTCAAAGTACTTCATTTATGAGTTAATATGGTAATCCCTTTTTATTTTCTTTACTTTTTTACCCTTTTTTTACTTTATTTATTTAGTTAGCTCATTTCGAATTTATTGTTTTATCAGTTTACTTTGATTGGCTTAGCAACACACGAGAGACATGCTACCTAAAATTAACTGTAGTCAAGAATCAAAGAAAAGAACTCGATCTGTGTAGCCGTGCTTAAAGAAAAAAATCCTGACAATGAATTCAATAAAGGTTCCCTTTCAAATTATTTACTTTAGTAATTCAAATTACTATATCAATCATTCCCTGCTTAAAATATTTAAAAGCATTATTTTATTTTTAAGAAAATTATCAATAAGAAAATATTTATTTTTATAGACAACTATTAAATTAAAAAGATCAACCGATAAAAAAAAACTGGAACAAAGATCTCTCTTTATTTTAAAAAAATGTGTTCGCACGAGCGTCAGCAATTTTTCCTGTATAAATAAACGTATTCAATCATTTTAATTGCAGTACAATTGGCTGCGATAGTTGATAATTATGGTCACGAGCCCGTTTCCAGCGTGTCAAGAGTTCGAGTCCTAAAGCACTGAAGATCCTCCGTGTAACATGGCGGATGCACGTTAAATCTCTTTCTGGGCTCAAAATCCTCATATTGAAGCGTGATAGTTTGGAGAGGGGTTGCCAGCTCAAGTGTTGTCCTCGTCACTTGACCGTGTTTCAGAATTACGAGGTTCGTCATCAATATCACCTCGAGTTGCTTTATAGTGCGACATTAATAAACTTTCATACAACTGGCATTATTTAAATCGAACGATTTTGACGATTTTGGTATGTTATATTATAAGCCCTTTGATATCTTCAGTTCTCCATCTTAATTCCAAGCCTTGAGAAACTCACTTTTATAATGAAAAGGTGTGACGGGTCTTTACGCGACCTTCACCAACTAATCCTCTTGGGGAATCTTTGTGCTAGCATTCGCGTTTATTTCACAGCTATCCCTCTCCAGAAGAAACCCTGAGAGGCAAATTAGTTAGAGTATATAAAATTAGAGTGTAATAATCGTTGGTCAGAAGGAGCGGAGTATCTGAATGCAGTGATACTATGGTAAGAATTAGAATTTACGCATCTTGACTAAAAGACGGATTTTGGCTACTAGACTAAATTAGTGGATCAAGAATTAATAAGATAGGATTGATTAAAGCTAAACTAATCTGATTACGTGCGCTTATTCACTTAAGGTAGTTGTTTTCTTTATATTACTCCTAGGGCTTTCGTTTGTAGATTAATTTGTTGTAGAATATTACAATTGATTATAATAATAAATTATATTTGTCATGGATAGTCTTGGTCATGCATCGTTCCCTCACACAGCTTTAGGTAGACAAGATAAAGAGGAAGCGACTTCAGGGATAAGACCATTACAAAGGGATCATCATGAATTAAAATTTCATTGTTATAAGATATGTTATAAGTAAGCCCCATCGAAATTAGCTCAGTACCTCTGGAAGAGGCCGTAGTCGCTGAATTTATATGGTCGAGAATTCGTTGGTTCTGGCACCACTGAAGACCCACCACGCAGAGGATATGATACACGTCAAACCAGTGGAAACTCTAAATCAGGGATCGACAACTTGTGACGGGCTCATCACGCTTTCTATTAATTTTCCTCTTGGTTTCTTTGTGGCCGAAAGAGGCAAATCCTTTCCTACCAAATCCAGAAGCGAAGCGTGATTATTCAAATTAGTAACCTTTTAAATAGCAGAAGTAAAATAGCGTAAGCGTGTGGCCTTTTGGGAAGTGATTATGCTAGTCGGAGTTTAAACGTGTAAGCTTGTAATATGGTCGCTCTTTAGTGACCATATCTTTGATTGTCAGCGTGAATTAGAGGTGTGGGATTCTCAAAATGAATAGATATTTTAAAATTCTTAATATGACTTTATTAAAAATATAACTTAAATTTCTAACAATTTAGATAAATTTATATGTGAAAATCTAATGAACCAAACACACAGCAATAGTTAAAGCGAATCACGTAATTTAGACCACTTTATCTAAATAATTATATTATCCGCCTACTTTCAATTCTGATAATATTACAAGTCCTAATATCAAATAATCAGTCCTACCTTAATCCAAACTAAGATTCTATTACGGTACGGAAACGTCTGGGCGTGCGTTCAATGGTATGCACCTTGTATCAATGGTTCGATATCCTGGTAACTTTACGATAGGCCGTCAATTCACACTCGTATCTTTTCCAAACATAACTTTCCCTAAATTGCCATACTGCTTACTGAAACTTCTGTTCTTTTAAAAGCTATCTTATTTCCATTTCATAATCGCATTTCGCTTCTTGGATTTTGGTTGGAAAAGAGTTGCCTGAAATAATGGCCGTCAAAGAACCCAGAGGTTATGTTACAGAAAAGACGCGTGGGCCCGTCACAAGCTGAAGTAAGCCAATATTCCAGTGTCAGCTATCCGTGAAAGTGCGTTCAAGCAAGGTGGATACCATTCCACGAGAGATAAGGAAATTACATCGAAGATTCGGGAGTGCTCCTGCTACCTAGGATATAGTGGTAGGATCATTCAAGTTAATATTAGGAACTGTGTATAAACTGAGATTAGGAATAGGCGTAAAGTTAAACATAGTGATTAAGGTCGCGATTATTTGGTAATACGTATTGTGTGTTTCTCACCTCAGATCCACTATATATAAGTTAAAATATAAATATTATCATTGTTAGGGTTTAAGTTAAGATCTTAATAAAGAGATATTAAGATTATGGCAACGCCTGATTATTTATTCACTCCCACACCCCTAGGTCACGAAGATAACTTAGAAGTAAGGTATCACCCACGGGTGAATGCTTTACAAACTTTATAGCTGTGGTGTGCCAAGCCAATATACCAATAGGATTCAGAGTGCTACGAAGTCAGAAATATTTGAAACAATGCGATTCCCACGGCAATGCTTCCAGAGTTAGGGAATTAGAGCTCCAAAACACAGATTTAGAGTTTTATTATACACTGCTATTTATAAAAAATGCCACACCATGAAGGAATCGTCAGAATTAAAGGAATTTTGAAGAAAATATGAATTATAGGATGTTAGTAAAATAGTAATTCAGAGCCACCATGCATGCGTGGCGTGCGCAGCGCCCTCTGAACTGATGCCGAAAGCATATAAATAGAGGGCTGTAGCGGGACGTTGAAAATAGTTAATGATTATTTGTTAGTGGCGAACATTTAGTGAGACCTAAGTATGCCTCCACGACAAAATAAGGAGAAATTCCAACAACTTACGGATTTTGAACGGGGGAGGATTATCGGCCTTCGAGAAGAAGGATTTTCCTATTGCGCAATAGTAGATAGTGTGCAGCGGAACAGTTCGACAGTGAAGTGAGATTGGAAGCATTGGACCGACGAGCACAGCACAACTGGAAAAACTGGTAGTGGGCGACGGAAGGGGACGTCAGCACGTCACGATCAACACCTGCTCCGCATAACGGTGAATGACCGTACAGCTTCCTCCAGGCAGCTGGCAGCATGTTGGTCTACTGCTTCAGGTATACTAATGTCGACTTCGTCAATTCGTTGACGTCTTCTGCACAGTGGATTGCGCGCAAGGGTGCCTTTAGACAGAATCCCCCTCACGGCAAACCATCGACGGCTGCGTCTACAATTGGCTCATGAGCACAGAGCCTGACAAGCTAATTGGCACCAAGTTGTCTTTTCAGATGAATCATGCTTCAATTTATGGAACCATGATGGCCGCATTCGTATTAGACGCAATGCCGATGAACGCTGCCTTCCAGAGTGCGTTATCGAACGACATAGTGGCCTAACACTCAAAGTTATGGGATGCGATTTCGTATCAGGGACGATCCAATTTTCTATGAATTGAGGGTAATCTCAATAGCAACAGGTACGTCCGTGAAGTGCGACAGCCCGAAGTCGTTCCCTTCCTTCAAGGCATCCCTGGAGTCATCTTTCAGCAGGATAATGCACGCTCACCTGTTGTAAAGACTGGTCGAGACTTCTGTTCTGCCAAACACATGCAACTTCTTCCTCGGCCTGCTTATTCGCCGGATATGTCGCCTATTGAGCATGTGTGGGATTTGTTTGGTCGGGGTCTCGCTCGTGATCCGCATCCTGCAGCTTCAAAAGGAGAAATTTTGCTGCGCATACAAGCAATATGGAATTCTCTTCCACAAGCAGACATTCAAAATCTGTTTGACTCCATGCCACGTCGTTTTGCAGCACTTATTGCTGCGCGTGGTGGCTACACCAAATACTGATTTCGGACACTTAATATTGTTTTTTTTTTGCTTTGAAAATTTCGTCATTTATTTGTACTAATACAAGTCGTTTGTGCATTAAATATCATTTAATTCTGGTGATTCCTTCATGGTGTTGCATTTTTTACAAACAGCAGCTTATATTAATCATACATCATTTAAAGATATTTTTAAACATAAAAAAATAAGCTACATAAAACATAACTGTTTTTTCAATATAAATAAAAAATTTTAAATTGTACATCTATTACACATTTTTTAAAATGTTTATTAAAATAAGAAATAAACTTAAAGTATAAGTATTCCTGCAATGTAGTGAAATAAAAAAGATTAAAATTTTAATGCAAACCTTATATTTGTGAAGCCCTACTTAATATTCTAATATCAGGGATATAATTTGTGATTTTATATTTGATTAGATTCTGAATGTTCAGTTGCTAAACAAATTCTTTGTGGTCTCAAAATACATGTCATATGAGATTAATTAATTATATACGTAGAACAAAAAGAGGAAAGCAGAACACACACACGGAATTTTCGTCAAACAATTAAATCACTCCAGTATTGGCGTATAGAAATTTAAATAGCTGTCGGTTTATAGATAGTTATCTTCAAAATCTTTGCATATACAATATAATTCAGTAAATTTTGCTTCTAATAACTCAGATTTTTTTTCACGACGCAGCAATGAATGAAGCTACATTTTACAAGTATTGCACAATCGTTTTGATTTGAAATGAACATTTATTACTAAGAATGGGTCACATTTAAACTGAGGGGCTTTTTTGCATAAATCACACAAACTACACACAAGTAAATTTAGCAAAAATCTTATATGGCAAAGAATTGAAAGTAAGAAATAATATTTATGCGTAAGAAGCAAAGAGGAAAGACGGAGAGATTTAATTTGATCTCATAACTTTGTACAATGCCACTGAGAATTGCTCCACGTGCCACATGTGCCATAGTTTGCCGACCCCTGCTCTAAATCCACACTGTGGCGAGATGTGAAAGTTCGGAGAGAGGCATGTCATCTCAAACGTCGTTCTGGTCAGCTCGACACGGTTCCAAATTTATAAGTCCGTCGCAAATCGTGTCGCTTCAAGGTGAGACGTAAATAGGCTCAATTTATGTGACGTCATAGTCACATGATAAGGATAACCACGTGTTTTTAGCCAATCAGTTAATTTCATGTAATGTCATAATCACACGATAAAAGTAATCATGTGTTTCCATCAGATCAGCTCATGGGCTTCGTTACTGCCAACTTTTGATGTTTTCAGAAACTTTTTGTTAAAAAATACAGATTTGTCAACAACAATAATTCACATAGGTAGACAAAGTTATTTAAAAATACATGCGTAAAATAAGATGTTTTTTTTATTTTAAAATTTTTTGAAGAAATTAATTTTTTATAACAATTGAACATTTTTACTCACTTATAAAATTTGA
This sequence comes from Trichonephila inaurata madagascariensis, assembly GCA_019973955.1. Classification (NCBI taxonomy): domain Eukaryota; kingdom Metazoa; phylum Arthropoda; class Arachnida; order Araneae; family Nephilidae; genus Trichonephila; species Trichonephila inaurata. Next base: position 38,242 of record BMAV01012786.1, read on the forward strand.
AATTTTACCCAAGTTTTACCAATAGAATAACAAGTACAAGTTAGTTAAATATCAGTTTTGAATTCAGTGGAGAACACGCGTATGTCTTAATCATATGATCGTCGTGAATGGACTCAATTCATTTGATGATAATGATAACCACGTGTTTTCAGCCAATCAGAGTTCAAAATCTCATGCGACTTCATAGTCACACCAAAAAAGCAATCATATGTTTCCAGCTAATCAGTACATGCGTTTTGTTGCCAACTTTTGATGTTTTCAGGAACTTTCTCTTAAAAAATACAAAATTGACAGCAGTAATAATACACATAGGTAGACAAAATGCATTTTATTTAAAAATACATGCATAAAATAATTTTTTTTAATTTTAAATTCTTTTGAAGAAATTTATCTTTTATAACCTTTTGACTCAATTATAAAATTTGAAATTTTAATCAAGTTTTACGAATAGAAAAACAAATACAATTAGTTACTGTTTATTATTGTTTTAAATTCAATGGAGAACACATATTTTTCTAAATCATGTGACCTTCATGAATTGAGCCCGTTAAAATTTAATAAAAAAACAACTATATCTGACGCTCAAAATACCTCACTCTTTTCTCTTTTTCTTTTTTCTTTTTTTTTCTTTTCAAAACTAATATCTCGTTATTTTTCACGCAATAATGCAATTCACTAACTGTCGTGAGTATTTAAACTAACGAAAAATTCATGAAAGCGGCTTCTTTTATCTTAATTACTATTCATCTTATTCTTCAAAAACCTTCCTGATATTTTATTTTAATTTTCATTCATGAAGAGCGGAATTTTAACAATCGGAAGCTGAAAACTGTACGTAAATTAATCTTATCTATACAATACAATCTAGCATCGCGATTTCCTATGCATTTGATGATCACGGTAGTAACTATTCAATTCTATTGTTCTAGACTACGATCTGAATCACGTCCGATGAACTTAGAATTAGTGGATGTTATTTAGCTACAATATCAGGTTATTGAACTGCCTCGGCAAAAATTAAAGATAAAAAGAATGTTCTTTTTTAGCATAATATTGTCGCATTTTCACACAAAAATGAACTATGGAATAGATTATTCAGTGAATTATCTGTCTATATTTCTTGCGTATTATTGGTGAATCGGAAGAAATCCTGATAAAAATGCATTATCTTTCGTGAATATTTTCCGATACTTATAATTTTCTGACAATTATATTGTTTTATTTTAATTCATTCTATATATTAATTAGTTGGGTAGAATTTTTGCTTCTACTTCTTAAAGGAAGAAATAGAATCCTAAGAATTTTCCTGATTTATAATATGTACCTGCTAGATATATTTAAGTTGTTTTTTCCAAAACAAAATGTCTCTCTTCGTATTTTTTTCAGTATAATTATTAATTTTTGGTTTTCTAATAAAATAGAGCTACTCAGTTCTCATTTTTTGAAGTTCGCTTTGATTTTTAATTACTTTATTTTGTAATTGAAGTTTTTTTCTTTCGATTTTTCTTCCAACGAGCCAATGTTGATTTGTAGAAGATGCTTGTGTGATACATAAAGAACTAATTAAAAGGAATTTTTCGTAATACGTAACAGTTTTAGATATGTAATCAAGAGGAGTAACTGGGAATTGATCCATAATATGGAATAGCTGCCAACTAACTACCTTTGTAGTTTTGTGCGGATTTATTTTGGAGAGCATCAAATTTAGGATTGTTCTCTGCAAATTTCAGCTGAAATTTGCATACTTTTTTTTTCGATCAAATAGTTCTATTTACCTCAAGCTTTACTTTTTTCATACCTTTCAAACTGAGAGCTTGTGTAGTTTATATATATATAAAATAAAAGAACTTTCTAGTTCTTATTTTATTTCTGTAAGTCTATTTTCCTATACAAACACTTTAATTAAAATAATTAAATAAAAGTACATAAACAATTGTTAATATTCTCAAGCAATTTATAAGTACTCTTAATATGCATGAAGTTTAAGATGAAATTTTATTTTTAAAAGACATGTTTGTATGTATAAAGAACTGTGTTTATTAGAAAAGAGGTGGTCCAATAGCAACATGCTGCCCTTTAAAGAATTATTTGCGGTTCGCCAAATCAGTCAGAAAACGAAATAAACAGAAATGTTCTCTGTATTTGTGATATATATTAAAGCAGTGCTTCTCAAACTTTCAATGCTTGCGACACAATATCCAATCAGAATTTTCATCGCGCCCCCCTTCCATACAATAGCAATGTATTGAATTCAATGATACTTTGAAGCAAATTCTACAATACCACTTTAACCTCTCAAGTGTCACCGGTGTATATAAACGTCTTGCTCAGACAAAGCATTTATTGCCCCGGACGTATATATACGTCTTTCCGAACTACAATCTTTTCTGTGCACTGCAATCCCTAAAAAAATTCCGAAGGCTTTGAAATGCAATAAATGGATATTGACAGTGTTTGCGAAGGGTTTACTCATTTTAGAGAACTTGCTTATTGGCCCCCCCCCCCTCCAATACATTACATACGCGTGCTTACGTGGAAAACGGTGGCATTGGAGAGAAAATCGTGTAACTTGAAATCGGCAGTAATGTATAATTAAATTTAAACCATACAAATTATCAAAATAAGTGTTAATTTGGCTTTTAAATTAGTATTGTGTTAAATAAAATATAAAATACATTGTGCAGCACTTATTTATTTATAAGTGAACTAGAGATCCCGACAGACGTTGTCCTGTACACACGTCTTAAATCCGAAAATTACAAACTTTTTTTGAATAAGTTGTAACAATCTGGACCGTTTTGATGAAATTTATTAAGAAAGTTATTACAATACCTGACATCATCACATGTAAAGTTACCACAATTCGACCTATCGATTGCGTGTGAGTATGTATTTACTATGAACTAAGTTGAATATAGAACCCAATCTGAATAGAAACTTAAATTTGTTTTGATTAAGGGTAAAAAAAGATAAAACTCGAGCCATTTTCATAACAGGTATATTTTTTTAATGCACAAAAAATAAATGTATCGTAATGCCATTGAATGTATAATGTTTTTGGTTAATCCTTGAGGGGTATAAACAAACAAATGCGATGGTTTGCCAAAAATCGGACATGCAAGATATAATTGGCCGTGCGAAAAGCAAGGGTTTTCTAAATCTAAGCCACAAATTGTCATTGTTTGACCTTGTGACTTATAAATGGTCATAGCAGATGCCAAGCGAATTGAAAATTTCAAACATTTGAATGGGTAGGTGAGTCTGAAAGAATCATTGGGATCTGTGGTAGAAGTACAACTTCACCTTGAAGTTTGCCGCTCAAAATATTGCCCATGATTTTTTTATGAACAATCACGCGCCTTTACATAATTTTGGCGCATTTTTAACTAATTGCGATATCGGACCTAATTGTGAATCTAAATCATTCTCGAATTCACTTTAACACACAAAAAAAATATCATCCAAATCGGTCCAGCCGTTTAGGAGGAGTTCAGTTACATACACACGCACAGAATTATATTTATATATATATATATAAAGATATATGCCGTATGGTGGCGAAATGAATAATCTTTCCGACTCTGTAATTATTTTTTGTCTGATTTTGATAGAAAAATTAGATTGCAATTTTAAAAACGGCGAAAATATCGGAAAATTCTCCTCTCTTATTTATCTTTTTTTCTTGCCGTGCATTAGCAGAATAAGCAGCACACAGGGGTTAAGCAATTATGCGTTTTAAGGTTTTTAACTAATATATTTTTAACTAATTGTGATATTGGACCGAATTTTGAATCTAAATCATTCCCGAATCCACTTGAACCCACTCAAAAATTGTCATCAAAATCGGTCCAGCCGTTTAGGAGGACTCAGTCACATACACACGCACAGAAGAATTACATATATAAAGATTATTTGAAAAGATGTTAATTAAAAACGTCAAAAAGCATGATTCCTCTGCATTTTTGTAACAATAAGGACTCGGTTTGGCCAGTGTCTGAAAATCGATTTTCGAGTCAACTTACGTCATTTGTATAACAATAACGTTGTTACCACAATGCAGGTGAATATTGAGTTGAATGTTTTTGATGTTTTTAATTGATATCTTTTTAACTAATTGTGATACCAGACTGAATTGTGAATCTAAACGATTCTCGAATCCACTTGAACCCACACAAAAAATTTCATCAAAATCGGTCCTGCCTCTTAGGAGGAGTTTAGTAACATACACACGCACAGAAGATTTTTATATATAAAGATTATATGAGTGTAAATGTGTATTTTATTTTTTATTATGTCAGAATGTATTTTGTTTGCTTACTTTCAATAAATAAATAATTTTTTTAAATAACCTTCTGTTTTCGACTTTTCAATATGCTCGCGCCCCCTCCTAAAGTTATCACCCTCCCTAGGGAGGCTCGCCCCACAGTTTGATAAACGCTGTATTAAGGTATTCAACTATGTTGGGAACCGTGATTTTAAATAAGCGCATAAATGGATAATTGTCATGATATTTAGTGTCACTTAGATTAAAATACATGTATAAAATTGTTTTAAGGATATTTTGACAAAAAAAATTATTTAAATACAATATTTTGGCAAAAAATTAACTTAGAATAATCTTTTTTCAAAATGTTCTCCTTTTGTAAAAAATGCTTCTATTATAATAATATTTTGCCCGTATATAGCTTAGACCTCTCTACAGAGGCTCAACTAGAATTTTTGAAAAGTTCACATTATTTTCAGAGTTACCACCAATTTAACTAATTATTGGCGTTTTTTTCTTAAAATTGCTCCCCTCTGTTGTCGTAAAATATGGACAAATCCACTTCTAAGTTATATATTTCAAAA
>BMAV01012786.1:58169-81110 GCA_019973955.1 Trichonephila inaurata madagascariensis
AACTCTGAAAATAATGTGAATTTTTCAAAAATCCTAGTTGAGACTATATCTGGGGAGAAGTCTTTACTTTATCTAAGCAGAAAATATATTATTATTATAGAAGCATTTTTTATAAAAAAAGGAGAACATTTTGAAAAAATATTATTCTAAGTTAATTTTTTGCCAAAATATTGTATTTAAATAATTTTTTTTTGGCGTAATGTTCTTAAAACAATTTTATACGTGTATTCTAATCTAAGTGACACTAAATATCATGAAAATTATCCATTTATGCGCTTTTTTAAAATCACGGTTCCGAACGTAGTCGGATACCTTAAGTTCTTAAATTTTTTTAAGTGCTGCATAACTTCTGTAAAAATAATGTATAAAAAAGTAAAGTATAAAATAAATTCCCTTGGACTCATTGAACGACTTAAAATCTTTGGCAAGAGTCAGCTGTATGTACAAATAAATTTCTTACACAAACAACTCGCGATTTCTTCCAGAATAATACAGAAACGGAAATCACAAGGAATATAAAAAAAGTTTTTTCACCTGGAAAAATCATTCGTATTCTGGATCATTTGTAAGCAATTTAACATTCTTTAATCGTTTCGCAGCCGTTCCTTTCTAAGGCTGCTACTTGTAAGCATTGCATCCGATTGGCATAATCAGTGGGTTCTTTCATTATGATGTCAGACAAAACAGAAATAATTGTTTGGCTTGATAAACAAAATAATTAATATAAAAAAAATAAAGTCAATTCCTACTTAGGTCAACAAAGAAAAATTTTATTTTATAGTTTCGTTTTATTAAATAGTTACAATTAATATAAATATGTATATACATAGGACAGAATCACAATATTAAGTGACAAAATAAAAAGCGATTTTCCTTGGATTTTCTATTTTCCTCTCTGTATAGGGTGTTGGACTATTTTTTGTTTGTTTGCTACTATTTATTTATTAATTAAATTTAATTATTCTAATAAAATAGTATTGTAGTAAAAAATAAATCACGTTCTCAGAAATTAGGACATCCCAGGTGGGATTCGAACCCACGACCTTCCGATTAGAAGTCCAACGTGGTATCCATTGCGCTACAGGGACACAAAGAACGATTTTCCTTTCTGTATATACTGTCGGACTATTATTTTTGCTTGTTACTATTTATTCATTTTTTAACTTAATTAATGCATTAATATTTGAAAAAATGTATTAACATCAAGTGTCATCCACTACAAGTTTAAAAAAATGTATTTGAATATGAATGGATGAATAGAAAGTATTTTATTAATGACTGAAAATTTGAACAAATATATATATATAGAGAGAGAGAGAGAGAGAACTAATAGTAGAGAGAGAGAGAGAGAATGAAAAATTAGGCTCTATATTGCTTCTAAAAGCATGTTCTGACCTTAAAAATAATTCAGTAACGTGCCTTTAAGTTTTTGGGACAAAAAAAATATGAAAGAATAATGTTAAGCATTTTATTAAAATTTTAGTTGTCCCTTTAGAATCTTTATATAATTCGCCATTTTTTTTATCTAAAGAAAAAAGTAAAGGTAGCTAGCTCTTAAGGAAATATCACTTCTTAAGCACCAAAACTAATCATATATCTTTTAAAATTAAAATTCGTTGGAAGGCTGGAGAGTATCGTGTAAGACAAAACTGAATGGACTCATGACGACCACATAATAAATATTATCACGTGGTTTTCGTTGAATTCAAAACTGACATTAAACCTGCATTTATTATTATACTTGTAAATTCCAGATGCAATTTCAAAATTGATAATTTGGCAAAGGCAACCAAGTATTATAATTCTTAGTGAAGCTTTTCGAAATTTTAAAAATATCTTGTTTTAAAGAGAAATTTTAAATTATCCGCCCGAAATTTGGATATTGGACACTTCATTTTTTAACAGGGTAATGACGTCAAGCGCACTGCTCTCAATATACGCCACTGGTATCTCTATAACTGTCCCCAAATTATAAAAACACCTCCTCAATCACTTTATTTATTCCAGTAGAATATATTTGGAGAGATTTTGATGTAAAAAAACCCCGAAAACATGACAAATAAACACAAAATGTGAAGTAAAAACAATAATCACAGAAGAATGAAGGAAAATCGATGCAGAAATTACAAAAGAAACTGATTAAATCTATACCAAGACGCTTAAAAGTTGTGGACACTAAAAGATATGCTACTAAGTACTAAATTAAGAAATAAATACAATATTGAAAGCTAAGTTGAGATTTTTGTTAAGTGTACAAAGACTGTTGTGGTGTAATTTTTAGTAGCTTTTTGATTATTAATTTTTTTTAAAAATAGTTATACCATTTTTAAAAAATTAATTATGCCTTTCCATTAATAACAAGTTGCAGATATCATAAAAAGTTACAATTACAATATATTAATTTTTTTTAGTTGAAAACATTAAATTTTATAAGAAATTGCAAGTGTACGAACACTTTAGTGGCCCACTATATCTATAATGCTAGTCAATACGAAAAATCTTGCAATAATAATATACAGATAATAACATAATAACATTTATATAAAATTACTGAGAATTTCTCTTTCTCTTGGATTTAGCACTTACGAAATGTCGCAGTTTATCTTTAAACATTTTATGATTAAAGTTACCTTTAAGGTTAACCTTTAAGGTTAAAAGCATCCCACTTGAAAAAATACTCTTAAGAAATGCACTGATATACTTTAAAAGGAAGCAGTAGGGATATAATCTGCTCACATTTTTATTTTACTTATATCTCGCACACGTTTATTCGATAAGAAAGAGGAAAAATATGTTTTAATACATAACACGATAGTAGTGAAAGCGTTTCGGCATTTTAAGTAAAACTTCTTGTCTGAAAACATTTTCTGTACTTAACACGAATTAAAAGAACAGATGATTCTCAAGGAATTACATAATTTTTAATAAGACTTTATGCTGCTATGAAAATGAGTTTTTTCGTGAATCTCCTACCCGTTTTTTTATATCAATCAATAAATAAAGTGAAAAATATTGGGTTTTATCCTTTTCAAAGAAATCAATTTCTTACAGTTTTAATTTATAATAAATTTTTAATCACAACTGTTATTATTAATTATTACAATTGATCGTAAATAATAAAACTTTAAGTTATCATTTGTAACTAAATTAAATGCAATATACAGTCGTAAATAGTATATGAATTAAATTAAGAGGATTTTAGATCTTCTAAAATCTTGTGTGTAACTAAAATATTAATAATAATAATATTATAGTATATAATATTATTATTATTAATATTATATACTATAATATTATTTATATAATTAGTATTAAGTTCGCTCAGAATATAAGCAAAGAATCGAGGAATTTTGATGAAAAGGTCTAATATGGAGCATTTTTGATTCTTCATTCAATCTTTTGCATAAAATTTAGTTAACGGAACGATTCTATCTTTAACTAAATTTTATGCAAAAGATTTTATATAGAATGAGACAAATAGTAGCGAAATAAAAGAAATAAAAATTAATGACAGTAAAAAAAATCGTTTGGCCCCGAAAACATGGCGAGAAGAAAATCGAATTAAAGAGGAATAATGTGAAAGTCTCGAGGCACATATGGAGTCATTATAATTGTCTTAAATTTCTGGTTAATTTTTCGAATTTTTCAGCCATTTTATCAAGTTATTCCTTATATTTAAAATATAATAAAGTATCAGTCCATAAGCACAAATACGTAATTATTATACCAAATCTATAAGAGCTTTAAAAAAAAAATTTCGTTGTCATATAAATCATTACCAATGAATTTAAAAACATGATGCTAACAAATAAACTACAGACTCTTAATTTTCAGTTTATGTACAAGATTCAGAGGTCAATCATTTTTCATGGTATAATACAACAAAATTTATCGTTTTGTGATATTGGTATAATTTGAGCGCTTATTTAATATTCTAAAAAGTTTTTTTTTTGTCTAAAATCCGAAAAAATTTTTACAATTTTATTTTATCTGTTTTTATTTGATAAAAAAAAATTTCCACCACTAAATAACAATACAGTAGTAAGTAATAACACAGTAATGAATACTTTTAAATATCTGAATGCAATCCTTTTATTCCAAAGCAAATGCTTAAAAGGCCTCCATAACACAGCAGGTGTTTCCTTGTTTACAATAAGGGTAATAACCTGTCTCCATAACATAATATAACAATCAACAACGATCATTTTTAATAAAATAAATGAGAGTATGACACACTTTTGTTTTTTTTAATTGTAGCTTTTTTAATGTATTTTTATTATTATTCTGTAAAAAATTTCATTTGAATACGAAAGAAGTTTGTTGTAAAAACAATTTTATTTCTCTTATACTGGAATTTCTAAGCAAAATTAAAGTAAGAAATTTTACACATCCAGATCTTTTTTGAATTAAGTTTATGATATATTTTTAATAGAACTAAATCATCTACATTATATATATATATATATATATATACACTTGCCTCCGAAAGTCTGCGTACAGGCAATTATCTTACGTGTTTATGCGATAATTACTATTAAATTCTCGCTTTAGAAAATCAAAATACTTGTCAACAATTCTTCAAAATTTCCTGATTCAAACAACAGCAACAAAATTCACGCTAACGAGCAAAAACAAGAGTAACTACCAAATAATCTTCAACCATCCGCGCCAAAAGTCTTCGTATACTTACAAAATAGAGCTTTTAAAGACATTTAATTGTAAAATAATTGCACTAAATCGCGTTTTTAAGTAATTATAAGCTTCTTTAACGATTTATTTAGGATATGAGATTTGAAAGCTTTTGTGGTTTCATGACAGGCAACAAAATAGAGATCGATATATTATCGAAAGAAAAGTTATCATCGATCTTCAGAAAAAGGGAACAATTTTAAAGCAATTGCTGAAACTGTCAATAGGAGATATTCATTGATTCAAAAAGTGTTTATAAACTCCAAATCAACTAAAATGTTAATGTCCAAGCCAAAATCCGGCTGCCCGTCTGCAGTGTCCCCTTGAGAATCTTCCTTTGCAATACGCTCTATAAAATAAATCCAGGACTATAAGCTTTGCAAATAGCTAAAAGTGTTGCTAAGATATTGCAAAAAAGTGTGATTTTAATAACAATTCGAAGAAAACTGAAAAAGGATGACTATCATGCCCAATTTATACTTAAGAAGCCCTTGATCTTTCGAATGAACAGAGCTGACCTTTGCCAAAAAACACCTAAATAAGACACATATTTTTTAGAAAAATGTAATATATATTCAACTGAAAGTAATTTTTGTAATTTAGCATCAAAAAGCATAAAAATATGCCTGCAAAAATTATTGGTCAGGTCTTAAGAAAGAGAATCCTTTTTCGACTATCAAACATGGTGGAGGAGGCATAATGTTTGGGGTGCATTGGAAGCCTTTCGGCTGGTAATCTGTAAATTAATGAATCAACAATGTACAAAATTGGTTATTTGAACTTATTGAAGTAAAATATCAGGGTATATGCTGAGAAATTTGGGGTGAGTAGTGGTTTTTACTTTCTGTGGCACAAAGGTACCAAGCAAATGGCTCACATTGTGAAGTCATTGTGAAGCCATGGCTGTTCTGACATGTCCCAAACCAATTCTGAAAGACAACTTAGTACCCAGACTTAAACACAATACAGCATTTGTAGGATTTTCTTGAGTGAATAATCAGGGAGAACGTAATACATCCAAGGAAATGCTCAGATCTGTCAGAGTAGAAGAATGGTACACAAAACATCCACAGATGAAACAACTAAGCTAGTTAAATCCTTGCCAAATATGTTGAGAGAGTTATAGAAGGAACAGAAGAGCTTAAAAAGTATTAACTTTTAGTTACAATCCATTATTGTAAAGGTTTTTTCCAGTGTACGCAGACTTTTGATGCACACAATTTGTGTCATTCTCAAGTTAAAAATATTTGTATTATTTTATGTAATATTCAGGTGATTGTTACTTATACTATTTCAATTTACGACGTTAGGGAAGTCAATAAAAAAATAGTATTGATTCAGAAAGGCTTCATTTAATAAGCGATCTTTGCATGAATATGAATGACGATCGCCTGTACGCAGACTTTAGGGAGGCAAGTACTTATATATATTAATATATATATTATCTGTTATACCCGTTCTTCACACGGGTAAACTGAAAAATTAAATAATACAGATTGAAGGATAAAAAAGTTTTTAATGAGTTAATTTTAAGTGAATTGCAAATTAAACACAAAAAAAAAGCTTTTTGCATATCTCAGCTGAACAAAAAAAGCATATTTATTAAATTTTAAGTCTGTAGATCTAATAGCTGATAAAAGGGATTTTTATTTATTTATAACTCCCCGTAACGCTCTTGTCAGTCGATTTTTGAAAACAACCTTCCTAAGCTGAGCTCTGCTCAGCAAAAGTAACACATTGTTACAAATTTTGTGTAATGACCGCTTAAAATAGTGTAAATAATTTATATATGGAAGTGTAATACGTTAATATTACTTTCTGTTGTATTTATTTTATGTTAAAATCTTGCCACCACCTTTCCCTTATAAATCTAGTTTTATTATAAAACAAAAAATAGTGATTACACTCATCAAAGGAATAAATTAAAAGCGAGCTCTCACTGAGGCATGGCGTAGACAAAACAAAAGGGAAAGTTTTGCTACACACAAAAAAGATAGATATATGCTATCACAGGCTTTTTTGCAGATGGCAGAATTTTTTCCTACTTTCCTGATTATTATCATTACATTTTGGACACTTCACATAATATCTTTATATAAATTATAGCCTATGTGTTATTCTGATGTATAAGCTATATTATTGTGAAGTTTCATTAAAATCCATTCAGCTGTTTTTCCGTGGAAGAATAACAAACATCCATACAAACTTTCGCGTTTATAATTTTAGTAAGGATATATATCTTGGTTCCTAAAGCCAGGAGTTTGTTATTTTACGACTGAGGCAATTATTTCCTACTATCTTGACTAGTTATACTTAGGTTATATAGTTATTTGTATATATTTATGGATTATATAGGACTCCTCCTCTTGAGTAAAATTACTTTTATCCCATAATCTCAGAAGTTAAACAGAAATCAGAAAAATGAAATTCCCTAGTTATCAATGTATTAAAAAAACAGGATTGAACAATTTTTGATAACTTAGTAGGATGCTTTTAAAATGCTGAATAAAACTTCTATGTAACTTACGAATATAAAAAAAAATGTTCTCATTTCTAATATAAAAGTAGCAAAAAGTATTCCCACTCTGTTACAAGAGGTACGGAAAAAAGCCCTTTAATGGTAAGGAAGAAGAATTTTATTTATTTATTTTTTTTTTTTGGTAGAAAAAAAAATATTTATGAAAGTAATATTTATTTGTTTGAAAGAGAATACGACACTTCTAAATGTGAATGTGTAAAAGAATTTTTCCTTTTGCGTAAGAATAAAATATCATATTGCATTCATACTTGACAAGTAATTTCAATATTCTATGAAGCTTATGGAATTGCATTTATCTTCAATATCTGCATGAAACCCGACTCCTGTTATCGTACAATCACGAATTTCCTTAAAATTTAAAACACCTGCCACTGCCACGTAGCTTCTTTGTAACTATATGCAGACAATGTATTTAGTTATTGTATAATTTTTTTCTTAAAACAATGTTAGTCTAATCAATGCAGATTCTGCCAAATAAAAGCAAAACAGCTATTTTGACTATGGAAGCTTTTATTAGAAATGTTTATAAATGATAAAGTAGCTGCATATAATTTCATTTGAATCGTCTGTTCTTAATTTTATTTTGTTTTAATAATTAATAATAGTCACGAGTTTCTCTTTTTTCTTCAAAATTCTTTAATCATATTTTTTGTTAATTCGTTAACTTATTCAAAAAGAGCTTCTAAAAAAATATATTGTTTATGAATCTCAGAAAGAAAGAAAAGAAGCTTCTTTTTAAAAAAAAAAAATTTTTTTTTAAGTGACCATTAATGTTTTTTCGATTACGGTATCCGAAAACGTTCGGAGCACTTTTTAAAAAAATAGCATACTATAACATTATAAATGCTTTTTGGGGAATAATACCAATAAATACTAATATTTAACTAATAATATTTTTGAAAGAAATTATCTTAATTTTACAAAAATCACAGTTATAAGTGGTTTTAGCAATATTTTTGAAAAACTTCAAAGCAATTAGAGAAAAAAAGTAATAAACTTATATCAGTAAAAGTATTACTAAAACAAGTAAGATGCATTTTATCTAGGGAATGTGCTTAAATTTAATGTTTTATTAAAATTTTAGAGCTGATCAAGTAAATATTATAAGAAATGTGACATTCTTTATGAGACCATTATTTAAATAACAAGCCTTAACTCAAAAAATATTCATTCAATAAGAAATATTTTAGCACAACCTCTTCTAGAAAATAATATAAATATAGAGTTCCAAGAGTTTCACAGAAATAAAATACATGAATAATATTTTAAGCTATCAGACTCGCCCTGTGATAGATTCTGAACAATTTAAATGCCCAACTCTAGTAGATTAAAGACACAATTCTCTGGTTTTTCTAATTTTTTTTAAAATAGGTTGTAACTTGGCATTTAGGTAACATAGAAATATAAGTATGTTTTGTAAAGCGCCAAAAGGTAGTTCTATTCGATAAAATAAAAAATATGTGTTTTAACAGAATTTGGTCGGATGCTCGTGTGTGTCAGCGGGCTCGGATACCTTAAATGTAAAATTTTGGTGTTATGTCTGTTTAATAAACGGGGAAGTTGCTATTCGAAATTATTTTAAAAATTACATTTTCATTTCAAAACAAGAAAATTTCTAATGTAAAGTGTGAAGTATTCACCTCTGGGTGATACCTTACTCCTAAGTTATCTTCGTGACCTAGAGGTGTGGGAGTGAATGAAGAACCAGGCGTTGCCATGATCTTAAAATGTCTTTATTAAGATCTTAACTTAAACGCTAACATTGATAATACTTATATTATAATTCAGCGGATCTGAGGTGAGAAAACACACAATACGTATTACCGAATAAGTGCGATCTTAACCACTATATTTAACTTTCCCGTCTATTCCTAATCTCTGTTTATATCTCAGTTACTAATGGATACTAGAATTATCCTACTTTAATCTCTTGTTTAACCACAATCCTCTCGGATCCTAAATATCTTTTGGTTTAGCTCGCGTGGAATTGTATCCACCTTGACTTGATCGCTCTGTCACGGATAGCTTCACACTCAATGACGGCTTTCTTCTCTTCTTTCAGTTCACACGCTTAAGCCAGACTAGCATAATCACTTCCTAATAGGTCATCCGCTTACGTTAAACTTCTGCTATTTAAAAGGTTTCTAATTTGCATGTTCACGTTTCGCTTCTGGATTTGGTTGGAAAGAGTTTGCCTTTTTCGGCCCCAAAGAACCCAAGAGGAGTTTTTAGTAGAAAACGCGATGAGCCCGTCACAACAGTGGGTTTAGTATCTGATCGTAGACTAGTACGTACTGCACTTATACATTCATTAGTTTGGTTTTCGTAAAGCTAAAATAAATAAATACAAAGAGTAGAAAAGTTTAGTTAGAAATTTATTATTTACTTGGGGACCAACAAAATTGTATTAGTGTCGTCGCGCCCAGTGGACGTGGGTGTTGGAGGGTACGAGTAAAGATCAGCCATTTTAATAACTAACATACTTTTTATTAATTATGTCACTTAATAGCTGTAAAAAACTTAAGGGAGAATGCACTTAGATAACTAAACCCGAGGAGCAATCAAGTTTAATCAATTTAAATATAACAGAAATAAGATCACTTACTTATCTCTAGCGCTCTTCTCTTCAATACTTGAATGATCTTTGAATAACTTAATCTTTGATGACTTAACTAGACAATCTCCACTCGCTAACTCTAGAGATTTGCTTCTATATCAACTTTCAACCATCATCGTGCCTATTCTACGACTAACACTTAAATAGAAATTCTAATTTACTTAAACCAAGTCTTCTTTACAGAAAGTGGTTTTCAATTGAAATCACAGTTAAAAAAAAAAGATTATTTTACCCAAGAGGATCAGTGGAAACGCGAATAAGTCCGTTATATTAGTTAATGTAAAAAATGCTTAAATTAATTAAATCAAATAACGTTTCATAAAAAAATGATTTGAGACGGGAATAAAATATTACCTGATAAATTCCTTGAATCAAATATATTTTGACTCCATTTTCAAACAAAATTGTAAAAATATTATCTTTACTTCAATTCGGTTTGAAAAAATATTGTTTTTAAGCATATTATTGGTTAGTTTGTCAACATTAAATGATATATCATCCCTAAACTATTTTCTTTTAAAGGTAAATTACTCTTCGGCGCGAAAGAAATTCTTTCATGGGCTTTATTTTGCTCTTTTTATAATGTTCTTTCCTTTTAAAAGAGTACTTTCCCTTCTGAATTCAGATTCATCGATGTCAAGTAGGCATAAAATCGGTAGTATGACTATAATAAAAAATTTTAACGTTATAACAATCAGTTGATCTCGAGATGATATAATTTTAAACTACTTCACAAGAAAACAAATCTTTATTCAAACGCTTAAACTCTTCCATTGTTATCTTTAAATGTACAAATGTGTATATGTTTATATTTTTTTTCACTCTTTCTCTCTCTCTCATCATGTATATAAAAAATATTTTAATTCTGATCAAACACGAAATTATTTTTTAAATGCACAGCTAAAGCTAATTATGTGTTTAAATTAAGTTATATGTGTTTCTTTTCCTTCAATTTTTTTTAAATGTTTAGTTTTAAAATTCTATGAAAGCGAGTTCAAATAAAAAGTTATACTTGCTCATATTAAACACAAAAATAAGTAAAGACTTTTTCTTTCTAGTATTATATTTCGATTTATGTACTAAATATGAATAGTATATATTTATATTTCAAATAATAATTTATTCGAAGCTTTATTAAAATAACAGTTAGTTTTACTGTCGGATTTTCTTTATGGAACTTGTTTTCAGGCATCAAAAATTGTTCTGTTGTCTAGAGATTTTGTTAAACCAGATTTGCACTAAATTTTTAATTGTACATATTCATTAATTTTTTCGTATTTCACAGCAATTATTTTAAATCTAACACTTTTCCATCCATTCATGATCGAAAACGCGAGAGTTTATTTTATTTTATTTCATTTTTCTATTTCCAACAGCGCAGATGTTTATCAGAAAAAGAATTAATTCATAATAATCTTAATCTATTTTTATGAGTTAAATATAATCATATAAACATTTAATTCAATGTTTTGAAATAACTTTTATAAACCTTATCTTTTGAGTGTCTTTCCCGAATTATCTTTTTAATACCTGTTTAATGTAATCTGAAAAATGTGTGACCACTTGTATTATGTTGTTAAATTTATCTCTCAATTTTTTATGGTTTTTATTTTTTTTCCCTCAACAAATCAAAGTACAAATAAAAACTTTGAAAAAAAAACTTTCTTTAAAAAACACTGAAAAAGAAAAAAGAATCAATTTCTAACCCTTAATTTCCCATGATCTTCCAAAACAATACTTTTCAAATTTCACTTATTTTGATTCATGTTACACTGACCACATTTTTTGTAGCTTGTGTAGTTATTTGTTAAGGAAATTAAGCTCAACAGCACAAAAAAGAAGAAAAAGGCTAATTACATGGATTCTCAATCTTTCTACAACTATACTTAAATAATAATAAATAAAAAAAACTTGTCAGACTTGTATTTCTAAGTGAACCGAAAACGAGCTGCACGCCACTTAGCTTTACACCGTAAAATAAAAAAAAAATAAAAAAAAGAATTCCAAAATCTGACGCCACATTACTGGTGACATTCGGAACTTACGAAAGAACTGGTGACATAAGTAAGGAAACGGTGCACTCACCTTATTCAAAATAAGGTATTTTGTTGACTTTGATACAATAGAATGAAGCAAAAAAAGAAAGAAAGAAAAAAAGAGTATCTTGGTTTCATATTTCTTTGTCTGATTTTCGACACAGAAACGCAATATCTTTTTAAACCATTCAAGAAAGAATAAGTTATTTTCAAAAAGAGTAAAAAGTTTCAAATTTTATTTTCATGGTTATAAACCCTTCTTCACTTGAAAACATGTTCAATAATGATATACAACTAGTGATACATAACATAATATATTTTATATTCCCTACACAGCAAAATTTATGATAAAAATAAATTTTATCTACTGTGTTTATGAACATACCAGCCATTACTTAACCTTTTTGCTGAAATAATGTAAGACTAAGCATTGCGTGAAGGCCCAATTGTCGAGTGGTAGCGTTTCGCGCTTATACACCGCAGGTGAGGGTTCTATTCCCGGGCTGGGCAAGGTCGACTCAGCCTTTCATCTCTGCTGCAGTAGGTTGATAAAATGAGAACCAAGCTTGCTTGGCGACTTAAACACTGGGGTTTCGATTCAGACTTACGACCTGATTGGGCCATCTGATCATACATCTCAGCGCCCAATAGTCACGTATACTGGGAAGGACACAATAGGCCCTGGCCCTCATGGGCTGTTGCGTCACTGAGTTTGAGTTGTATGTATTGCTTTGTAGTTATTGATATTTCAAACCTAGGATTAAGCTTTTGATTGTATTCATAAACATTCTTATGGTTTTTACCTCCTGAATTAAAAATGTCTGAAACGGAAGTATGTTTATCTCTTATACCCCCATACTCCTACCTCACCTTTAGGAGTCGATTTCCACAAAACCCACTCTTAACTGATATTTACTGTTAACACACACACAAGAGAAACATGACTGCCAAATTGCAAGTTTGTGTGTCTAACAGTTTTAAAAAAAAAGGGAATTTTTTTTTATTTATCACCCCCTTGACACATCCTCTATCTGTCATTGGGAATCGATTTTTGCAAAACCCTTTCTTAAAGTACTCTGCTTGATAAATGAAACATGTGTGCCAAACTTCACATCTGTAAGTCTTATACAGGGGTGGCCAACTTTTCTTGGAAGAGTGTCACTATCTGATTAAAAAAAAATACTTACAACTTTTTCAAAGCACAAAAGAATATGAAAAGGTAAAAAAATTTTCATTATAGGCTTATTATGGAATTTTTTAGCAAATAGCACTTTTTTTATGCAAGCCTGTAAAAATTTAAAAATAGTATAATAAATAGAGGACAAAAGCATAAACTTTGGTTTTATTGTTAATAAACTTTTCACAGGTTCACACAAATCAGTTAAATATAAAATAAAAATAAGTAACTTGAAACATTTAATTCTAAACAATTATTAAACAGTCATCACTTTCTTAATATTGTTTTTGAATTTTTAGTTCTTTTTACTAAGTTACCATATTAAGATAAGTTTTCGAAAATGTTAGATGTGTATCAGTTAATTTTGAGCGATATATTTGGATTTTATTAAGTTCATAATAGAAAACATTTGCTCACAATCATGTTGATCCAAGCCTACAACAATATCTATCAAAATAATTGTATATACAGTCGAACCTCCATATTACGAACTTCTGTATTCCGAATTTTTCTATATAGTGAACTTTTTCCTGGAACCAAGAACATTTCACGATTTTCTTCATAAAATAACCTCCCAATTGCAAAGTGCATTTTCTATATAGCGAATTTTTTTTTTCTTGAGATTCATTTTTTTTTCTCTCTATTTTTAAAGTAGTTCTGGACATTTCCTCACCTTTAACATTTATGGTGCTCATAAATCTAGAGCTGGTTTTATTAGGTGCCTAACTCGCCGAGAGCAATAGAATTCTGGGTGTTTCATCGAAGAAATTCAAACTTTAACCCCCTTTGTCCAGTTCGCTGGAAACATCTTCGATATCTCCTTTCACCCTCAGTGGAGTTGTCTTGTGTCCCCGTGTCCTTGAACTACGCTCCGTTCATTTGTAGTGTTGATCAGTCGTACCGGTAACTTCATTTCATGTTGTTCAAAAATGTCAAAACGTAAGAGCTTGAGCATCAAACAAATAAATTTAATTCTTCAAGAAGTGGGTAAAGGTGTCAAAAATAAGGATATTGTTTTAAAATTTGGTATTCCTCCAAACAGCTTATCAACTATTATAAAAAATCGAGAAAAGTTTGCTAAGAGGGCTACGGACTTCTCTCATTTGTAACCATATAAATATAAAGTAATCTCTTTTTTACCATTCCTTGCTTATTCCCGTGAAAGTGCAATAAAAAATTCATATGCACCAATAGTACCATAATGATTTTTTTTTCCATTTAGAAAGAATTTAAAAATATTGCTGCACAGTTAAAGCTTTTGTTCTTGACTGAATTTGACTCTAGATTGCAAGGTTTTTTCCCCTCCAATATTTACTGTAGATTAAAGTTCGTCTAGGATGATGTAGATGTAACATTCTTTTATTGAAGATTTCGCATTACACAACATGTTTTATGATTATAATACATTATTCCATCAAGATAAAACACAATAGTGAAAATGAAAGATCATTCTTTTTACAAAGGTATGTAGAAAGAGGCATGCAAAAAAGAACGTGAACGATGTCTGAAAAAGTGCAGAGTTTTTTCTTCTTAAAAGTTTAGTTTAAAATATATTAAAATATAAAGGTATAATGTGTTGTACACCAAGATTGAGCAAGTTGGGATATCCCATTTATTTGTTCGATGCCCATCTTACAATGCGATCGTATTTATTTATTTATTTTCTTTAACACGAGTTTATTTTGAGCACAGTATTAGTAAAAAGCTTAATTATTACAACAATTTAATTATTAGAAAGTTTGAAAAACACAGTATCGGGTTCAAGGTATGTTTCATGAAAAATTGTTACATTTATATCAGCATTCAAGAATCATTTACCGAAATTCAAATATTTTAAAACCGTTGTCAGATTTATACAAAGCTCCTTTCATCGGTTTATTAAAAAGTGTGCGAAAAACAAGGGTTTTTTCGTGATGCTGTAACAAATTTATTTATACATAAGGTATTGTTAGTAAAAAATGAGTCGTAAAAAGTTGAATTTGATTGAAGAAAAGCGCCAAGAACGATTTGCCAAGGGGGTCCACCCCTTAACTTCTAGCTCTTTCTCGAAAAATCTATTTACATCATAGATCGGGATGTTATAGATGTATCCAGAAATACCCATAAGGTCGCAAAAACTGATGGCAGCTTGGCTGTATCGCCAATATTTCGCCAAGTTTCCATTGAAACGCTATTATAATGTAAGGGGTGGCGTTGCTTACGAGTATTACAATTTTTATCATAAAATAAATGCAACAGAAAATAATATTAAGATATTAAACATCCAGATTTAAATCATTTACACTATTTAAGATGAAACAATAATTGCACAATTGTACAATGGTGTTTAGTTCCCCGTTAGGTGGACATGGGGTACCCCACCCTAGTATTTAATAATGAAAATTTTAAATAATTTGTTGTTGTAAGCTATTATTTAAAATCGCATCAAACATTATACATTGATAAAATAATGAAATATTTCATGCTTCAAATTTAATTCTTTATTTACTTTTCTCCTCTTATGTTTCATGCAGCACTCATCCAGATTTAGCTTTTACATCAACAACAAAAAATCTAAGAATTCAATCTACTTTTTTTTCCTTGGGAGAATATCGAATATAAATATAAATAAAACAGTGGTACCAAAAACTGTGGGCACACTTTGAAATTCGTATGTTTTTTCTGACTTTGTATTCTTGTAGAAAATGAGCCTTTTCATGTAATGCAAATAATTATATATCATTTAAAAATAAATTTCTTGCTACACTAAAATACAAAATGGAATGTATGGTATTTTAGCTTAGATTTTTTTTAAAATTTTCAACAAATACAACATCATACAGTTATAAATTTTGCATTTAATTGGGTATCCTTTATTCTTGCTTTTAACATCACAGCGATGTCTCATTCAATTAACAGGTACCTGAAGCTGTTAAGTTGTTATAAGGTGACAACATACATATTCTTCTTCAAAAGCACAACAGCCCCTTACAGGTCTTGGCTGCCTCTACCACACGCTCTATCCAGCATCCTCTATTTGTAGAGATTCCTCTCCAATTTTAATCTTTTTTCAATGTTATCCAATCATCTAGTTGGTGGTCTTCCTCTATCTCGGGTTCCCACAGGTTTTTTGAATGTCAAGATCTTAAAGCAGTGATACTCGACCTGTGACCCGCGGGCAGCATGTGGCCCACCGGGCTTTTCTGAGTGCTCCGCTCATGCCCCGTTGCCCTAAAAAATTCAATTATTTAAGAACAATGTATTAAAAATTTAGCGGGAAATCCTCACAATCAAGCAATCAAATCGACCAATTTTGCTATCGATGTCGTACGGGTGCGAATTGCAAGAATTTTTTTTTTCTGTTTGAAACTGTTACGGTTAGTAATAACAAATAAAGTGAAATAGGGAATGAACTGGAGTAGTGACCATTTTGGAGTGAGTTGATTTTTAATTATAAACGAATAATACTGATTTTTTTTTTCAGTCAAACCTCGTCTTTACTGCCATTCTGCATTTGATAAATTAATGTTTGAAATAAAATAAGAGATGCTTTGTCACTAGAAAGAAAAATCGAATTATTAAACGGCTTGGCGGTTTTGTTTATATCTTTTGTTTGTAATGTCATGAATGAAAGGAAACCAAAACTACCCCATAACTCAGTCAGTAAAAAATTCATAAAAACGAAAGAAATTTTTTTATATATATGTGTGTTTGATAGAGATTAATATAGTATTAAAAGCTAAAAATGAATTTTAATATTTTGATCGATTTTCCACATTTTAAGTGTCTAATATTGCCTTGATCTTATGGTGTTTTTTCCATTAATCCTCATGTAGCGGCCCGCATGAAATATCTGCCATATGTATGCGGCCCGGTGGAAAAAAGGTTCAGTATCCATGTCTTAAAGGGATTATCATTCCAGCTTCTCCGAATATGGTCAAGCCATCTTAATCTATTAGTAAGGATGACTTGTGTTACTTGTGGTTGCCGATAAAACCTGTACATTGCTATAGCTTCTATTATCTTTTATTTGATAATTAGAGTATTCATACAAGTGTGTTTAAGGGATATCACTGATTTCTGTAGGAGTTAAGCCACTGGTAACGTATACGGAATGAACCAGCTGCTTTATTACCAGAGACTGGGTACCACGTGACCAGATATTCACGCAAATTTAATTATTTGCATACGTTGTGCACGTAGAGACCTTTATAGTATTGGTTCTTAAGAAGTTTGTGTAACCTCTTCCCCTTTCCATATTAAGCATTATAAACTAATTTTAGGAAGCTTAACTCTAATGTAACATACTCTATAACATGATAATCCGTATCATAATGCTGTATTTTGAATACCATTGCTAGAGCTTATTTTTATCAATATCGAGATGAATTATCGGATTTCACAAGCTTAACTTTTTAAGGCCAAGAAATATTCAAAGTAAAAAAAGATCACACATATTAAGAGTAGAAAAAATTGTTTTGTAAGACACATGAAAGAGAATACATGTCTTAGAATATGCAGTCAATTTATAATGGTGTCCCCAAAGGTTGACTAGCTCTAAGGTTTCTGTACTTGTAAAATTTTCACAAGAAACCAACATATAGAAGTTATTACACCAAAATAATCACAAACACAAATAAAACCCTAACTATTTATTTAATAGATTAGTTTAAAGAGTCTGAGGGAAAGATCAATTTTATCATGCAACTGTAAATAATCAAGTTTGATCTATCTCTTATCCTTAAAACGGGATTCAGATTCCGGACACTGTTCTCCAATATTGGCCTGTAATTAATCTCAGAATGAATGCACTAATTGGATCCCCCGATTTTAACCGAAACTTTGGGTAATTACCTCATTATAATGCACAATAAGCACAATCGACTTATATCGTCTAGCGCAGAGGTTTTTAACTTGAGTTTCCTAGAATTTTGACAGGGGTTCCGCAAGACTGTTTGCTTAACCAAAACGCCAAAATTTTAGTGTAGTTTTAATTTTTATAAGAGGTCAAATTCTTAAAAGAAATTTGCTTCTAAAAATAAATGTAAATAAATATTTTATGGATAAAGTACAATCTTAAATTTCGTAAAAGTCACGTGCTTTAATGGATAAATCAGAAGACTTGGCAATGAAGGAGAAAGAACAACTCATCGACATATCAACAGATTCGACGTTCAAGTTTAAATTTAAATAGAAACAGCTTCTAAATATTAGGTTGCAAATTTAAAGAATACATAGACATTTTTCACACATCTATAAACATTTTAATACCATTCTGAACAATGTATTTAAGTTTAAAATATTTCTGAACGTATGTGGCAACAAGAAAGGTATAGAAACAAATTAACCCAGAATATTGAATGTGACTGCAGATGGTTTTAATATTCCTAGACTTTGATTGTTTATGTAAAAGAAAATGCAAACACATAGCCCAGTTATTAAATATAATATATTTCAATGGTAGATGACAGAGCACGAATTAATTAATAAATTACATTAATATTATGTAAAAAATTTTATTGAAACAATATTTTGCAGCCATCTTTACTTAAAGGACCTATAACATGATGATATTATCTTAAATATTAACTTAAGATACAGTCGGGCCCCGATTTAACGAGCCCGTATTTAACAAATTTTGCGATTCAAAGAATTTTTTCTTTTTCCCGATTAAAATGGAGGTAAAACCCCTTATTTAACGAATAATAAACCCCAAATTAACGAGTTATTTCAAAAACCACAATTTTTTTAATAGTTTGGATTAAAAAAAGTTGGATTTTTTTTCAGATGACACATCCTATTTGCACGAAACAGAAAAAGACTTTTCTTTTGAGTAGCAAATTTTGACAGCGAAGGGTGCAGCCCATTATTTTAGACTTCGTAGTTGTAAATGTGTTATAAGTGAAACCTACCGCGTGAGTTTTGAATAGGACGGGGAATTCTTTCTTCTCATTCCACTCCACAACGCAGGGAATATATTAAAAGACTCTTTTACTGGTTGTTCTCTTTCTTGAGAGAACTAAGGTTTATTATACGTACGGTTTTGTAGAAAAAAAAAAATTTGTTTTAAAAATTTGTTAAGTATTGCAAAATGTCGATAACAAATGCGTAATGATTTTTATGCAGAAATTGATATAATGAAACGCCTATAAAAACTGTTGCATTTTCTAATTCTTTACATTGTTTGGAAACTGTGAAAACATACCTTATGCAGAAGGCTGTGAAGGACGCAGTTTTTTTCAATTCCTACTATTAACTCACACTCTCTATACATTTATTTATTTACTTTATGGAATTTTCAATCGTTAATAAAATACATTTTAAAGCACTCAATTGGGCTGAAATTTTATATACATGATTATTTTGGATGACAATACAATAATTTAATTATAATTAATAAAAATTAATTGATTAAAACTAATTATTTAAAGAATTACAAATACAGCCTCGTTGGCGACTTAGCGACTGTTTTGGTGACTTGTGTCAAAACTTGAAAAGGGTTTTTTTTTTCCTCACGTTTTAAAGCATGCAGTTGAACTGAAATTTTATAGACACGATTGTTTTGGATGACAATACGATACTTTAATGATAATGAATAAAAATTAATTACCACTTAATGTTGTGATTCTGGCATATGCATATACATATTTGTATTAATTGTAAAAAGTAACTAAAATAAAAATTTTCTTTGTTGATCTAAGTAGGAGTTGACTTAAAAAAATTTTTTTTATATTACTTGTTTCTCTACATAAAGTCGAAAAGCAAACAGATTGTCAAATATCTATTAGTCATTATTTTAAAATTTATAATTAACTGGTGCGTAATAATTTGCTGATAGTATTTTTAGGTGCTTAATAAAAAATGTGTAATTTCTAACAATGGATATTTGTTGAGTAGACAAGTATTATAGAATTTCAAAAAAATAAGAACAAAAAAAAATTCATTTTTAGAATCCCGATATTACGAATATCCCCGATTTAACGAACAATGTTCGGTTTCAATGAATTCGTTAAATCGGGGTCCGGCTGTATATTCTTCTAAGGGCTTTTTTTTAATGGAGTTTCTCTAAGACACCTTATGGTTTCAAGGGTTCCATGTGAGTCAACAAAGTTTGAAGACCAATAGTGTATTCCTAGAATTTCTACCTCTCTCTTTCTCTTGCACTTTACAATAGTTTATATTCTACTACACATTAACAAATCCGGTTTCAGTTCCTGGGTCAGTTAAACTTAAAATGTAACCCTAACGAAAAACATTAAAGGGAAACCTTGTGGGATAACCCTTTACAAATTTGTTTTATTTACTATAGCATTATATGTCAAAAACTTGAACGATTAAAGAACCATTTTAAAATCGTTCAATTATTTAATTATTTTAATTAGTTTACATAAAATCCTTTTTTTAAAACTCAAAATACGTACTATATTGTGCAATATTTTAAAGACTCTCAGCATTTATGTAAACTCCGATAATTTTATAAACACACACAAGAGACAAGAAATACGTATAAATCCTCGTTGTCAAGAGTGATAAACTTTCGTTGATTTTGTACGTAATACTGACGTAATGTCTTATCATTGCAGCCATCGTGACGTATAATTAGCAAGACTTTGTTATCCATTTTACAAGGTTACTTACAAAACCATCTTTTTTTTATCAGCCTTGCTGAAAAGTCTTTTAAATAAACACCTAAAAAGGATACTTTTTACAAAATATTCTAGAAAAAAACTTAGAATGCTTAATACTATAGTTAAATCGCATTCAAATGTTACTCATAAAATTTTGTTTGGAATTTTCCAAATAAAGGGGATGCATGAGTAAAACATAAATCAAACCAGGCTTTAAGTTATTTGAAAATTTCATAAAAATTAATTTTGACTGTTTTTCAAATGTAAGGAGTTTTTCTTTTCTGTTTTAAGGCTATTTTCATTTCATTAATTACTAGGCCAAGCTCTAGCAGCACATTTTAGGCTTGAAAAAAGGTCCAGAATTAATCAAATTTATTGTGATGTTGTTAATATCACTACCTACATTAAATTCACTTCAACGCCCTTTCAACAAACACACGCACACACAAATAACTGCTTCATTTTACAACTACTAAAACAAAGCTATCCCAGTGCTCATACAAATTCATTCTAAGACTCTTTTATATATATATATATATATATCAGCTTTTCATCCCTTCAGTGGGTCGATAAATGTGTACCAAGGTAGATTGGGGACTAAACACTGGGGGTTTCACTCCAGACTGACCACCCGATTGGGACATCTGCTCATGCACCACAGCGCCATAAATCATGTGTACTGAGATGGGCCCAGTAGGTCTTGGTCCTCATGGGCTGCTGCGCCTCTGAGTTTAGCTCAGTCCTCACTCTATTTCTTGTGTCGTACATATGTCTTTCTCTCTCTCTCTCTCTATTGAGCATATAATTAATTGTACAACACAGCTTTTTAAAAAGTTGTATCTATTTCTTAAACATGTGAACAGATAATATAAGGGTTCAAACCCGTTTTTTAACCCCTATATTATCTATATTTATCGTAATGGATCCGTTAAATTTATATAAGCGCTTATTAAATATACAGAGATTACACATCAGTCTAGAAATTTTCGTACATTTTTATTGATGTAAGACAATTAAAATGATAACCACTCTTCACACGATGAACTAAAAAAAAATTAAGAATAATGATATTCTTGGAAAAGTGATAACTTACTAGTTATTAATAGTATTTTTTAGTGTACTAGAGAGAAGAATTAACAATGGCATTTGAAAGTCATGGTGGTTTTTAATAATAAACGCGTGAGCATTGAAATGTTTGGCAACAGATAAAAAACGCGTTTTAATCTCATGAATTTAAACGTGGAGTGTAAAAGATAAGCATAAACTGTTAACACATTGGGAAATACTAATATGGTCAAGGTCATATTTTCAATGTTTGTCAAGTTAACTAGTATGTACGTATACGAGTAAATCTTGTTTAATAATAAGTAAGTCCAATCGCTGTTGGTTTTCCTTTACGTGAGGAATTGTAACCTGTTTTTTTCCAAAATTTCGTTCCTTGTATTTGATGTACAATAGAAAACAATTGTTTCATATACAAGTATACCGTGTGTGTGTGTATTTATTTTGTTAACTATTGTTTTTCTTTTAATATATCATGAATTTATAATACTGTGTTTTGCATAACTCTCTTATAATACCACATTTTGCAAACTCCATTATATATACATGTAAAGGCAAAAATTGACCCACACACTCATCACGAAATCTCCAGAACTATAGGACCCACAGATTTGAAATTTAGTTGACAAGTTTCTATTGTTTAGAAGAGATCGCTAAGAACGGGTTTTGAGAAAATTCACCCCCCGAGAAGGTTTGCGAGGGTTTTATAAGCAAAAATTCCCATTTTGTAACTATTTGACGTACAGACTTAAAATTTTAAGCATGTTTCTGTAATGGAACAGAGATCCACGTTTTGTAAAAATAGACCCCAAAGGGAGCTGTAGGGACGTTATAGATTTAAAAAATTTCCTTTTGCAATTATTGGACATTTACAAGTTTTAAATTTGGTAAATATGCTTCTCTTTATGTTGAGCAGAGATTCATTAAGAACAGGTTTTCCAAGAATTGATCTCCAAGAGGGGTTAATGGAGCTTTAAAGGTAAAACATTCCTGTTTTTCTATTATTATATCTATAGCCGAAATTTGGTAAGTTAATACTTTATATAAAATTATGTGATGATTTAAGATAGCTATTTAATGAAGTTTTTTCAAAATATGCATCTCAGAGCCCTAGGGTACCACTGTTGCTTTTGCAGCGGCAACGCGGAATTTGCAAAAGTATTTATTTTGTATTATAATTAATCTTATTTGACTTAAGTAGGGCGTTATGGGAA
>BMAV01012786.1:81510-107130 GCA_019973955.1 Trichonephila inaurata madagascariensis
AAAAAAAAAATCGCCATATCAGCACAGAATTTCTGATTAAATTCTGCCACTCAGGAAGTATACACTAGGAAAGAACCAAATTAAAATATCTCCACCCGGAGGTCGCGGATGTGGGAGGATTCGAGGAAGAGAAAGAAGCAGACATGATTTTAGAATAATTTTTAGTCAACCCATAACACTTTACGAAATGCACTGTTTTAACTAAACCTTGGGAACAAAGAGAAATCTTAACCCGAATGTTGGTAACTAAATTATGGAAGACACTTATCTTGCTTTTTTTTTTAAATCTCTTTGTATAATCCGACTCACAACCTGATAACTCGTTTAGTTGTAAGGTTGATGCCTTTCACTACTCCGGTGGATTCTCCTTCTACTATTAATCTTAAGATGGGTGACCACCAGTCGCTGTCTACCAACTCTTAGAAATCAGCTTACGATCAATGTTTAACCAACATCCCGCCTACTCAACGACTGGCACTTAAATAGATGTTGCATTTGCATATATCAAGTCATCTCTACGGAAAGCGGTTTTTAAAGAATATTTTCCCCAAGGGGATTAGTAGAAAACCCGAACTGAACCCGTTACAAAGAGAATTAAAAAAGGAACATCACTATTCAAGTTCTGGACTATTAAGATAAAGTCTCCCAAACAGTGACCATTCATTTCTGATGAGGGATCACAGCATATAGCGTATTATTATCTCATAATAATGACCCTTTTTAGTAATTGTCGAAATCTAATCACTCATATTTTTATGTTGCTTACAGTCTGTGTACACATTAGAAGACAACATTAATAGTTTAAGGTATCCGACTACGTTCGGAACCGTGATTTTAAAAAGGCGCATAAATAGAAAATTTTCATGATATTTAGTGTCACTTAGATTAGAATACATGTATAAAATTGTTTTAAGGACATTTTGACAAAAAAAATTATTTAAATACAACATTTCGGCAAAAAATTAACTTAGGCTTACAGAGGCTCAACTATGATTTTTGAAAAATTCACATTATTTTCAGAGTTACAACCCATTGAAATAATTATCGGCGTTTTTTTCTTAAAATTTCACCCCTCTGTTGTCGTAAAACACGGATAAACCCACTTTTAAGTTATATATTTCAAAAATTCTAGTTGAGCCTCTGTACAGAGGTCTGAGATATACACAGGCAAAATATTATTATAATAGAAGCATTTTTCACAAAAGGAGAACATTTTGAAAAAAAGGTTATTCTAAGTTAATTTTTTGTCGAAATATTATATTTAAATAATTTTTTTTTGTAAAAATGCCCTTAAAACATGTATACATGTATTCTAATCTAAGTGACACTAAATATCATGAAAATTATTCATTTAAGCGCCTTTTTAAAATCATGGTTCCGAACGTAGTTGGATACCTTAAGAAAATTCCAAAATCACCCACTGAAAAATTCCTTCGATGTATCTTCAACATATCCCTGTATTAAAACTTACTTGAATATCAATGGAGATTCAAAAACGCAATTTTTTGTCCTGAAACTATTTACATAGAAATTAATAACCTTTTTGTCATCACACACGATCATGCGTGTTCAGAATTGTTTATTTTTGAGCCTGGAAAATCAGAAAACTGGTCTTCGACGATCTTATCATTGTTTTCATTCTGTCAATTATATTCAAATCTTTGTTGTGAAGCCCAGCTCTTTATAAGCCCCTCTTTGATGTTATTCTATTTATTTGAAAGGAACTCGCAAATTCTAATCATTTAGTTTCAATGCTTCTTTTACGAGGGGGGGGGCATGATTAGCCTTTCTTTTTTTTCCCCGAAAAACATTGCTTTATTTCTAAATTGTAGTTAATTTTAAAAAGTTTGTTTTCCTCATCCCCAAATTTTGAAATCGACCTCATGTGGTCATGTATTGCATCATACATATACACGAGGGATATTCCAAAGCTTTCCAGAAAGTAAAGAATGACTGCGCACCACCCCGACCAATCACTGTGAATGCATGAGCGCAAGTTATAGCTCCTTCCCTCTTTACAATTTAAGGCAAGCTTTGCTGTTAAGCGATCATGCTTCTTTGTTCTGTAACCTTTCAAAATGACTGCACCCGCCGAATGCGAAGGGTATAGTATCATTTGTTTTCTGAAAGCACAAAACCTTCAACCTGTCGAAACCTCTCAATAATTTAAATTTCCCATCCAAAACAAAAGACGTGGAATGTTGTCTTCAAAGTAAGTCTTTAATGTATATCTATGAGTAGTCTCACATACGTGAACACAGCGAGAACTTCAAATCTTAAGTGGAAAACTTTTGGATATCCTCCCTACAGTCTTGACTTGTCCCAGAATGATTTTCACTTAGTCTTGAAACTAAAAAAATATTTGAGTGGAAAACAGTTCTAAAATGATGAAGATTTCCAATAAGAAGTGACACCTGGATGAAATTTTTGGCGGCTAAAAAGTATAACATAAAAATAGAAAAATTGGTGCCCCATTACAAATACAGCTATGAAGATAACATTAAAAAAGTAGGGTAAGGTACTGTGATTTTATAAATAAAATATTATTGTTTTTGTTGTTGTTGTTATTCATATCCTTCGTTGATACGTTAATATGTCATAACGTTCTATGCCCCAATAACATTCAGATGACCCTTGTACGCTGTTGGGGCAATCAGCAGCTACAAGTTACCTTTCACCTACGTGTTTTTTAATCTAATCTATACCTTTTACAAAAGAGATCTGTGTACACCACTGCAATCACGCGTGTATACCATAACTGTTGCGTAGATGCTATAACATAGTTGTGCCAAAATATTGGCCATGTGAGGGCGCTGCTGTACGCACCTCAGTATTAAATGTACAGAACGTCAGTGTGTGTGTGTAACTTGTATCGTAAAATGTGAGCCGCGTCGCGGCAAGCTCGCATCTCATTAAACATTCCTATATCTAAAATGTATCATCGATCAACTTATTGTGGACTGTCTAACCAACACTTGATACACACTCATTTCGCTTCGTTTGTTAGAACATTTTCGCTTCGATATAATTATGGACAAATCGCTTCGTTTATATTCGTGACAATAGCACTGTTTGTATAATATCAGTCTATATAATACTGATTTCGTCAAAATTTGTCCAACACTGAAGATTATCAACTAAAAATGGAACTATTATTAATTTAGAATATTATATGTAAACTCCTTTATATATTTTTTAGTATATTACCAATTCGTAATGCGCATTAAAAAGATTCATAATAGTCAACAATAAGAACTGATGTGATCACTTTCCATAAAAAAAGATAGAGAGAGTACATTGCCAAGCATTGATTGTGAAAAGACATTGGATTCTGACCAAATAGGACTTAAAACATTTTGTTTATACTAGTTCGTTGTTTTCGTGGGAAATTGAGCTTATTGTTTTACGAACCTTACACTGAATTCGTAACGAAATAAAATAAATGAAAACAGGTATTTTTTA
The DNA here is from genome assembly GCA_019973955.1 of Trichonephila inaurata madagascariensis. Lineage (NCBI taxonomy): Eukaryota > Metazoa > Arthropoda > Arachnida > Araneae > Nephilidae > Trichonephila > Trichonephila inaurata. The sequence goes on from BMAV01012786.1 coordinate 84,973, forward strand.
CTAACTTTTGGCAACGCTCCCATGTTGTCGTTATTCTACGCCACAATTTACTTCCGTAACGGAAGTAAATAGTCAAACACATATTTAAAAATAATTTAACTGGAAATAAATCTTGCCCCACATTTCTTGTTGTTCAATTTAATAGAGAAATTGGATTCAAAATAGTGCAGTTATGAATATAAACAAGTAATATAAAAAAAAAAATTAAGTCAATTCCTACTTAGATCAACAAAGAAAAATTTTATTTTAGCTACTTTTTATTAAATAGTTACAATTAATATAAATATGTATATACATAGAACAGAATCACAACATTAAGTGGTAATTAATTTTTATTAATTACCATCAAAGTATAGTATGATCATCCAAAACAACCGTGTATATATAAAATTTCAGTTCAACTGAATGCTTTAAAACGTGAGAAAAAAAAACCTTTTCAAGTTTTGGCACAAGTCGCTAAAATAGTCGCTAAGTTGCCAACGAGGCTATATTTGTAATTCTTTTAAATAATTAGTTTTAATCAATTAATTTTTATTAATTATAATTAAATTATTGTATTGCCATCCAAAATAATCATGTATATAAAATTTCAGCTCAACTGAGCGCTTTAAAATGTATTTTATTAACGATTGAAAATTCCACCAAGATAAATAAATAAATATATAGAGAGAGAGTGTGAGCTAATAGTAGGAATTGAATAATACAAAACATAGGTACAGAATGTATTTTATATTTTAACTGAGACGATATACAATAATAAAACTCGTTGTCATAAAATTATCCACAGCTTTTATGACAGATATTTAAAATCTATATATATAAAGGACAAAAGTGACTCCCTCGCTCATCACGATATCTCCGAAACTATTAGACCGGTAGATATGAAATCTGGCAGGCATGTTTCTTTTGATGAGTAGAAATCTACTAAGAACGGGTTTTTCTGAAATCCTCTCCTTGGGATGTTGTCTGATTTTCGAGGTTTTTATAGATTTTAAAAAATCCCGTTTTTGATCTTATTAGATCTGCAGACTTGAAAATTGCGAAGCACGTATCTTTGATTGATTAGAGATCCACTAAAAATGGAGTTTGCGGAAATCGACTCCGTAGGGTTAGGATTAAGGAAGTATAAAAGATAAACAAAACTTCATTTTAACATTCAAGACGTTTCCTTTTTAAATCAAGAGGCAAAATCTATAGGAATATTTTTCAATACATTAAAAACTTAATGAAAACTACTTTCATAAAAAAAAATAGTTTATAAAAACAATGTATAATCATACAATATACTGAATAACCCAGTAAAACGGGCAGGTAATGGCTAGTAAAACTATGTGTAAAAACATTTTTTCTCCAATATGGGTCCATAGGTTTATTATAAAATTGTTCAATTTAAATCCAATGTTTCCTTCAGAGTATCTATTAATGTCAACATAGACACAATAGTAATAAAAGCTGTTTGTATTATAGACTATGTTATTTTCTATTTTGAGAAATGTGGAGGTTACTTTAATTGTATTATTATTTTTATTTTTAGTACTAGCCGTTACTCGCCCGCTTCGCTGGGTATTTCATGATGTTATATGAATATATACTGTTTATACATACATATATATATATATATGACATGATTTTTGGAGTCAGAAACAGACTTAGTTTTAAAAAAGGTCCTTATTCTAGAATGAGTACATCTCTTCTGATGCAAGAGGCAGAGAGAGAAAAAAGAACGCCACTGAAAATCTTAAGTGGATTAAACACTTAAAACACCGATCGCGGCGTCCATGAGTGCTCTTGAAAGTTAATGCTGACATATAGGGCTATTAAATATAATGATCTGGAATTAGACATGTTTATTGGCTAGGCCATATGTTCGGAAGAAATAAATGGGTGATTAGTTTGTTACTTGACGAGGTGAGGAGAAAATAAAAGTGAGGTGCTAGATAGGGAATTTAATTTTTAATCTAATTTAATTATACTTACATATATATATAAATTACTGATATCTTAGCATTAAGAATTCGATTGTATTGAAAATATTCTTATAATTCTTGATTTAAAAAGAGCAGAACTTCCAAATAATAACTTCTAAAATTAAAGTAGAATTATTTTTACTCTCTCGTAACCCCTTCCCTAGTAGATTTCCAAAAAACTCATTTTTATCGGATCTCTTCCTTCCTTCCTCAGTGGCACGACAGCCCAGGGTGGGCCTTGGCCTTCTCAAGAAGCCTTTTCCAGGCCAGCCTTCTTCCTGCCAGTGGTCTCCAATTCCTAGTTCTTAAAACTAGGAGATTTTTTTCTTGGCCATCAATCCATCTGAGATTTGGCCTGCCCTTTCTTCGTGGGCCAATTGGTTGAGCATTGAAGACTTTTTTAGTGGTGCGGTCGTCTTCATTCATTCTGACAACGTGACCTGCCCATTTAATTCGCTGTATTTTGATGAAGTTGATAATGTCAGATTCTTTATATGATCGATAAAACTCTAAATTTGATCTTCTTCGCCATGTTCCATTTTCCTGAATTCCTCCAAAAATGGTTCTTAAAATCTTCCTTTCGTAGATACTTATATTCTTATCTGTTAGAGACATGGACTAAATTTCACATGTTAAGTTAATACTGATCCTAAAAGACTTTTATACAATAGAATCTTAGTTTTTGTTTGGATTAAATTTATCGGATCTCTACTCAGTAAAATAAACATGCTCTCCAAATTTAAAGTCTAAATTTAATAGATCAAAAACTGAACAATAAGCTCCAGCAGCCCCCTTTGAGAGTCGCTTTCTTTTAGACCCGTTCAACAAGCGCATTCAATTCAACAACAGAGTCATACATAACAAATTTCATCACTGTAGGTCTAGTAGTTCGGAAACTGGTGTTTTTTTATATATCAATGTTCCTCAAAAGATTCCCTCTCTGCATAGGAGTAGATTTCCGTAAAATCTTTTCTTAGCGAATTTTCATTCAACAAAAGTAACATGCATTCTAAATTTCATTACAGTAAGTAGTTGTTTGATAACGAACCCCCTCCCCCCCAATAGGGATCAATTTTAGTAAAATCCGTTCTTAGCATATCTATATTCAACAAAAAAAAAAAAAAAAACATGCCAATAAAATTTCAAGTCTGTTCGTCTGAAAGTTTAATAACGGTAATATATTTATCTGTAACACCCTTTAAGCCCTCGCAACGACCTTTCGAATCGATTCTCAAAACACCTTGTGTAGCGAATCTCTACTCCATGAAAGGAATGGGCCTACCAAATTCCTATCATGTCGGTCGAATAGTTCAAAAACGGGAATATTTTTATATAACGCCCCTTAAGCCCTCACAGCACCACTTAGGATTAAATTTTTGTAAAACCTCTTGTGTAGCGAATCTTAACTTTATATAAACGGAGCAGGCCTGCTAAATTTCAAGTTTGTAGGTCCAACAGTTCAAAAATGGGAATATTTACCTATAACACCTCTCAATGCCCCTTAGGATTCATTTTTCGCCAAACCTCCTTCTGTAGAGGACCTCTAATCCTTGAAAGGAACATGCCCACCAAATTTCAAGTTTGTAGCTCTAATAGTTCACAAACGGAATATATATCTCTAACGCCCCTTAAGGGTTAATTTTACAAACACAAAAACATGCGTCCAACCATTCCCCTAAGTTTCATCACAATCGGATGAACAGTTTAGGAAGGCATAAGAGACACACACACACGCACACACACAAAAATTCATTTTTATTTATATAGATTAGTATTTTTAACAATTGTAAAACACTGCATTGAGACAATCTTTTACAACTTTTATTGCTTTACTTTTTTAATTTTTAAATATTCTACGTATAAAATGTCCACAAATACATGAGATACTACAGGTATAGAATGTGTTTTAGATTTTTCAAGGCTATTTTTTAAACAAAAATTATTATAATTTGAAAGTTAAGTACGACTGCCTACACACATAAGCTAAATATTTAAGTATCGTGACACAGTCTTCATTATGTGTGGGTTTTTCTTCCCGAATAAATCACTAGAAAATCTACCTTATCAAATCGTTTCAAGCATTGCCGTTAAGTAATCCGTGTATAACTTGGCCTGTTAGAATAATATCGAAAAGGTGTTAGAAGACTCATATTTTGTGCTTTGAGACTTAATGAACAGCTGTGAGTGTACACGGCTTTTCTAAAATGTGTTTTTGGGATTTTCCTGGAAATTTTTTGGAAGTAGAATTATATATTATGAGCTAAATTCATGAGACGTCATGGTCTCATGTTAACTGCAATCACGTGTTTCCCGCCGATCTGTTCAAAAATTCGAGTGACATCATAGTCGAGTGGTAAAGGCATACTCGTGTTTCCTGTCAATCAGTTCGCTCCTTTTGTTGCTCCCAACTTTTGCTTTTTGTAGAAACTTTCTGTTAAAAAGGAAATACTTTTCAACAAATAACAACACGCATAGTTAAAAAAAATATGTTCTTTATTTGAAAGTACTCGTGTATTATAGGAAATTTTTTAAAATTTTTGAAAAACTTTTTGAAAAATCTTAATACTTTACCCAATTTTCAGATTTGAAACTTATCTAAACTTTACAAGTAAAACAAGTACAAGTCTAAAGTGAGTTTTGAATTCAATGGAGAACACGTGATTGTGTTTATCATGTGACCGACATAAAATTAGCCCATTCCGTGCAGTGAATGTGTGTGTGGTGGGGCGTTTTCTAACCCCCACAGATGCAAAATCAGCTTCTTTTTTTTTTGTGGAAAGCGTCACACCGTTCCTGTGCACATGAGCACCCCTAAATATTGCGGGGTCCTTTCATCTGACAGCACCTTGATTATATTTTTAATTTTTTGAGTTATTATAGTTACTTAATTAGGATTGACTTCAAGGCCAATTTTTGTTTTAAAAATAGTTTATATAACTTAGAAGCTTTATCGTCAACTTTGCCAGTTGAGATAATGCCATGGCCAAAACGTTCTTATGTTGCTATGAGAAACAATACTTAGAAGAGATGGAATATTACTGAAAATGATATCTCTAAAAACCAGCACTTCACTGATATTGCAATAAAACTTCCGAATTCAAGTATCGCAGATAAAACTGAATTTTTCTATTTCCACAATGTGCCAAACTACATTATAGTAAACATATAGCAGTACTATATTATGGTATTTGAGTTGTTGGGCGACTTTAAAACTTGCTTAACTTCCCCAATTTTTAAAACTAAAAAAATTAGATTCTATGTACAAACCTGGGGATTTTAATGCGTTTTTATAAGTTTCACTTGTATATAATAGAATCTTTGAACTCGATTTTTCCCCACTTTAAAAGGTCAGATTAATTCGAAATTCCGCGCACTTGTCAAGGACCGATGACAATACAATAATTTCATAATTTTGTTTCATTGTCCTAATTAGGATCTTAATAATTAAGGAATATAAGGATTTCTAGATTTGGCGACTAATTCATTAAATCGTTTCCAGAATTGGCGACTAATTGCAAAAACCATTTTCAGATTTGGTGACTAATTCCATATGCCATTTCTAGATTTGGCGACTAATTCCAGATTTAGCACCTAAAAGATTAATTTCAACCCTAAAACCGCAAACGGGAATAAAAATAATTTATGTTCTAACTGCTAAATATTTTTTTTTTATTTTGATAAAGCAATATGTTTAGAAGTGATGATACGAATTAACTTTATACCAATACGTTTAAAAGGTGATAATACGATTGACATTTAATATTTCTTCTTAACACACTTTTATTAGTTAAGACCTGTATCTATAGAGACGGAATCTTCGAAATATAACGATAGGGGGGCTCATCCGAGGCCCCGTAAACGGAGAGAATAAATACCCTTCAGACCCATTAATTAATATCCATTGAAGAACAAAACTAATTTCAGGAGCCACATAATTCCGGCTCCAAATATCAAACTCAAGGATAAATTCAACAAAGAATAAATGATAGTTTTAAAAACTAAAAAACAGGCTTTTATTGTAGATCGAACTAAAAAATTAAAAATAAATTATAGTTTTTAAAAAAACTAAAAAACACGCTTTTATAGTGAATCGAACTAAAAAGTAAGAGAATAATTCTTAAAATAAGATAAAAATGATTACCGAGAAAATTAATGTCATTGTGGTACAAGCGTGGGGTGTGCTTTGTACTACATTTTTACACTAACTCAGCATTTCGGAACAGAACTAGTAAGAAATTATAACAAGTAATATAGAGCACCCCACGCTTTTATCCCAATGACATTAATTTTCTTGTTAATCATTTTATTCTTATTTTAAGAACTATTCTTTTACTTTTTAGTTCGATTCACTATAAAAGCGTGTTTTTTATTTCTTTTTAAACTATAATTTATTAGCTTAAGTTAGTATCATAATTATGTTGTACATAAATTATTGTAATTCAAAACTTTTGTGAAAATGTTTTGTTAAGATTAGGCTGAATTACCTGTCATCGTAGTAAACGCTATCAATGTTATGCAAAAATATATTTTGAATTTTAAAAAAATGTTTTCAGTCATAATTAATTGAAATAGTGTTTTTATATAGTACATAGGTTAAAAAATAACATAAAACATATTAAAAAATTAGAGCTCCACAGGCATTATAGGGTTTTGTTTTATGCCTTTACAAACTTTAAATGCGTTTCTTTCGGACTTTTAATTTTGAAGACATAAGTGTTTTCTAATCCCTAAGGCTTTTCTTCTGTTTGAGATAGAGTCTTGAAATTTTTTGTAAATACTCCCAAACGCGTATGTTCTATAAAAGTTAGTATGAATTTAAAGGGCTGATATCTTTAGTTATTCTTCTAAAAAATGCTAAAGTTAATATTTAAAAAAATTTCGTGTTTTTTCCAGGTTTAGCTAGAAAAATAATTATTAAAAACCAACAAGGGAACACATTTTCAAATCCATATTGACTTTTGTCCGCACTAATCTAAGAAACATAAATCACACTTGAAATGACTAAAAAATTTAAAAAAATTAAGCATTTTATAAAAGTTTTAAAAAACTACAAAAATTAATTTTTTTAAATTGTAAGATAAATGTAAGAGTCAAACTGACTTTTTGCTTTCAGAATCAACTTAATAATATAATAGGAATACAAAATGTAAATTATTTTTACTGCTACTGTCTCCAAAATTTTTTTGAAAAAGGGTGCTGTGTAGCCTTAAGCCTAACACTGGAAGTCACTGGCTTAGCTAGTCCTGAGTGGACCCTATATCAGAATTCCTCCTTTGGAAAATAAATAAAAATGATTGCATAAGGGGTCTCAGGGGTGTTAAATTTCTCTAGAGGTCTGAAAATATAAACAATTTTCAAACAAGTATAATTCTTTTAAAATTAAATTAAATAATTCAAATCTTTTACACATTATTTATAAAGGAATGGTGCTTCAGAAAAGTATAAAATGTTTAAAATATGATCATAATTTTAAAAATTATAAGCATATGAAAATAAAAAACTTTTATATAAGAAATATTTATTATGTTTTACGTCGTGCATGCTATTTTCTAAAATAGTAGCTTTAATTGCTAGCTATAAATTGATTTATAAAGTAAAATGTATTCTTATTGCACTGTAGCTATTTTTATATAAATAGAAAAAATATTAACTTACATATTTTAATAATTAAAAAAATACATTTTTAAAAAATATTTAAGAAACCAATATTTTGCAAATATTTAAAAAATTACAATATTTTACAAATATTTTGAAATACAAAAGATATATAATACTAAAATTAGGTAGGGTTTAAAGAGTATGATGCATTTTATAATTCTATAAAGTTTTATACATCAGAGGCTACTATTTTAGAAAATAGCGTGCGCAACGTAGACAATACTTAATATTTATTATAGAATTATCATATACTTAGGATTTTTAAAATTATTATTACATTTTAAACATTTTATACTTTTACGAAGCCCCATTTTTTTATAAATAATGTGTAAAAGATTCGAATCATTTAATTTAAATTTAAAAGAACTATACCTGTTTGAAAATTGTTTATATTTTCAGACCTCCAGAGAAATTTAACACCCCTGAGACCCCATAAACAAAACTTATTTGGAAGCTAGAAAATGTTACGCATGTTGGAGCCTCTATAGCTTGGGGCCCCGTATCATTGATGTGGTTGTTACTACAGTAGCTACGCCCCTGCTAGAAGTAAGCAAATTCATTAATTAATAATAAACGTACTGCATAAAATTATTAACTCTCCTTGCAACGTTGCAATAAATCAAATAATTATTGAAGAGATCTTCGAATGAAGTCAGTTGTCTGCCCGCCCTCTCCCCATAAAAAGGAACTGAATAACAATTATCTTTGTTATTCGCTATTTAATTCCCATTATTTTAAAACATAGGATGAGGATTCATGAGTTTTATGAGAGTTAGATCATACAGTAAAATTGTAATAAATCGATGGCTATTTTGTTTCTCTCTCAACGAAACTTATTATTTTTTTTTATTGTTTATATGCTATGTTCTTCCTCCTGGAAATTTACTAAATACATATTTTTACATGATCTGAGCTCTCTTATGACAGATTGCAAACACGTACACTTTCCACATTGAACATGTTAAAAGTTTTAACAAGTAATATATAAAAAAAAAAAATTTAAGTCAATTCTTACTTAGATCAACAAAGAAAAATTTTACTTTAGCTACTTTTTATTAAATAGTTACAATTAATATAAATATGTATATACATAGGACAGAATCATAACATTAAGGGGTAATTAATTTTTATTAATTATCATTAAAGTATCGTATTGTCATCCAAAACAATCGTGTCTAAAAAATTTCAGTTCCACTGAATGCTTTAACCCTTTATTGACCGCATTATGATTTACTGCAGTTTTTTCATGAAATATTCTTTTTTTAATCCTTACATTGAAAATTAAGGGATATACATAAACAAAACACTCAACTTGGAGAAATTTAATCCGTTAGTGCTAATTAATTAATTAAAGATATACAACTGTAAAATTAATTATATACACTGTTCACTTAAAATAAATAATCATATCATTTTCTAAGGGCATCATTAACATACAAAAAAATAAGACACTTAACTTTTGACATTAACTATTTTTTCGGAACAAAAATGACAATCTTCGCAAACCGCTGAAAACGCCGTCAGCTGAAAATGCAATTTCTGCTATAAAACTATTCGCCTTCCCCGCTAAAATACTCCTCATAAAATCCCTGATGCCTTATACCTTGGAAGAGTGGATTTAAAAGAATATTCCTGTTAAGTCGTCATATTCGTAAAAATGGTTATTCTATGTAATTTTAAAGTGAGTGGTACTTATAAGTACCGTCGGTAGATAAAGGGTTAAGACGTGAGAAAAAAACCTTTTCATGTTTTGACACAAGTCGCCAAAAATGATGCCAACGTGGCTGTATTTGTAATTCCTTAAATAATTAGATTTAATCAGTTATTTTTTATTAATAAAATTAAATTATCTTATTGTCATTCAAAATAACCATATATATAAAATTTCAGCACAACTGAGCGCTTTAAAACGTATTTTATTAACGATTGAAAATTCCACCAAGATAAATAAATAAATATATACAGAGAGAGTGTGAGCTAATAGTAGGAATTGAAAAAATAATAAAATAATCGAAAAAATGGCACAAAAAATATAATTTACAATGTAAGAATTTCCTTTTTCTAAATTACTTTTTAAGCAATTTTATATTTAGAGAAAAATTCATTTAATTCGTATAAAATCACATTATCATCTATACAAAATCATATTACATCTATACGATATTATTAATAGAGTTTTAAAAAAAATAAATTCGTGTCCTTTAGCAATTTTTTTTTAAATTAAAACGATCTTTTAATGTATAAGAAATTTCCCTCCAAAGATCCGTAATGATTTTAATATTTAAAAAACTTCATTGTATTTTCATTTTTAAAAAATTAAAATTTTAACATTTTACGTATAGTTTTCGTTATTTCATTCAGCTTACTAACTGAAATTTATAAGTGTATTTACAAATATATTTTTATGCAATAGCATGAAGTAAGCTGCTTCAATAAAATTAAATTTCTGACAAAAAAAAAAACCATTTTGTTGCTTTTCCTATATTTTTTAACTAACTAATACTAACTAATATAAAAGAGATTTCCTGCATTTTTTTTAAAACTAAAATGCTAAAACTAAACAACTACAATTAAATTTTTAAAAAAACTCCTGTACAGAACAAATAACATCCATCGAAAATTCTGTTCAATTCATTATAACTTTACTATAAATTTTTATAAAATCTGCAAGTTACGATAACCGAGTAGTCATTGTAGCAAACTAATTGCCAAGTCGTGGGTTCGAGTCCTGATGCCACTGAAAACCCAACATATAGAGGGGCGGATGCACTTTTAAATCTGTTGAGAATTAGGAGGGGGTATGGAAGTTTAGAAAGTAGAGCGTCAGATCTGGGGCCATACCAGGGGCGTAGCTACCACCGTATAAATGATACAGAGCCCCCTAACTACAGGGGCCCCAATATGTGTAATTACAGTACCACTAACAGGGCTTTCTTTTCTAAAAAAGTGCTCCAAAGGAGTTTTGATACGGGGCCCACTCAGAACTAGCTACGCCAGTGGGGCATACCCGCCATTTGAGTGTGACTCATAGTTACGAGATCCATTGTCCTTATTCCCCCACCTTAGCTTCAAAGTGCAACGCTAATAAAAAAAATCAAATCGATAAATACCACAAGTTCATTATAAACATTAAAAATTCAAATGCCGTAAGTTGATGTTGTGGCATTTTCCCGTCACACAGCTGAAAAATCGACTTCTTTTTGTGGGTAGGATAGCAGCGTTCCGATGCCCATGTGCACCCCTAAATATTGCGGGGTCTTGTCTTCTGTCCTCGCCCCAGCAACTTTTGACCATGAGAAAACCCAACTCCGCCCACGAACCGGATGTATTTCGAGGTGTCAAAAAGAGACTGCCCCATCCCGGAAAAAACAGAAAGGAAAGTTCGTTGGAAAACACCGAAGAGAACGGCTGAGGCCTCCTCCCTCCCAAATATCATATTCTTAACATAATGGAATAACCAATATTTTAAATAACTTCAATATAAATGTATATACTGCAGCGTTTCTCAAACTGTGGGGCGCCCCCCTCTAGGGGGAGTGATAACTCTACAAGATGGGCGTGAGCATATTAAAAAGTCGAAAACAAAAGATTATTTTTAAAAATTATTAATTTACTGAAAGTAAACAAACAGAATGCATTCTGACATAATAAAAAATAAAATACACATTTATAAATGTATCAGTACTTTGCAATGTATTTTACAATTAATTGAACAATATTAAGTTAAGAGCAAGTTTAATAATTAGCAGTTATCTCACGTGTGTGTGTGAGCTTGTCATATATACAATTATATACAAAAATTTGCACTTATCTTGATATTTTTTGTACGGTCTATAATTAATCCCTTAACTGCCGAGATCAAAAGTTATACGATTCCCTCCCCAATGCCACTGTTTTTTCATGTAGGCGCGCGTATGAGATGTATTGGAGGGGGGAGGGGATAAAAGGAATAACGAAGTAAATCCTCTCAAATAAGTAAATCCTTCGCAAACACTGTCAAGGTAATTTTATTGCATTACAAAGCTTTCGGAATACTTTTATGGATAAAAGTTCACAAACAAAATCGCACTTCGGAAAGACGTATATATACGTCCGGACCAATTAATGCATTGGCTGACCAAGACGTTTATATACATCAGTGGGACTTAAGAGGTTAAAGTCGTATTGTAGCTTTAGCATCAAAGCATAGTATTATTGAATTCAATACATTGTTGTTGTATGAAGGGGGCCGCCGGCCCCCGCGAGGGAAATTATGACTGAAAATTGGGTCGCAAGAATCGTAAGTTTGAGAAGCACTGATATACTGTCATTAATAGCTGAGACGTGAATAAACCAAACATTTAAATTCATAACTCTCACACTACCGACTTATCTCAAACGTCACAATGTCCTTTTGATCCATTGTTTGTTTTAAACGTCACATCTTGAACGTACATGAGAACTATTGGATATTGACTACTTAATTTTGAGTATCTGTCAAATGATGAAGACGACCCCAGAACTGGCATCCCATTCTCAAATTCAACCTCAATAAATATAACGAGCATCAATCCCTCTATACCAGCGGTTCTAAAACTTTCGATCGCTGAGACCCCCCTTTTATGTATCAGCCTAACATTTCTGACCCCGAAGATTTTGAACCCCCCTACCTGTCTCCCAACATATGGTTGAGGGATTTAAAAGTAATCATTACCGTACTGGCACGTGAGGAATTCAGTTCTTAATCTTTGCACATGGGTTTTTACTATTTTTTGAAAATATGACAGTAGTAATGGCTACGTAATTATAAACAATAAAAAAAGTTGATACTCGTATTCTTAATCGAAATACATGTTCTAGTGCTATCTTTTCATTTGGGATAGTTTAGTGATCTACTCTAGGTTGGCAGATCTTTCAGTTTTTCCAGGGAAATCTTAACATTAAATGAGAGACCCCTAGGGGGACCTAGGGGAAGGTCCCCCTAGAAAGGCGCTGAAGATCCCCAGGGGTCCGTGGACCACAGTTTAACAGCTGCTCTACATGATAGGTCTTCAATGGCATTAAGGTATGTGGCTACCTTCGGAGTACTTTTTTTGAAGTATATACATTTTCAACTAAATAAACACTTTTTTATTTGAAATAGGGCTTAAAACAAGGAATTCAAGTACAATTTCCGCAAAATTAAAAATAATTTTGGATATATTGGGAATTTTGAGTGAAATTTTAGTGAAACATTGCAGTTACGGTAAGGCTTGTATTAAAAATTCTATTTGATATATTTGAATAATATCTATACAGTACATAAATAATATCATTATCGGTGTTTAGAGCTATCAGATATGTAATACTTTTGAAAGTTTTTGAAATATGTCATTTTTTTATGCAAGAACTCAGTTTTTTACAAAAAACTAATGTTATTTCTCACAAAAAGTGCAATAAAATACATAAATATATACACAGAGGTTAAATTATAGTCTAGACAGGAGATAAAACTAAATGAAACATTTTCGGAAAATTTTAATTCAATATCTTAAAAACAAATTTTGTAGTGAACTTTACCGTGAAGCAAGAAATTGAAAAACAGTTTCTCAGAAAATGCATTTAAAGATTTTAATACAGTATGACAAATATTCCACTAATTGTACATTTTTTTAAACTCACCATATTTATAGGCCAAGAACTTTTTAGATTCATGCTCAACTAATTTGGGCTTTTTTTTTAACCTTTTGATGTTTTCTGGAGAGTTTTATAAACTATAACAATTGTCGTTTTTAGTGAAATTTTGATGAAAAATTGCAGTTACACAAAATTCTTATAAATGTATTCAAATAATATTTATACAGTATGTGTATAAATATTATTTGAATACCTTTATATGTGTTAGAAATTAAAAGATTTGTAATACTTTTGAAAGTTTTTAAATATGCCAAATTTTATGCAAAAACATGATTTTTTTAAAAAAATTAATGACTTTTTTTCATAAAAAAGCAATAAACTACATAAATATGAACACAGAGATTAGATTTTGATTCATAACACAGATAAAACTAAATAAAACATGTTTTGAAAATTTCAATTCACTAACTTAAAAATATTTTGTGTAGGGATCTACTTCCAGTTTTGTAAACTCCATTTCCGGTTTACTGATTATGCTATAATTTTGCTTCTAGATATCGTAGAAACAAAAATAGAGTGTTTATGGAATCTTAAATGTATGAGCTATAAAATAAAAACATAAAAGAAATTTCGAAACTTTTCACCAAAACGGCGAATTTTGGGTGTAGTCACATACCTTAAGACTATATCTTTTTTAAGAAAAGCTGTTATAGTTTCAATTTTTGAAAATCTCTAGAATTCTCAAAACTGAAATTGAAATAATCCACATATATTTCAATAATTTAATCCTACTATAAAATTTAAAAATTGATATTCTGCAGAATAAATTATCTATTTGATCATATAATAGCACACGTTCTTTCTCGTTCAATGCTTTTCTTCTTAAAATCCATGACATTTTTATCCGATCACGTTTTTCTCGTATCTGCGGATATTAACACTGTGGATTTCATTGCTGACGTTAATCTTAATTCGGAGAAACAGCATTATCTCACCAGCTGTCGAGTATTACCACTAATACTTTTGTTTTGATGGTATTATATCTAGCTCATAAGATGTCACGCTGTCAGGTTTGGTGAATTTCTGAATAAAATGCAATCTGTTCTTTATAGAAAAGAAATTTGATATTTTTAGGTCTCTGAATTTTTATCCTAGCTTTTTATCTCCAAACCCAAGATACAGAATTATTTAACCTTTAATTTATTGTTCGATGCATATTTTCCTAAAATGAATAACACTTTCCTTATTTCATTTCACGTCCTTCATTTTTAGTGTTTTAAGGTATCTGACTACTTGCGACAACTTTTTTTTAAAAAAATGAAGATATGGGGATTTTTTTGTGATTTTTAGATTTATTTAGTATATTTTAAGGAAAAAACCCTAAAATCGAAAACGGAAAAAAAAATATATTATTATTAAAATGGGAAAAAACTGGTAAAAATGTTCAAAAAATTACAAAAACGGGGCCCACTTTGTACAAAAATTTTATGAACAAATTCTCAATTTTTCAATTTTAATGTGTTACTTTATTATTCGTGTTTGAAATGACCTTCAGGATAAGAGATATTTTAATTTTTACAAAAACTAGAGCACTTTATCTTAGTGATTATATAAAATTGCTTAAAAAGACAGTGATTATATTCACATAAAGAACTGTAAATTTTGAAATAAAACAGTGATTGGTAAATCTGAAGGTCAAAACACTGTCACTGTTATACAGAACACACACAAAAAATTTCAGCAAATTGTTTTCAAAACTTTTTGAGTAATCGCTGTCCCCGTTTGAACTTTTCTCAAAAAACACATTTCGAGTAAAACGCATTTTACAGTTTGACATCTTGTGTAAAGTTATGGCATCTGCATTTACTAAAACACTTATAGTTTTTGTTCTAGTGAATGGAAAATAAGAAACTAGGTGTTTTTATTAAGCTGAAAGCTGGTGTATAAAAGAAAATCATAAGCAAAATTTGTCAATTTTTGAAAAAAATCATGATTTTAGGGTAGTCGGATACCTTAAGTTTTATATTCTAAAAATACTTCGACTTTCTGGGTGTCCCTAAAAACCCTCCGTATAGAGAGGCTGTCGACGCTGACGTGATGTGGAAGTTTGGAGAGTACGAGGTGACAGCTTAGGTGTCGTCCTCATCACTTGACCGTGGTTCCGAATCGCGAAGTGCATCTTCATTAACTCACGAGTAGCTTCAAAGTGCGGCATTACTATCGATCATTCCAAAAATAATACTCGGATAAAAATCTGTTAATAAATACCTGGAAACTGTTAATAAATATCTGGAATATCTAATTAAAATGCCCAAAATTGCTTGGAAATATTCTTTGCTCTCCACTTCACTTTAAATCCCTTCTTCAAATTTCGTTTGTTTTTAATTTGAAGATGGGATACTAAATAGTATATTTTAATTAGTAAAAAGTTCTTTCAAAATCTCATATTTTCACTTTTAAACGCCAACAAACTTTGAACTCTCAATATTCATAACTCAATCTATTCGTAAACCTAATTTAAGATGCTGCCACAATAAGAATACTAAATATCGTTTAATAATATGAATATCAATAAAATCGAAATGTTACATGTAAATATTACATCAATATAAAGAGTAAAAAAAATAATAGTATAATAATAGTAAAATAATAATATAATATGAAAAATAAATAGAAATAATAATGTTTAAAAATGTTTAAAATGTTAAATAGTCAAAAAATATTTTATTTAAGTTGACAGTTATAAGTGTTCTATAACTGGGTCATTCTGCCTCATAGACTTAAACGTTAACACTTTTTAATTGCTAAGAGAGAGAAATTATACATCGAATAATTAACTCATGCTGCTTTATCTCAATTTTATATATGTGAATTGTGTGCTTTTGGATCATTCAAAAATTAGCAATTATTGTAGTAATGAAAATAAAAAAAAAAAAACTGCTTTATCTCGTCATAAAGCAGCCGCAATTTTCTTCCAACTTCCGTCATTTCGTCAAATCATTAGGAGGTGAGCAATCTAGATTTTGTGAGAGCATGGCATGTAAATAAACTTACAAAGAACTTCGTTTTGTTAGAAATCTCTTTGAACGAGAGAAGTACAAATGGAAATGTAGACGTAAACATTTAAAGGTCAAAAAACAGGAGGTATAACCGCACTAAAAGGTTACCGAGATGTCCTCTACAGCAAATAATTGGTATTGATGAAATCTACTTTTTTTTCCCCTCATTCAAAGCCTTAACCTTTTTTATTTAAAAGTTTAGCTTGAGAACATGATGCTCTCCTCTTCTGTCATTTTCTTGACGAAAATAGAATGCAAATAAGATTCTAGTTTTTACAACCCTTAAATAGAAATTAAAATCAATCATTCTCAATATTTCAAGCAGGCTGAATTCAATTAATCTGTCCTTTGATCTCTTTCTGTTATTATGGACTCTGTTTTTCACTTGAAGAAGCTATATTAAAAGATATAAAATTTGTTTCAAAATCTCTTTTTTTTTTTCAAGCACTAACAGACTTTGAAGAATATTCGGAACACAATCTATTCTCAAAAGTATTTTAATAAGTTGCCACAATATGAATGCAAAATATCGTTTGGTCATACGAATATCAGAATCGATACAATTCGATATGTTGCAAAGAAACATTATACGAATATAAACAGTAAAAACAAATAAAATATATAAAATAAAATATCAAAAATAAATATGTAATGTGTACAAATAATAATAAATATTAAAAATGAAATAATATTTAAAAGTATTTATAACGTTAAATAGTCAAAAAATATTTATTTTTAAATTTAAATTGATAATTATTAGTATTCTATAAATGAACCACTACATCATAGTTTTACCTTTCATTGTTCTTATCGGCTACCGGAGACGAATTTTAATCGAAAAATCAAGAAATGTAGGTTATAGCAATTCTTATATATTTGCATAAATTTCGGAAAATGTTGACGTGCTAGAAGTAGAATCGATAAAACATAATACAATCACGCAATATGATGGAATTAAAATCAGACCGAACTTATAACGCGTAAGTTCATTCACTGCGCAAGAAATTTCTGGCAAAATTTTATAAATTAAAGAAACATTGGTGAAAAGATTACAATTGTTTCCTTAGTATAAGAACAATAAACTGCAATGGGGCAATTCTGATGAAAAAAATAAGCCAAAACCATTGTATTCTTTACATTTATTCAAAAGAGAAAAGAATGTACAACAGCTATTTGTCGTAAAATGTATGATACAATTTAGTTTTCAATTTTTTTTCCAAATTCATGGGTTTTAAAGGATTCATTTGCTGTTATTTTATATAGTTTTTATGAAACATGTGTTTTATTTTATTATATATTTAAACGACTGTGATGGAAGACGAATCATTTTTTTTTAAAATAATCTTAAAAAAAAAAAGTGTACCACATTCTACAGAAAAGTTTTCTAAAGAATCAATGATTGCTAAGGGACTTTGATATTACAGCAAGTTAAAACTAAAGAAAAAACTACCAGTAATAACACTGGCGTAGCTGGTCCTGAGTGGGCCCCGTATTAAAACTTCTTGCACACCCCTTTTAGAGATTCCTTAATATATTAACAATGCTGTAATGATTTTCTAGCATGTGTTAGGGCCCCTGTAGCTTGGGGGCCCCGTATCATTGATACGGCTGATACGGTGGTAGCTATGCCTCTGAGTAATAACCAAAAACTCTCAGTATTATCAGAAAGAAATTTAAAATTAACTTTTTGTAAAAAATTATTTATATGAAGGTAGGACTCTGACAAAGTAAAGTTTTCACATGGATAAAGTCTCTCAAGGAGCAGATGATATGCAGATAGTTACAGTACTTTTTATCCGTTTATTCTACTCAAATAATCCCGCCAAATTGTGAATGACTTATTAATAGGTGTGAAGATAAAAAAAAATCTTCAAAAAATAACAATGCGCTATTTATAAATTAAGCTGCAACCCAGAAGCGAAAATACATGTTTTGAAGAATAGTTTTTGGTTCATAGAACATGTGCTGGCTGCCTAGCAACTACCTAAATGGAATTCTTTATTTCATTAAAACACGTGGACCACCATGTGAACAGAGCATTTCTAAACTCACCTGTTGGTCTACATTTAATAAGCATTCGATGTCAAGGTTGTTGGTGCGTGTGTTCAAAATATACAGGAAATGGCTACAAAAGAGTTTCCGCTTTTTTTTCGTATACAAATCTGACATAATAATTTTCGATATTATTTTAAACTTGTACAATAAATAACTATACTAAATTTTTATAAAATACATATTTAAAAGCAATCGAAAGTAATGTCTTTTAAATTGAATTCGCAAAAGAGATCTCTGAAAACCTTACATTGCATGATGCAGAAGAAAAAAAAATAACTTGATGGGTTTTTTTTTTATTATATTAAAACTATACAGTTCAGGAAACACACAAAGAAGAAACAAATATGCAAAAATAATAATAATAATAATGAGAATTTTAAAAACCCGTATAAAAAATTATATATATATATATATATATATATACAGTTAAGTTTTAATTTTTCTCTACATAAGTGTAAAAGTACTGAAAATTTTATTACTTACTAGCCGTTACCCACCCACTTCACTGGGTATTTCACGATGTTGCATAAATATATACTGTTCGCATATATATAAATTATTGATATCTAGCATTAAGAATTCGATTGTATTTATAAATATATTTATAGCTGTAACTCTCGCCTCTTGATATAAAAAGGACAGAAATTTTTTATAATTTCTAATTTCTAATGATATCTAAAATAGAAGCAGAAAAATTTTTCGCGATTACTTAAACCAATTATCAAGTGGATTTCCGCAAAATCTATTTTCAGTGGATTTCTACTCCACAAAATAAACATACGTGCTAAATTTCAAGTCTAAATATAATAGAGCAAAAACGGAATTTTCATCATCAATACGCCCCCGTAACCAGGTTGAGAGAACATTCTTAGCGGATTTCAATTCAACAAAAGAAACATACAAACAAAATTTTATTATTATAGTCCTAGTAACTCGATAACGGGAATTTTGTCAATCAATACGACCCAATTCAACTAAAGAAACGTGCTCAACAAATTTCAAGTAAAAGGGTTAGAAAATTAAAAAAACAGGTATTTTTCTATTACTCTCCTAAACCCTTCACAATCCCACTCCCTTGAGGGTTGGTTTTCGCAAAACT
Source organism: Trichonephila inaurata madagascariensis (assembly GCA_019973955.1). NCBI lineage: Eukaryota > Metazoa > Arthropoda > Arachnida > Araneae > Nephilidae > Trichonephila > Trichonephila inaurata. The sequence continues at coordinate 104,406 of BMAV01012786.1, forward strand.
GTTTGTTAGAGGAACTCTATTCCGTGAAAGGAACATACCTTCTAATTTTGAAGCAGGTGGGTCTAATAGTTGAAAAATGGAAATATTTATCTATTACGCCCCTTAATTCCCCCTCAGTGTCCCTTAGGAGTCAATTTTCCCCAAAACTATTTTGCAGCGGATCTCTACTCCATGAAAGGAATCCGCTTATCAAGTTTCAAGACCGTACGTCTAATAGTTTAAAAATGGAAATAATTATCTATAAAGCCTCTTAAGCCCCCGCAATGCCACTTAGAAAGCGATTTTCACAAAACCCATCTTATAGCGGATCTCTACTCAATGAAGGGAATCTGCTTGCTCAATTTCAAAATTTTACGTCTAATTTAAAAAGGAGATAATTACCTATAACGCTCCTTAATTCTCCGCAAAGCCACTTGGAGGTCGATTTTCACAAAACCCATTTTGTAGCGGAACTCTACTCCAGGAAAGGTTTCTGCGTACCAAATTTCAAGACTATAAGTCGAATAGTTTAAAAATGGAAATAATTATGCATAACGCCCCTTAAGCGCCCTCAACGCCCCTTAGCTGTCGACTTAAGTAAAGATCATTTTGTAGGGGATCTCTACTCTATGAAAGGAATCTACGTACCAAGTTTCAAGACTGTACATCAAATGGTTTAATAATGGAACTATCTGTAACACCCTTTAAACCCCCGTAACACCCATTCGGGTTCGATCTTTACGAAATCCGTTCTTATCGGATGTCTACTCCATGAAAGGAACCTGCCACCTAAATTTCAAGTCTTTAGGTTTAAAAGTTCCGGAGATATCGTGATTAGTCAGTGAGTCGCTTTTCTCCTTTGTATATATAGATTTATTGATGTTTAAATAATAATTTTTAATTCAATGGTCAATTTAACATATCCCCATATTCTACGAGGCGTATAGAAGAAAGTTACAAATCTTTACACATTTTAAAACACAACAATCTTATAAACAATTTCAATAAATCTTCAAGATTGTACGAGTATGCAACTACTCTTTATTCGAATTATACTACAGTAGAGTTCCGAAAACTCAGCCTAATGGGGACCAAAGAGTGGCCGAGATTGTGAAAATACCGGGTTATGAGATTAGAAAAGAATAAGTACCAGTGCTTCCTCAGTAAATACTTGTATGTATTCACTTGTATGTATGCACTTGTATGTATTATTTGCTTGAGAATGCAACAGAACATAAACTTCCCAAATATCCTTAAACAAAGAAAAAGTACGTACTTTATGAAGACATCGAGCATTTACTACATGAAAATGAAAATTTATGAATACATAGTACACAGAAGTTTACCTGATCAGACAGATCTCAGAAAAATACTTTATATAAAGGCATAAAGCTGCCTGTAATGAAAATTAAGTTACAGACAGCAAAAAATATATCTTCTCTTGAGATCAACGAAACTTCCTATATCCAAAGGCTGGCAAAACGCTATGATATATAGGATGGAAAAAAAACATTTCTCGTATGAATCTATTTTTTAACTCTTCAAAGTCTGAGGGTGAAGACGAATTGTTCAAAATTAGAAAAGCCTTCCTCGGCAGGTTTTTAGATTTTAAAAACTGCTCAACCGATAGCTGCTGGCAAAAACTGACTACATTTTTTTAAAGAAATGAGTAATGTCCTGCTGTCTTTCGTACTGCACTCTGCGTTTTACGACGAAGAAACAAGAAGCCCTTTGCCGACGCACCTTGTTGTTAAAAATACTGAAGGTCTGTTTCTACAGTCTTTAGTCCCTGTGACTACGTGATATATTTCGGTAGTTTATAAATTCTCCTTAAGGTATCCGACTACGTTCGAAACCGTGATTTTGCAAAAGCGTGTAAATGGATAATATTTATGATATTTAGTGTCACTTAGATTAGAATACATGTATAAAATTGTTTTAAGGACATTATGACAAAAAAATTTATTTAAATACAATATTTTGGCAAAAAATTAACTTGGAATAACCTTTTTTCCAAATGTTCTCCTTTTGTAAAAAATGCTTCTATTGTATTGATATTTTGCCTGTATTCAGCTCAGATCTCTTTACAGAGGATCAACTAGAATTTTTGAAACGCATAACTTGGAAGTCGGTTTATCCATGTTTTACGAAAACAGAAGGGAGAAATTTTAAGAAAATACACCGATAATTATTTCGAATGGTTGTAACTCTAAAAATAATTTGAATTTTTCAAAAATCATAGTTGAGCCTCTGTATAGAGGTCTGAGCTATATACAGGCAAAATATTAATACAATAGAAGCATTTTTTACAAAAGGAGAACATTTGGAAAAAAGGTTATTCTAAGTTCATTTTTTGCCAAAATATTGTATTTAAATAATTTTTTTTGTAATAATGTCCTTAAAACAATTTTATACATGTATTCTAATCTAAGTGACACTAAATATCATGAAAATTATACATTTATGCGCTTTTTTAAAATCATGGTTCCGAACGTAGTCGGATATTTTAACGTTAACATGAGTCTTCCTAGCATCTTCCGGGATTTTTTAATTAACTGTAATACAGCAATAGGCTCTGCATCGGACACATAATATCTTGCATGGCAGAGTTATCCGGACTGCCGAATTATCGCTATCTAGTGGCGCACACAGGAATTTTTCAAGGGTGTGTCCAGGGTCGGAAGTCCATCCATCCACGTATTATACCCCAATACTCCGCCAAAACATATTCTTTTGATTTTGTCGA
>BMAV01012786.1:112130-162188 GCA_019973955.1 Trichonephila inaurata madagascariensis
AAAGTTCGCTGTACAGAAAAATTCACAATATAGAGGTTCGTTAAATGGAGGTTCGACTGTATATTTGTGGCTTGACGTGAATATGAAGAAAGAGTGCCAACTTAGGGGTCCTCCTTGTATGATGATTGTATGACATTATTTTATTTTTAAATTCATAAGTATCATACATAAACCAACGATTAGTTTCTCATTAACAAGTGTAATTCTGTGTAAATTATTTGAATAAATTCTATACAGATGCGTTGGAATTTAAAAATATTTTAAAGGTAATATATAGCAACGAAATCTAATAGAAAAAAAATTTAACTCTTTTAAATTGTACGTATGTATTATTAACAGGTGTATATAGTTACATTGCTCATGAGAGTACATTTAAAAAAAAAACGTGGACTTAAGCACAGTAATATTAATGTTAAAAATTTTAAAAAAATGTTGGTCTATAAAAGAGGTTTGAACCCACTAAACCCCACCCTTGTGCACATTACAAAGAATTTTTTATACCAAATTTGCTTCTTAAATTTATGAAACATCAAGCAATAATGTTTTCATGAAACATTTAATTCTTCTTAAGATATTAACTTCTTAGTATATACAGTTTGAACATCTGTATGTGATATGGGAAAAAAGAGGGATTTCTAAATAAAGGAGCAAGAGAAAATTCTATCCCCCCTCCTCTGTGAAAAAACAAGAACAGGTCAAAGGATTATTGTTTATGTGATTCAACGAGCTGTTTCGTGTTCAGATAGAAGTTAAAAGGGAAAAGAACTCCTTAGTAGAGACTTTTGAACCAAACCCGAGGATATTCTCTTAGGTAGAAATATCAACCTTTTGTCCTGTAAAGGTTAAGGAAATCTTTCTGAAAAAAATAAATACTCTCTTTATAATTATAATTATAACTTGTATCGGTTATTTAATAAGGAATTTTAAAAAAATATTAAAAAAGGAAAAAATTGCATTAAGTAAGAAAAAAGCTATTTATTTCGTCCATTTTTATTTACTCGTCAATATACTTCTTATTTAATGTAATAACTTAGAGTAATTGATCGAAAATCATCCGATGAAAACTATATTATCAGCAACATTTGACCCACATTTAAAAATTGATGATTTATCGGCAAAAATTTCAAAGATATAATATTCTAAAGATCCTAATTTTGATATCCAATTTAATTTTTATGTATTTTCCATTACTAATAGTGTAGCTTAAGCCCTTTTCAATAATTATAAAATAGTTCCATAAATCAAATCAAAACACAAATAATAATAAGAATAATAATAAAAGAAAAAAAGAATTTGTTGCTTAAATAGATATTAAAATCGTACTAGGAGTAGGTTTTTGTGTTAAATCTTAGAAATGTCTTGTGAGTCAGGATATTTATTTTTTTTGTTCTGAAATATGTTCCATTCCGAAACAAATTCATCAGACGCAATGAATTACATGTTTTTCATTTTACCAAACTTTAATTAATCAATAGCATGAATAGTTATTCATTTTCAAGTCTTGATTTTTAAGACAATTATTCTCTAACATTGTTAATCTGATAATAACAAAGAGTTGTGTAATGAATCAATCAACAATTTCTCTCTCTCCCTTTTCTGGAAGATTAACAGAAACGAAAAACTAACGCAGTGCACAAATGCTCTTGTCGAAATCGTTCTCTTGCTTACGTCACATCCGAGAACCAATCACCGCAAAGCCCAAAATGACGTTACCTAGCTTGGAGAAAAAAGGGAAAAGATCTTCATCCGTGAATCAATCCTGAAACAGCACTTGCTTCGGGTCCGTGTTCGCTTGCTACCGCGCGAGTAGCAAGATAAGTTTTGGTTTTCAATAGACTCATACTTCTTCCGTTCATTGTTGTACTCCTAGTCATTTGAAAACCGGATATTTTTTTGGGAAATCACTGGATATAAGCGACAGTGCTGTTTGTGTTTTTTTGGTATGAAATGTCAAATACTTTTGTTTAAAGCAACTGTATGTTTTGAAATGCATAGCAAATTTTATAATCATTCACTCATAATATATAGTTTTATGCTCTGTGTAAAATAGATCTGCTGTTTTAAAAGCATATTTAATCCTGTTTCACAATCTATGTTTTGACTGATTGATTTTACATGTTTTTCCAGTAAAAATTGGGAAGAATTTTATGCCTCATATATGTGCAACAACAGTTAGGAATTTATATTCCTAATTTTGTTATTCATTAAATTCTTCATTTATGTAGTGTGATTAGAATAATTCTAATTAAGTAAAATAAATGGTGATATCAATTTAAGTACCATAAGTTGCTTATCAAAAACAGTTTTATTTTCATAAAGAATAGCATAGTTGCATTTTAAAATGTTATATATATATGAAACTTCTGACTGATCAAAATCCAATTCTACATATGGAGCATTTTATGATCTACATATGGAGCATTTTATGAGCCTTTTAAATATTAAAATTGTTGCTTCATAATAATATGAATTTGATGTTAATAATTTTATAAAATCAGTGTTTAAAAATAGTATATCACTAGACTTTTACTAGACCAAAAACTTTTAGTTTCTATTTTTTTTTTTTTTTTTAAATATTGCCTCTTATATTTTGAATGATTTTTAAAATATAGTTTTACAACTTGAAGAAAAGCTTAATATTAGTTTAGTATTTCTAGTATATTGTGTATTATAAATATCAATAAATTTAGAACAATGCAGAAAGAACAGAGAAAAAGGATTTAAACATAACTAACATGTCAATTTTGAGGGGAGGGGGGAATGAATCCTATATAAATTTATTTCTTCAAGAATACTTATTCCATAATTAGTAGGATTGCATTTTACAAGAACAGTTATGATTGCTAACAAGAAACTATTCAGTCATCCTTGTTGAAATTTTAATTATTGTTAATAAGAGATATTTTATGTTTATTGAAATATGTAATTGATTATGCCAATAACATAAAATTTTAAATGTTCTATTTAAATTTTGTTGATTATATAAGTCATCGAAAAAAGTATTGATATTTCATCAATCATATTTTGGCAGTGAATATAAACAGTAAATTTTATTTTTGCATTAACATTCAATAAATTTTCTTATTGCAGTTCTAATTGAACATGTATACGAAACAAGTTAAGAATTCTGTGACTAATCCAGGATGGGTACTTTTACCTGAACAAATAGATGCTTTGACTAAAAAGCCTTACACTTACAATGCAACTGCAGGTTCCTTTTTGGAGTTACTGTTTTTACAAAAGTAAGTTAAAAACAATTTTTTTTTTTTATTTTTAGTTTTAAGCTTGGTATTTACTTTGATTTTTTTTTTTGGTAATTCTATGTATTGTATTGGCTCATTTATCTTAGTATTAAAGAATAATCACATTCATATCATTTATATATGATGTTTTCATAATTATCTTTTAGTACAGTCTATTATTTTACATTTATTAAGTTACATTATGTTTTCTCAGTTTTAGTTTCAATATAAAACTTACAGTGTGTGTGTTTTTTTATAATTTACCAATAGGTTTATTTGTGTTATAATTATTGAAAAGCTTATTTTAAAAATATTAAAGAAGGAGTCAATAAATCAATATTTTTTTATCTGTACTATATTAATCTAACAGGTTCACTAGGACCAATTATGCTGAAAGTTCAAGTGGAACAAAATAAGTGGATTGTGCATTTAGGTATATATATGACTGTACTGTACACATAAGGGTGGGGTTGGATACTCAAATCCCTTCAAAAGACCAAAAGATTTTCAATTCTTAGGATATAAATGTTTCAATGCACATTCATCTATAGTTTATTTTTAAGAGCAATCCTTCTCATAAAAGTAGTCTGTGTACTCAACTAAAATTTAAGCAATTAATTTCATAACTTATTCACCCTGATGCTATGAAAATAAGTATATGAATAATTTTCACACAAATATTTTATACATTTGTGCATTGATTACATTGCAGTTCCATTCTAGTTTTCTGTGTGCAAAAAGAAATTAGAGCTGCATCACACACCACAAGCACTGAATTCTGTCCAAAGCAATATACTACCAATATTGCTCTATAATATAAATTTTTAATTAAATGTATCCACCATACCTTATTACTTTTGTTAAAATTGGGCACATTTATTGCAAATCACAATTTGATTTTAAAAAAAAATTGGTAATAAAATAGAGTTTTGAAGCTTTTTTCTTAATTATTATTGAAATCAAAGTCAACCTAGTAGATTTAAACAACACATTGATTTATTAATTAATGTATTCTATTGTTATTTCCATTTTGAAACATAATCCATGAAAGACATTTAAATACTTGATGTTATAAAAGATATTGAATTTTTTTCAGATTCTGGATTAAGTTATCACAGTATGTTCCTAGTCACCTTACTCCATGTGTTCTTACCTGCCTTGGATTGGCCATCAACCTTAGTAGTTGCTTAACTCTTTTGTATTACAGTCCAGATGCCAAAGCAGAAGTAAGCTTATAATTGTGTACAGTGTTGTGATGAATATGAGTTTAATTTATATGTATAATTATGACTTGGGAAAACAAATCTGTAGGTATTTACAAATTAGTGTCTCTGCAGCCAGTTGGGTGTCATGCGAATCGCACCATTTTCCACCAAAATCTGTGACATTGGGTTTTTTCATATAAAACAGGTTAGAGAGTTTTTACATCATGCCACAATTCACATGGAACCAATTTTGCTGCAATGACACTAATACATGAGTACTCAAATGTATTTAATTTCTTGAATATAATACATTAATGATTCTCTTATGAGTCTTCAAATTTTTGGTCATTATTCTTTTAAGTCAAATTGTGAGTTTTTATTTTCTTATGATAAAAATCATGAAACTTAATTTCTTCACTCTGGATTTATTTAATTTTAATATATTATCCTCAAACTAAGATTTATTAAAATGTGTGTATGGGTACTAGATAATTTAAGTGCTCTAAATTCCATAGTTTTTATTTTTTTTTAATGAATAACTTTTAAATATCTTTAAATGTTTAAATTTTGAAATATTCATTTTTTCAGTGTAATTAAAATTTTGAAAATGTTTCTTAATGTATAAAATGCATTGTTTTTTTTAATTCTAATATTGTATTGTTTTTAATATATTTTTTATTATATAAATATTACTCATTTACATTATGTAGGCTCCTTCTTGGGTATATGTACTTTGTGCTGTTGGAGTATTCTTGTATCAAACTCTTGATGCTTTAGATGGTAAACAAGCTATGAAGGTGCAAGATACTCAGATAGAAGAAGTTTATGACCATGGCTGTGATGCTATTTCCACTGGTATGGAATTTTTGAAGTTATAATAATGTCATAAGTAAAAAAGTTGCCTAACATGTAAATGGAGTTATATGGTGCTGATTGATTTTATAAATTTTTAATAAGACTGCATATATACAGCTTGACCTCCATTTTACTAACCTCTGCAAACTTTTTCCTGGAACCAAGAACCTGATTTATTGAAAGATGAATCTCTATTTAACGAATTTTCGACATAACAGACCTTTTTACAGGTCTTAGCAACTTTGTTATTTATAGGTCTGACTGTAAATTGTTATATGCAGTTATTTAGTTAATATGTTATTTTTTTTAAAAAAAATAACTCAGATTTCTTGTGTGGTTTATTAAGTAACCATACTAATAACTAATTTAAGTAAATTAGAATTTTCTTTCATATAAATCTAGTGATTTGAGATTTTGTATTGTGTAGGGGAATTTTCACTCGTCACTTGTAGTAGGGTGCTTCAAATTCTGAAATTATTCATTACAAGTTAATAAGAAAACTTCAAAAATTGTCAATTTATTTAGGCTTCAATCTGCTGAGAATGAATCATAATCAGTTGTGATTTTTTTCTAAAATAGTTCTTTATTCTAGCTGATTATAAGTTTTGTCATATTGCATTATATTCAAATTTATATTTTTTCTTTTACAGTATTTGTCTGTTTAACTGCATCAGCTGCTTGTCAATTTTGCACTTTACCATTATTCATGTTTTTATTCTTCATTCTTTCGATGTTTGTATTTTATACTGCTCATTGGCAAGATCATGTTACTCATGTAATGATTTTTGGGAAGTAAGTTTATGCCTACAATTTTATTTTTCTCTCTTTTTGTTGTATGTAGCTAGAAAAACTTATTTAAATATATGTTTCTATGACTTTAAATTTTCATAATTTGTTCTTTATGCATAATTACTTTAGGAAAAACAGAATAAATATGTGTAACAAATATTTAGATAAAAAAAATAATCATGACAGTATGTATTTAGTTGATACATGTGATAAACGAAACCTATAAGTATAATTTTTATTTTAATTGAGTATATTAATGTAAACTTTATGTATTAATAATTTTTAAAATAACAATGGGAATAAACTAAAATTTTGAAAATACTTCTCTTGGGATTGTTTGGTGATTGCCTGAGTTTATAACTTCTCTAAATTATTTAGTTTTTCAAATGTTTGAAATATTAATTAAATTTTAATATGATATAAATTCATATCTATAATTTTAAATGAGAGATTCAACTTTTCATAATTACATCATTCTGTGTGACTCATTCTGTTAAGCCACTGAAATATGTAAGTACCAAACTTGCCACAGAAATGTAAACTTAGTAGTTCACACAAAAGAAAACTGTGTTATAAAGGATTGTTGCTGACTTGTTTTACAGAATATCATATATTCTATCAGTAGTTTTCTGTTTTAATTAGATATCTTGAAAAAAAATTATGTATTTAATATTTAAATCCTTTGCTTGTTTCTATAAAACATAATTTTAACAAAATAACTCAGTATAAACTATGTAAAGCTTGCAAGTTTTTGTAATTTAAGATATCTTGCTATTAAGAGAGATTTTTTAAAAAAATTTCTTGCCCAATATTGATATTAATATAAAAACAATTGAAAAATATTGCCAACTAATTTACTATTTTTACCTTCTTTCTTTATTTATTTTTACAGTTTTTGTTGTTGAATTATTTATTTTGAAATTAACTAAGTCATTTGGAAGTAATCTTTTTAAAAAAATCTTAAATCCGTTATTTATTTTAGGTTTAAAAAAAAGACCAATAGTAAAATTAAATGGAAAGATGTTGCTTTTAAGAAAGAACAAAGAATAAAATTTGAAAAGGGAATTTTTTTAGCCCTATCTTTGCTTCACATACAAAAACAAAAATATTTCAACAAATGTCATGTTACTACTATAAAAAAAAATCACTATATAGATTGCCCATCAAAATCTACTTTAAACAAGTTACTTATGTGTGTAAGTAAATAAGTATAATAGAATTAGTGGAGAAATTATATATATATTTTGGTAATATTCTATTTTCATACAGGGAATTAATTAAGATGTGAGCACCATTTTATTGTATTATCAAAACAAAGCTTTATTATTTTGGAGGTAGAATATCTATTTATCACTGGATAATTTTAAATATTGTTTTATGTTTTGCAATTTAAATATTTAGGTATTTTATTTAAATTATTCAAAGTAAAGTAACTTTTATAAAACTTAATTTATAATTTTTAAATAAAAGACTGCACTGAAATGTGTGCACTTGTGATTAAAATAGAAAATATTTTTCATTCTCATATACTATTATGATGATAGAACATTACTGTTATTTTTAGTTTTTATGGATATTTTAAAATAAAATTGTAATAATTCCCATTTTTTTTTTTTTTTTTAAATCTAGATTTGATGTATCTGAAGTACAATTTTCTGTGATATTTATTCATTTGTTGACAGCATTTTATGGACAACAGATCTGGAGATCATTGGTTAGTTATTTTGAACTTTTTTTTTTTTTATTAACAAAATTTATTTTGATTGAGGTTTGCATATTATTAAACGACATAAAAGAAATTTTATTTTGCTTTATGTTTAAAATGCATAGATTAAATTTTTATCTAAGCAGGGTTTTTTATTTTCATTTAAAATTATTTCATTAATATCCTTTCAGATCTTTGGTATTGAGCTGAGAATGATTTTAGGTTTTGTTTCTTTGTTAAGTATGATTGGAACTGTAATTTGTAACATTGGATATGTGCTTGGAAATAGAACTCCAATTGACGACTATGTGAAAATCCCAAGAAAAACGGTAATTATTATTTATGTTTGAAATTATCCAATATCTTTCTGCTGCTTTTAAATTATGACTTAAAGTTACTATAAATAAATTTCAGGGTTTACAAATATGGAATCCTGTTGTTCCTGTATCGATACTTACCTTGTTTGCTGTAAAGGCCTTTAACTCTGGGCTATTTCAACCTAACCCATCTATTTTCATTATTGCATTTGGTCTTGCATATGCTAAATTGACTTTGAGACTAGTTGTAAGTATTTAGTTATTGTATTTCATTTTTTTCCCTTTAATTTTTTTTATATAACATTTGTTTCTAAACTCAAAATAAGAGGAGAAAGGAGTGTTCTGGGCTGTAGAAATTTTTGATACAGTAAAAGGCTTCTCTTTCTAAAGTGGCCACAGTAGCCTAATGATTATGGTCACGAACTCGAGGCTTGAATGTCACGGGTTTTAGTCCTGCTACCACTGGAAGACCTGCCGTGTAGAGAGGGCTCGTGCATGTTAAATCTGTTGAGGCTCAATGTCTCTCCATTTGTGGTGTGGTAGTTCAAGTGTCGTCCTCGTCTCTTGACCAAGATTCAAAATTATGTGATCCATGACCAATAGCTATGTTGCTTTATAGTGTGACATTAATATAACTCTCGCTCACTCTCTTTCCAAAATGATTGTCACCAGAATCACTGCCTAAAAAAGATCCCTAGATGAAATTTTTAAATTTTAAGATTTTCTCATAAAATCATAAATAAGTTCTAGATAAACTTTATTAGTTTACTAAAATAAACATTTCTCTTGTAGCTTGCTTTGTAAGTTTTTTTATTGCATATGCATATCTTTGTGATATGTTGAGGCTTATTCATGTTGAAAGAAATCAATTGCATGACATGACTTTCTTGACAAACTCTATAAAAACACAAATATACCTTAACCTTTCAACTATAAAACTGATGTGATTTACAGAATTATGATACAAAGATTTAATTGCAAGACTGACTTTTAATTATATGTATCTAATATTTTAAATTGTGAAAAATATCTTAAACTTATTGATATTTCTATAGCATTAAAAACTTGGGATCGGTAGGAAAAACATTATTATAAAAATTCTAAGCATCTTTTTTAAATTAGTTTTATTGAAGACTGACTTCAGGTTTTTAAATTATTGGTTAATATAATAAAAAAATGTGTTTTTAAAATTGTGTATTTATTATGCATATTATTTCTTTAAAAATATTTTTTTTTTCATAATAGTTTGTAACATAATTATTTTCCCTCTATAGATTGCAAATGTTACTTATGCTGATATGGATTTTTGGGACAGCAGTCTTGTTGCTCCTTTTCTTTTATGTCTGAATACATATTTACCATCTCCTTATATGCTACCTACTACTACTGCTTTGTTGTGTGGTTTGGTAAGTTTTGTTCTCTATATATCAGATGATATATGCTCAGTTATTTCTTTAAATATTGAATTGATATGCATTTGTTTTTGATAAAAAAAGATAGTCAAATTTTTGTTTATATTAAGGACAATATTTGGTTAAAATAATAAATGCCCCAATAAATTAGCATTTGTAACCTGTTTTGCTCTTCGAAAGGTTTAACTTCATATATTTAAAAGTTTTTGCTATTGGAAAAACCCAAACATTAACTCTATATTTTTGATAATTCATATTTCATTAATTTTGTTCCTTCAATTATTTATTGAAGTACAAATTCTTAATTTCAGTGTTAAAATTGCTAATAAAATATGTTTACCATTTGAAAGTAACTGAAATATTTGTTCTACCAAGCATTAAAGCATGAATTTATATGTGTGTGTAGAAAATGTATTAACAAAATGTAAATTTAATTTTATTATAAACTCTGTATAATATATTCATTTTAAAAACTTTACATTGTATAAAATTGTTCATCTAATATTTATTTGAGTTGAGTAGCTACCTATTAAAAAATTAGTTTAAAGCATTTGTAAATGCTTGAAAATCATAATTTGGTACAAAAATTCCTTTTCTTTATGTGTTATTTTTATCTAGGTTTATAATATGATGGATGTAGCTCGTTATTTCACTTATGTAAGTTGGGACTTACGGGAAGCTTTGGATGCATACATTTTCACCTTAAAATACAAACCTGGTCATCCCAAATTTCACTGCAAAGGAAGTCAAGGCATATATGTCAATGGTTTAAATAACAATGAAGTTCTTGCATCTGCAAAATTGACTGAAACTCAATCTGAAGATGACAAATAAAGTTAAAATGAAAAGAATTTCATACATTAGGGATAATATCTGGAGATCACACTTCTGGATTTGGGCCCAATCTGGAAGGCTGTTAAAAGGAATACAAGTACAAAAACCAATTAGGATACAAGAAATGTGCAAGCTTTATTATATTAATAAATCTAAGATTACTTGGAACACATGTTGAAATAATGTGGTTACTCGAGTTAGATCAGAACATGCCAGTGAAAATGTAAACTATAATTAATGATAGACATCTAGGATTCACTGTTTTCATATCAAATGATTCATGCTGTTATATTTAACATTCGATTTATTTCATGTTTGTATGTATGTTAAGAAGTTTTGTTTTTTGTATTATTTATTGTGGGTTTTTACAATTTTTAAATTGAATTTTGAGTTCATTTTTTAATAAAATGAAAAACTTAATTTATTACAAGATAGCTATTTCAGCATTTTGAATGTGGAACAAATATAGAACATACCAAAAAAATTACTCAAATTTAATTTATGGAAGGGGGTGGGGAAACCAGATTTTATGTAGACATTTTAAAACAAGGCTTTTCATATTAATTATGTTTGATACAAGTACAAAATTATAAAAATAGTCTTCCTTTAGTGTTGAATGTGCTTATTTTATTTGACTTTGAATCAAAAAATGTGTTCAATTATTTTTGTATTGTGATTTCTTTTTAATGAACTTTTGAAAATTCTAGTCTTTTTGTATATAAATATCATGTTGTTTGAATCCATCAAAATTCAATATTTTCTCAAGTACTATGTATTCAATGTGAGTAATCATCAAAAAAGTAATATTTATAAAGGAATCTATATTAATTTTTTGTAAGTCCTATTATAATAATACAGGGTATTTGATGTACTAAAATATGGATTCAAAGTGATAAACTTGAAATTTGGAAAAGAAGCAATATTGTTATTACAAAAACCCTGTATAAAACTTGAATTCAGCATTTCTCTAAACAACTCTTATCATGAAACTATTTCATCAAAATAAATTGTACTTTAACATTCATTACTTTTTTTTAATATAAATGTTTTAAGTTATAAACATTTTGTTTTGCAATATAATTGTCTTTCATACTCAGTAATGTTTTTATATGTCATAAAAAGCCAAGAATTTGGCAATATAAATAAAGATTTACAAATCTTGTTTGTTTTTCTATCTTAATTATGAAAACAAAGTTTCACACTAAATGAATTAGTAGTATTTGATTTTTAAAAATACATAAAATAAAGTTAAATTTTATGATTCATATTTTATTAAATCTTTGATGCTCCTCATAGCTTATTTCTGGATATACTTAAATGGTACCCCAATTTAAAAATACTTATATTCAAGACTTGTGAAATAAAGATGGAACCATTCAATTTATGAAAAATAATTTTTTTTTTTAAATATAACATTATTACAGAATTGTATATTGAAGCATTCTCAATAAAGGCACAGCCTCTATATAAAAATACAGGAGGAAATTATACAAATTAGAATATTCATTTTTTAAAATAAGGTTAATGTGTTTGCATCATTTTTTTCAATAATAATTCATGTGTCACACACAAAAATAATTTTCAAAGCTGAGAAACTTCGTGCATGTAAGCAGCCAACACTTTAGTCTGTAAAAGATAAAATTTCAGATTAAGTCAATTGAATAGAAACACAAAATCATGAAATATAGATTCATTTAACTGGTGAAAAGGAATACATATAACTCAACCTTCTGCAAAATTTACAAATTATTTTTCTCAATATATGACTTCAGACATTTAAAAAATGCTCATATTTCTGATTCTTAAAGTTTTGTTTGCGGCATTAAATTTAATGTTCCCTAAATAAGACAGAAAAATACTTTAGTTTAATAGATTTCCTCACCTCATACAGTATTCTATTCCAGGAATTTACAAAAATATTTAACATTTACTTTTAAGGAAAACTGGCATTTTTTAGTTGAATTTTCATTTCAATACAACTATATATATTTTTTTAAATATGTAGTTTGTAAAAGGAAATACTACACTTATTCAAGAAATATTTCATATCTATTAGAGATACAAAACCAGTAAACTTTTAACTAACTAAAATTACACAGGTTATATCAAATAATTTTGAATTCATTACAAACAATTGTTTTTAACGAATTAAAAACAATTGATGGAAACCATAGAACTATTTCCAATTTTTTATTCTATATTTTAATTTTATCAATACGATCTTCATGACAAAGATCATTACTTTCTACACTTAATATTAGAATTATTAATAAATATTTTTAATTTTTGCACTTTAGAATAGTTACTATTCTTTTAGAATAATTTACTTATTGCTCATAAAAATGTCACTTCCCTTGTATTTTTTAGTTTTTTCCACTTTCAAATTCTGTGTGGAATGTGGCACTATTTTTTGTTGTTTGATAAATAGAAGCAATTATTTCAGGTATTAGTTACTAAACATCCCAACTAGGATAGAAGTAATGAAAAATTGGGTGCATGGAACTGTATTTCTGTCAGCTTCTATATTAGCATGCAAAAAGCATTGCACATAAATGTTGGGCAATTTCATGGTCTACTGCCAATAGCCCTTGTGATGTTAATAAGTGATCTAATCAATACTTTTCCTTCTAATTTGTTTATGTGAGAGAATTATATTAACATTGCACTATAAAGCTGCACGAGGGCTATGGGCGATGGACCTTGCAATTTTGAGCCATGGTTAAGTGAAGACAACACCTGAGCTGGTACTCTCCTAACTTCCACCCCAATGGGAGGATGTATGACTCTTCACATATTAGATGTGCATCGGCACATAACAGGTCTTCAGTACTACTGGCTTGAACTCATGACACACCAGCCATGAGTCTGTGACCTTGACCACTCGGCTACTGAAGCCACAATTTGTTTATTTATGTGATTATTGAGCTTGTACAAATTAACAGCACATATTCTTCATTTAATATTATGCATTTATTTAGTAGTGTACATATATTTATACTTACCCCTTCAATGTAATTAGAAATGTCTATTTTTTCATTCTGGGAATGAGCACCATCATCACTAGCACCAATGCCTAAAAGCAAAACATTTTTTCCAGTAGCTTCTTCAAAAGTCAGTGTTACAGGTATACTTCCCCCTTCTCTTATAAGATCAGGTTCAACGTTATACACTGAAAGAAGAGCAATTGAAAATTAATCAAAACAAACTTCAGCATTAGTTCAGAAAATTAGTTTTAAATATTTATGAATTAAACTCACCTTGTTTGATTGCTTTTTTTCCTGCTACAAAATTAGGATGATTTGGATCACTTATCCATGCTTTTCCAGCATGGACCATGAAAGCACTGAAAATGGAATGCTTGTTTCAACAATAATAGTTACAAAAAGAAACTATGAATTTTAGTATTATTTATTAATTTAGTACTATTTTAAATTACATATTTTTCTATTTACAAAGACCATTATGTTACTAAATATAATGTATTTTTCTCAAACTCATAAAAATATACCAGAGTATAATTCATATTTTCCTTAAATATCAAATAGGCATGGAAAAAAAGGTTTATATTTTAATTAAAATATTATTTATATTTTATCAAACCACTTAACTGTTGTGGAAAAGTTGTGTGATACGTTCTCTTGTGCTGTTTTTCACACAGGCACTTGCAGTTATGTGATGTATTGGAGTAAGAGAAAAGGAAGAAATAAGTAAATCCTTCACAAACACAGCCATGTTCATTGTATTGCATTCCATAGCCTTTGGAATAGTTTTATAGAGATAGAAAGCAGTGCAATGCAAAGGCTCGTACTTCAGAAATGCTAACCAAGGACAGTTAAAGCACAAGCTGAGCATAAAGTATACATATATGTATACAAGGTGTATATAAACAACCACAGCAGTTAAAGGGTTAAATTTCAACAAATATTTCTTTTAAAAAAGTTTTTTTAAAATTCTTTAAAAATAATTAGTACGTTATATTATATATTTTTAATTTTGAAAATGACATATCTGTTTCTTTAAGTTTAATTATTTGATATATAACCAATGTGTGAATTAAATAAACAAATTTCATTCTTCAATAATAAATATTAAAATTTTAGAAAAATAAATGTTTTTAATCAACAAAATATATTTTATAATTCAAAGTTGCATTTAAAATATTAATTAAAATTGGAGAAGAGAAAATGGTAGAACTTTTAAACAGATATTAGGAGCATAAATACATAAGGTGACAAAATGAAACATACAACTAAGCTAACCTTAAAAATAAATAAAAGAAAATGTATGGGAGGAGAAGGAGAATCAAAAAGGTATAAGCCATTACATTACTGAAACAATTATTGGGATTGTCAGCAATTCAGTCACTTTTTGCAAAATACAGCATTTTATGAGAAGTGGGAGCCACAACTTAGAACCATTGTTCTTACTATAGAGCAGCGATACAAAACCTGCGGCCCATTTTAAGTAGCCCAAGTCATGGCCCATTGCTCTGAGAAATTCACTTAAGAACAATGTATTAAGAATTTGGTGGGAAATTCTTTGACAAAAAATCAAATATATCGATTTTGTTTTTGTGCTGTCAATGTCGTACGACTGCGAATTGATATTCTTTTTCTATTTGTAACTACGGTTAGTGATAACAGATAATAGTGGAGTAGCAACAATTTTATTGGGGGGAACTAATTTTTAACAATCTTTCATACCTTGCAAACAAACAAAATTTTTGAACGATTTGGAGGTTGACTGTTTTGTAATGAAAAACAAACATGGATCAGTACTTGTTTGATTTGTCACGAAAGCGCTGTATTTAAAAAATACCTATAAACAGGAATCATTCAATGACACTTTTCCTCCAAGATCTCTTTCAAGAGATGATAAATAGGTTTTATTGAATATTCTTTGAAACAGCACCAAAGTATTTTGTCAGTGGTAAGGTCACAGCAGTAACAAAGATAACCTATGAAATTTGTTATATTATTGATAATCACATGAAACCGTTTACTGATGCAAAAATTGTGGAGCGTTTCTTAAATTTTAATTTAGAGTTAGTGACAAAAATACAAAAAATAATAATTAAAGAAGCAAAACAGGAGTTATAATATTTTGATCAATTTTCCACATTTTAAATTTTCAATGTTATCTTGGTCCTAAAGCATTTCTCCCCTCCCCTCCTCTTTAACCTCATGTAGGCGGCTCGCATGAAATGGCTGACATATGTATGCAGCCCAGCAGAAAAAAAGGTTGAGTATCCCTACTATAGAGAGTGCAATTAATGTTCACAATCTGTATAAGTGGGCAAATGGAAACCCATACACTAATGTATATATGTGCATAGTAAGGAAAACTTTCCCTATAGCTGAATTGGTCACGGTCTCACACTAATCAACAAATCCATATTTACAGAATTTTTTAAAGAATTCACCTAAAATACACTTGGTTTGTAACAGGAAGGCTAAGCAGGAAGATTTATTGCAGCAGCTACCCATATACAAGATAAATCTGGTATTTTATGTTTCAAAACCTTAAATTTTTTGTTTAATCATCAACGATAGTATTATTTGCTATGTATAAAGAAAGTTCAAATAAAATATTGTAAACCAACAGCTACTTGCCATCCTTGCTTTAAGCAAATAATTAAATGCTATTTGCAGTTTACAGATACTGTTTGCAACCCTATGTGATTTTTAATTCTTTTTATATACTTTATTTATCCACACATTTTGTTGATGCTTTTAATCATCCAGTTAATATACAACCTCTGACAATAAAGTTTGGTGAATGAAGTCAGAACAGCCAATCTGGAAACACTGGCAAAAACACTGCACAAGAGTATCAGCAGGTGTGAAACATCTGCCCCCACTGTTGGTTCACTTGAGACTCATTTGTGTTCTATGTAAGACTTGTTTTACAAAGTGCTTGTTTAGTATGCTGGTTCTTAACTGAGAACAGGAAAATGAATGAAAAAAAGATAAACTTAAAGTTTTGTTTTAAGCTTGGCAAGACACCAAAAGAAACTTATGTGATACTGTTACATGTTTATGAAGATCAAGCACTGTCCATGAACAAATGGTTCGCCCCTATTTTCGAAAAGCAGGGTATGGATTTCTGACAACTGCTGTAGCGGAAGACTGGCAACCTCCACCAATGACAAAAACATTGAGAAAGAGAGGAAATTAAGCACTCAAGATCGTCAATTAACTGTGCACGTGATAGCTGATGAACTGCAGATTGACCATGAATCTGTGCAATAAATCGCTACTCAGAATTTAGGGATGAGAAAAACGGGATATTATTAATGATGATATTCCTAACATCCAACAAAACATGACGAGGCTTTTGAACTCCATCTTAAAAGAATACTTCTTGCAAAGTTTCCAGGACATGAGTAGTAGATCTTAGCGGTGCATATTATGGGAGGTGACTATTTTGAAAAGAACAGTAAGGTAACTTTCGTTAATATTTAATCTACGTTAATGTTACAGGACTATTCACCAAACTATTGTCAAAGGTTGTATTACATAAAGCATTTTTTTAAATTTATATATAAAAAGTATTCTATAAATTTATAATTTATATCCACAAAAAAAACTTATATACACATAATAAATATCATTTATAACATGTTTCCTACTTATCATATAGTGTTATTTCGTTTATAATTTTTACTATTTTTAGAACTTAGTTTTCACATTCAGTTTTATTTAATAAGCACATTTCAACACATTTTCAATTTTGTGTTCAACTTACTTCAATTTATTTGGCGTATTCCTAGATTGATGGACTTTTTTCAAATGAGCAACAACTAATTCTTCAATTTTCTTAGGATCTTGGTCTGGAACAATACGAATAGAGAACTTTCCAGTTACTTTTGATGGAATAACAGTTTTACATCCAGCACCACTAAATGCACCTTCAACACCTAATTTCAAAACAAAAAAACAATATATTTTTTTTTTTAAAAAGTATTTGTTTAAATAAATTTAGAATTTTCATTTAATACAGGATATTTTTCGCTTAATAAATTATAGCATTTTTAATAGAAAATATAAATATAATTTAACCAACATATTGTAATAAATACATCATAATTATTATTACAACAAATTAATCACAAAACTTTGAATATAAAAACTACTTAAGTTTTTATTAAATGTAATCAAATCTATACCATAGGCTACAAAAACATTTCAAGTATTCATATAAACCGTTATGATTTTGAAAACCTTCATGGTTATAGATACTAACAAATATTACAAATACAAGTGTAATAAAATGTTTCCATCCAGAATCTATAGAAATTCTTTTTGAATGATAACTTTCCATTCCACTAACTGTTATATTTCTATTCATACTTTATATATATATATATATATATATATATATTATAATTATATCAATTATTATTATAAAATGATTATATCACTTCTTAACCACAACACTCAAAAAATTGAAGATGCACTTAATTCCTTTATACTTATGTTAATTCTAAGGCAGCCAATAAAATTTTGATTATAATAAAGGAAATAGCAGTATAAAGCTTTGAACAATGAATGGAATACAAAGTTAAATCATTCATCTAAATTTCAAAATTTATAAAAATTTTAATTCCTTATTATACCACAAAATACCAAATAATTCACAGTGCAATGTCTAAATTAAGTTACACATATCTGTATAAATCTTTGCTTTTTCAATAAAATCCCAGCATTTATTAAAAACAAAATTTTACTGTTCTGTTTATAATAAATGAAATAACTAATGAATCTTTAATATAATTTTTTTTAAAACTGACATAACAAAATTATTAGAAATGTAAAATTCTCACCCTTCTTAATCCAAACTTCATCAAACCACATACAATTTTAATTTGATCAGACGTAAAAAAAAATCAATTAACCAATACAAAATCCATCATGTTTTAAGTTTTTCCTCACTCAAATATATCATACACGAATTGGGTTGCTAAGAAAATAATTTCATTTCTGGTGAAAATAAAAGCATTTTTTTAGTGTATAAATATCTTATTGAATTATATATTCTCCATTTTTTTTCCAAATATCTTTTGTTAACTTTCT
Source organism: Trichonephila inaurata madagascariensis (assembly GCA_019973955.1). NCBI lineage: Eukaryota > Metazoa > Arthropoda > Arachnida > Araneae > Nephilidae > Trichonephila > Trichonephila inaurata. The sequence goes on from BMAV01012786.1 coordinate 130,565, forward strand.
GGCAGTAGTATGATTTTAGGCTCATAGACCTAATCTTTACTGACAAGGAACTGATCCAAGTCATTTTTGACATTATCATTTGGAGTAAAGATTTAACCATCAAAAAATTTTTGTAAGTACTGGAACAAATAATATGACGGTGTTAAATCTAGGAAACATGGTGGGTGCAATAGTACATCCCATCTAAGGTGTAAAAGTTTTTAGTACGTCAAGAAACTCGTATATGGTCTCGCATTATCTTAATTCAACATATATCTTTTCTATTGTTTAATTCTGTTCTTTTTCTGTTTCTGATCATGTAACATTTTCTGTTAATAACAATGCACTTCAGAATTGATAGTGGAATTATCTGATAAAATCTAAGAAAAAAAATCTATTTCCTTGAAAATCTTGCCAAAAAGATAGCATTGCTTTTTTTTTTCTAATATTGATCTTAGAAATGTTTTGAGAATGATTCCTTTTTTACTTCATGGTCTTTTACATTTAACACATTGTTGTAGACCAGGGGTCGGCCACCTTTTAGTTGTAGCGTGCAGAACTAATCTACTAATGTGATTCAGCGTGCCATACAGTAGGACATTTTCGATTCCTGCGATAATGCATGCAGAGTTAGAGAATAGAGGTTAATAATATAGATATTTACAATTTTACTATATATTAATTTTGCATCCATTTAAAGATATTTATTGATATAAAAATAAGCATCCTAAAATATAACTATTTCTTCAACGAAAATTTAAAAAATCTAAATTGTACATATATTATGTATATTTAATAGTATTTATTGAAATAAGAAATAGACAACGCAAAACATAAGTATTTCCCTTCATTATAGTTAAATATAAAACTTTTAATGAGAACCTAGTGCTCCATCGCTCTACTTTCATATCGCAAAATCAGGGGTATAATTTGTAGTTTTCAATTAAGACACAATTCTGAGCATTCAGTTGTTAAACAATTTCTTTGCAGACTCGAAATATTTTTTATATGAGGAAAGATTTTTTACTTAGATATGTAGAGCAAAAAGCAGAATACATGCAATTTTCTCTCTTCAAATAATTAAATCTCTCCAGCAACGACATTCAATAATTTATAAAATAATTGTAAATTTAAGTTTAGACTTATCTTTCAGATTTTTTTCGTAATTCTGTAAATGTCCATAATTCTGAAAATGTTTGTCAAATAAGGTCCATTAGTCCATTACAAATTTATCTACTTTAATCCACTTAAAAATTGATGAATTTGTAGAGTAGTGCAGAATGCCATTGAAAATTGTACCACTTGCCACATGTAGCACACATGCCAAAGGGGTTGCCGACTCCCTGTTGTAGACAACTTCTAATCACCATTGATGACTTGCTTTAAAAACGGATTCTTTTCTTGACATTTGAGAAATAAATTAGAGATATCCAATGCAACAGAGCAAATTTCTTTCAGTAAGAACATGTAAAACACATATGTCCAGTTTTGAGACTAAACCAAGGCATTTCATTTATTGTGAATAATCAAATTTGATAGATTTAATCACTCATTGATTTCATCAGCTGTTATTCAGTGGTTTACATTAATCAATGCCTTTGTTTTGCCTTCATCAGCATTAATTAGTTTTCCAGACTAGCACATTTTGAACATCAAAATTGCTTGAAAATTTTACAAACCAGTTTTGGCAGTGGTATTCTGTCAATACATCTTTTTTATACATACATAGAATAATTTTTTTTTCTTGCTTGAACAGCATCTTTACTTTTCAATAATAAAAAAAGAAAATATGCAGAAAATGCTATTTTTGACTTTCCATGTCAGATAGGGCACCACACAAAAGCTACTACACAGAGTCAAACTTTTTCACAAACAAGCCTTACAATATCAGCTGTCGAAATATAAAATGAAAATGTAATTTAAGTGTGAAGTAGGCTGCAAAAAAAATACAATTCTGTTGGAAAAAAAAAAAACAAAAAAAAAAATTTGTTTTCTAAACAACTTAAAATAATGTATTGATATGAATTGATTCTTGAGCAATTATTTAATAATTTGCTTTGTCCAATTTCAAAATGTTTGTTTTGTTTTTAAGTGCATAGAGTACTTGGTTATGTATTTTGACTTATTTTTAGTTATTTAGTTTAAGCTGGACATTCTAGAGCCCTATTTAATCTGGATCAATGAGATTCTATGGCATATCAATTATTTTTTCAAAAAATTATAAGTGAAACTGAAGTGAAGTAATTCATATGACCATACAGCATATTCCTTAAAATTACATAAGCACTTTTTTATATTTAGAAATCTCATTAAAAAAAAACATTCATTACATATATATTTAACAAGTTAATTATAACATTTATGCAGAAAATAATTTGAATTCTACACAAATTTTTAACCATTTCATAAAATATCAAGAAATAAAAAAAATAAAAAATTTAAATTAAACTATAAGCAAAACACATTTTTAAGGTCACACACTTTGTAAACAAACTATTCTTATAAAGCTAAGAAAAGCGACATTATAAAATTCTCAAACTTCTATAAAAATCATAAATCTTTAATTAAACTTATAATGAATAAATAAAAGTATACCGTGTAAGGAAAGGGATGGATAACGCCACCTTCTCATAAGTGTCTTCTTTTTATCAGTTCTCACTAATTTTTCACATCCAATGTCTTGTCTATACACTTCCTAAAAGCAAAAAAATAATTTAAACACAATATATAATTTACTTCAATAATTTTACATAAATTTTATAGGTACAGATTGGATAATGATAACTATAGATACAGACACAAACTTTTTTTTATGGCAGGTTATCATAGTCATATTATTAAAAGAATTGTAGTACATTGAAAAAATGCAATTTTAAAGAAGTTTGATATAATTAGCAAAACATTGCATTAGAACTATTTAGTAGGTAATTGGATCTAATAATTTTGAGCAGTCAATTGCTAAAATACACACAAAAGTCTGTATTTTGCACAACTTACTTCTTTAAAACTTAAAAGCATTCAACTAAGACTTCACAAACAAGAATGCTGTACTTTTTTCTCATTATATATTATTGCTTTGCATCATTGTTTTGTAGGATTTGTGTTTTACTTTGAAGCTGACAAAATTTCATATGCCTTTCTAATTATGCAATAATTTTCAAATATATCAGTTATTTACTTTAAAAATTAATATGACTATATTTTTAATGGAAATAAAAATACCTTGTCTGAATATTTCAGGATAGTTTTCAATGTTACCAATATTGATGAATTTTCTTTAAAAAAAATGACTATTGGAAGAATAGCCAACTTTTCTATATAGTATTTGTATAATTTTAAATTTCTCTCCAAAACAATAAAGGAATGAACAGAACCAAAATTTATAACATAAATTTGAAATTATATTCAAGTCTCTATTCTCTTATGCAATGAAGTCACATTATAGTATATTATATTAAATAACTACTACATATTTACACATAATACATATAAATGAACATGCATACACAAACTTAAATCTTTTAATAATTTTACACTTATGGATTATTAAATTTCAAAATAAAAATTTTTGTTAATAAAAGTATAAGCTAGGCTAAATTTTAAGCAGAAAATACGAGTTATTTTGGACATTCTTACACAGAATCTACCTCATTTTCTAATCATACAGTTTAATTTTATAATTCAACTTAGCCAAATTTTCATCTAAAACTTACTGGATCAAAATCAATGCTTTCATACAACTTTTCTTCCTCTGGTGTTACTGGGGCAACATCATCCATAATCCCTTGAATGAGAATATTTCCTCTAGCATCAGTCAATGAATTCATCAGGGCAATTAAATCTGCCATTGCTTCATGTCTACAAATAAAAATAGGAGTATAATGTGCAATATTTTTTACATATAAATACAAATCATAAATAAAGAAGAAATTTTTGAATGCTTACACTGAGCCTCCCATAACACCAGAATGCAAATCTTTGCAAGCACAAGTCACCTCAATAAAAAAGTAACATACACCTCTGTAAAACAGTATTACATTACTTTATTTTGAATACCATTAAGACACTTTTATAAGCTATCATATATATATAATATAGATAAGCATAATCAAAACACAAAAAATTAGTTAAACTTTTATCAATGGTTAATTCTTATAGTTTTACAAATTTTTTTTAAAAAAAAACTTCCTTGCATACCATAAAATTTACATAAAAACCATAACTCAAATCTTGAATATAAGGGTCAAACCAAAAATTATGAAATAAGTGTATTTATATAAGAAATTATTACAAATTACTATTACAGTGTTGTTTTCTAATTGAAGTAATTAATACAGTCCCACCAACCTAAACGAAGAAAATAAAAAAAAACTAAAGTGATTTTACTTAATTTTAGAAATACTCCAAAATTTATAAAAACTATACTTTTAATTAATGATTAAATTTAAATATGGCATTATCCACTAGACATAATCAATTCAGATTTAACTTGAAATTTCACACCAGCTGAAACTAGAATAATGAGATTCAATTTTATGTTTCCTAAATCATATAATGCAGTATCTTCCTTTTAAATTTAAATCAATTCTTCAAAATAATAATTAAAAATTATAGGGACCATAAACATAAAAAAAACCAAAACTATGGACAAAATTATGGAATTATCAAAAAGCGGTTAAGAGATAAAATCATATTTTATACCAATATATTTTGGAACATTTTCAATGCATGCCAAAAAGTGATCAAGGATAGAACTTCTTAGTAGTAAAACCCAATCCATTAACTTAATTACCTTAAAATCCGGCGTATAACACGCACCTAAACTTTCAAGCCACAATTTTTAATTTTAAGGTATATACACCATATAACGCGCATCCCCCTTTTTTTACAAAGAAACCTGAAATGTATGCTTGCAATATGTTTTGAAGTCAATTGTTTGAAATATTATTCCAAGCTTCAGAAAAAATAGTGTATTTCTGGAACTACAAACCTTTAATTTCATAAGAAATGTCATTTCTTTTAAATCAACAGTAATTTGATGCATGTATGTCTAATTTTTGCTATGCTCGTCTTTTTTTATTATTATTTTTAAAGCTTTCATTTTAATACCTGGTGTATAACAAGCCCCCATAAATTTCAATCTTATTTTTTGTGTTAAAAGTGGGCGTTAAATGCTGGATTTTATGGTACTCATCGCAAACATCTTTCTAGTGATGTTCTCTTAAACCTTTTTTTTTTAATCACACAATAAATATTATTTCTTCTGGCTTGTAATTATATATCATAATCACTAATTACATTTGATTATTAAATAGCATTCATTTATTTAAATTACATTCCTGGAATTATAACAAAAAAATTTTAAAGCTTTATGCAGTTAATTAACTGAGAAATTTAATATTTTTAAAACAATTTTTAATATGTATTTTCCAAAGTTAACAATTTTTTTTCAAAAATTTTATTTGCACAAATTTTAATAAGTTAAACAAAATTACCACATAAAGGTGTAATGGATCATAACTTCTTTGTATCAATGTTAAAAACGTTCTTCAAATGCAGAAATTATTTTATGTTTTCAAATACTTTTTTGCCTATCATTTGTGTTGAAAAAATAGAACAAAGTTAATGTATATACTCATATAAAGATAACTCAAGTTTCAAAATTATTTTTATTGCCTCAGTTTCTTTAGGATTAGATTTTACTTTTGAAATAAATTAATAGAAAAAAAATATTTCTGCAGAATTTTTAAAATAATTCAATAAGATGGACTTCTCACTCAGCAAAAGGGAAAAATATTTGGCAACATTTTAGGTAGTTTGAACAATTAATATAATGAATATATAAACCAAATAGATGTAAAACATTTTACACAATTTTAAAAAGTAACAATTTTTTGCACACTTCTTTAATGAAAGTAACAATCTTATATTTTATTGTTTACACAATTTTAATTTTCATATATTGTACAGATCTAATACTTTTAAAATTAGAAATAGTTAATAAATTTAGAAATAAAATGCAGTAAAATTTGTCAAGACCAGCAGAAAAAAAAATATTCAATTAAAATAAGAAAATATCAATAATTATAAAGACAATTTAAAATAAAGTTTTACCTCAATCCGTAAGTCAGACAAGGTTTGTTCTTTCCTAACCAGTAATTATCAGATATACAAACATAATCTACATTTTTAAAAAACTTATCCTTTTCACTAAAGACTAAATCATCAAGGCCTTCTGAACCAGACTCTTCCATACCTTCAAAGCAAAACTAAAAAGAAAAAAAAAGAACAAAACATCTGTTATAACTTCTTGAACACTTTTCAATATATTTTTTAAATCACAGAAACAAATTTTGAGCAAATTCATCTTCATAAAAAAAATTGATTATCTTCAATCATATTTTTTTCAGAATAAAACAACTGCTAGACTGTATATGTGATTTCAAACATTAACCAAGACTCTTAAACATCTTAATACTTACATATTAAACAAAATCTTTGCCATTTTATCTTTTAGTGGTAGCTATACCTGTAATTTTAAATGTTACATAGTAAATTATGCCTCCTTATTATAAGTTCCAATAATAATTATCAAATTTTATATTCACCTTATATCCACATTATTTATAAGTATTTAACTACACTTAGTATATATTTTTGAAAGATTTTTCTAAAATTATAAATATCCAAATTAGTAATTCATATACAGCCAAAACTGATAATTTAGCATACAGTTATAACTTATTATTAGGTCATTTAGAACAATTTTTTTAATCATTACTATCTGAACCCAGCTCTGAGCCCAGAATATAAATTACTATTCACTATGTTTCATTTTGCATTCTTCCATAGATGCTTTTATAACAACATGTATATTAACCTGTGGAATGTTTTAACTTGTACTTCAAAATTTGTTAGATATAAGAAATAAATTTTGATTTCAATGAACTTTCTTAAAAATTTTATTTAAAAAGTCATGTTAAGTTTTATAACAGGAGAATTACAATTTTTTTTTTTACAAGCTTAAATTTATGTTATTTCACTATCAATATTACAAAAGTCAACAAAAATAAATTAGATTGAATGCAGTGTTTGAAATTCGCTTTCCTTACAAAAAGCCATAATAGTTATTGATAAAATATCAGTTAAGTAGAAGATGTGAAAATTTTATTTGAATTTTAAAAAACAAACTAGATGAGAGTTCAAATGAATAATATTTACTTATGTGGTCCTTCTATTTACTCAGAAAAACAATTTTTAATTTACACTAACTGATATTCAATTTTTTAGGAGGCAGGTAAAATGTAACTTACTGTTAACTAGGTAAAAACTAAATACGTGCAGTGCACTACGGTAACAGACTCCGATACTCACCTACAAATTGGTACTAATAAATTTGCAAAGGTTGATACCTTTACGTATCTAAGCTCTGAGGTTAACATTAATAACAATATCATACCTGAAATACAGAGGAGAATTGATGCTGCCCATAGATATTATTGTGGTTTCAGGAGGTTATTTAAGATCAAATTTTGTTAAAAGGATATTAAACTACTATAACTTATAAATATTTAATAAGACTCAGACTTATCAGAAACTAGAACAAAGACCCAAAATGATGAAAATACTCTTGTTGTCTTTCAAGCGTTGGATACTAAGAACCATTTTTGGAGGAATTCAAGTTGAATTTGATGGCATTTGGCGCAGCCCCCCAAATTTAGAACTCTATCTTGCCTTCAGGGAACCATAGAATCCATAGGGCTGACCCTGCTACGAGAACGAACAAAAAAACGTTCAAATCTTTTTGGCCAACCCCGCTCAAACACGAATAGGGGTAACCCAACCTCAGGTGGGTAGACTGACTAGAAAAGGATTTCTCTACAACTAATTGAGAGACCATGGGAAAAAAAGAGAGGTCTGGAAGAAAATACTTTAGAAGGAAAAGGCCCATTCCAGGCTGTATATTTTTATGATATTAAATAGAACAAAGATAATACAACACAACTAAATTGTTTGCTTGCATGTTTCAGGAACAGATAGAAATGAAACCGAAATTCCTCATCTATTTTGAGAATTAACACTTCATTCCAATATTTTATACCAATTAAATAGTTCTAAGTATTTAAATTATATCTATTTGCTTAGCAATTTACTTTAAAAAAATTATTAAGAAGCCTTAAAGGAATTTTTAAAAAATAATTTAACAATGTGTATACATTAATATATACATGAAAAATACAATTAGCTTTAAATAATTTATTAGAGTCTTACTTTTAAATTAACAGGTAAATCTTTTCCAGTCTTTCTGTAAGCAGTGATTGCATGCAGCCATGCTAGAACTGGGCCTTTGTCATCAGTAGCTCCACGCCCATACAATTTCCCATCTTTTTCTGTTAATACAAAAGGTTCCGTATCCCAACCATCATCCTATTTTATTTTTTAAAAAAGAAGGATACTTTCATTTTTTGCAAATTACAATGAAAATCTGTAACAATTTTTTTACTTTAGAAAGGAAAAAAAATTCAGAAACTTATTATAGAAGCAAAACAGTAAGATATTTTATTAATAAGCAATATTTTGAGGAAATTTGCAGACACATGCTACATTTTGAATTAAAATCAATACATTTACAACCGCTGAAAAAGAAATGTAACATTCACTATCCATTTCAAAATTTTTATAGCTTTTTGGTAATTTCTTCTAAAATGAATAGAAAATGAAAATTCATAGTAAATATCAATTTTGTATCTTTTCACTACAGGAAAAACAATACTGGTTTAAAATTTCCAACCATTAATAGGTGAAAAATGTCACAAATATTCTTTTTCTACGAAAGAGTAAAGAATATCCTAAAATTGAACTTGCTAGTTAATGACGAAAATGAGACATTTTGGCTTTAATAATAAACTTCTTCCTACATTTCCCTTACAAAAATATGCATTTTTATACAGAATATTTCAGACTATTGGATAGAAAATAAAATATTTACTTCAATTTAAATAAGTTTTATTTACATATATGCATTTACACAGCTCATTTTTTACAAATTACAGTATTTTGTATTGTACATTTTCTACAGATGTATTATTCATATTTTATACAAACTTTGTTAATTTTATTGACTTTAAACCTTATTAGATGAGCTTTTCCTCTTAATGAATCTATAATTGTTTTTGTTTTTGATGAACATTCTTTGCTTAGTTATCTCACTTCCTGATATTTGGTCTTTAGCTTTTTTAACAAATGAACTAAAAAAACTCAAGACACAATCATTTCCTGTTATTTCTGCACACAAAATTCAAACATTCATCCCAGCTAAATCTAAGATATTGGAAAATACCTGTATGAGATTTAAATCTTTCACTATATATGCTGTCTATCCAATCAATTTTATCTGTATTGAACTTTGTAATGAAATCTGTCTTTGGTATATGGGCATCACTTATTTCAATTTCAATAAAATAATGCATTGTACTAAGTCTTGAATACTTTTTCACATTGGACTTAACTTTTTAAATAAGGAAAATATAATTACTATATTTAGTTAATATTGGTGAGAAGCATGTCATACAATCGCTTGCTTGTCTTGCCAATTTTAGCAACTATTTCATTTTTACTTCCATCTATTTATTATTTTCTTTTACATATTTTTCATTATTAACAATAGACTTGTAAAATAACTTCAGAAATGTTATTTATAACTACATTTTCTTGAAAAAGCATGATTTATTACACAGTCAAACAACCACTTGTGATAAACTAGACAGGTTATGAAATTTTTTCAGAAAGAAAAAAAAAGTTGTGAACATGAGAGTATGGGCTGTATGTATAATACAGAAAAAGTCAATATGTTACATGGGGATACAGTCACATTGCATAAAAGAAATTCTTGATGAAATTTCAAATAGGACCCTTTGATTGAGCATGGTAGGTTTAATATTAAGAGGAACAATAATTCAAAATAATAATGGCATAGGGTAATTATATTTGATTTTTAACAGTCCAATTATTTCAAATTAATTCTTTTGGTGAATTTATACTCAATGAAATTCAATCTGATAATTTACTAATGACTGATGCTTCAATTATAATTGAAGTATTGTCATAATTATGGCAATATTTTATTAACGAAATATTTTACAACTCTTCAAATATATGGATTAAAGACAAAGAAATTTCTGTTTATATTTCAATACATTTCAATTTTCTTTGAATATATATTTACAAATGTTAGAGAAGGGAAAAAAATTGAATTTTTAAATGAATGCAAAATGTCCGAATTTACTTGAAATGTTACAATTATTCAAGCTTCAACACAAAACGTATTGAACTATATAAAACTATCAAAACAATAAGCTAACTTGTATAACAATCAAATTATAAAAAATCTTATATCAACACAAAAAAAATTTAAATAAGAGGCTTATCTATCAAGAATAGTTTTTCACAATTCTTAGAGAAAGTTATTTAATAATATTAAAAAGTGATAGTGAAAAAACTTCAAAAGCAAAAGTTTTTTTAGTAAATTACTGATTGTTATATATAACTTAATTTTAATGATTTGTGATATGAAAGTGTTTAATTTTGTTCAACTTTTAGTAGATTTTTTAAATGCTTATAATGCAGCTTTCTCAAAAAAAGTGAATTTATTTTGAAAAAGCTTTTAATGAAAGTAGCATAAATTTAAGCTACGAATAAAAAACAACAACTGAAAAATTTAAAACAATTTTTTTCAAATCCCATAAATTTAAAAGGAATTAAATAATTATATTTGTTTTTGAAAAATATTTATCTCAAAATTATACCTTTACGATATAGTATAGAAATTATTCTCATATAATTTAAGTTTGAAAGAAAAATTAATCTCTTGTTTGATTATTATAATAATAAACATTTGTATTTATTCTTAGCTGTTTTAATATCAAATAACATTATGTTAATAAATTAAAATCATTTCTATAAATAGAAGTAAATATCCCTTTTCTCTCAAAAAACAGAATTAATCAAACATTTAACATTTCATTCTTGCATGAATCCTCTATAACACTTAATTTTACATTAATTATCTTCTATATAAATATTGTTCATTTAAATTTGTATATTTATTAACATTGTACACTAAAACAACATGAGAGCAACTAGCAGCAGATCTTGCAATTTTGATCTTCAATCAACTGACAAGGATGACATCTGTGAATGGGCACCATACTTACTAACTTCCATACTACACCAACCTGAGAACTTTGAATCTCAACAGATTTAATATGCATTAACTCCTCTAGACAATAGGTCTTTCATGGCACCAGAGCTTAAATTCATGGACACAAATAACATCAATATTAAACTCATAACCATGAAACGTAGCTAATGAGGCCACATAACTATTATTAAAGTAATGTATATATAATTACAGTGCAATAAGTCATATGAGAAATCAAAATTATAATTAAAATTGATATGTAAAAACTAATTAAAATATGTAACATATAGCATAATGTTAATTAAACCTAGCTATCAAATTTAATATTAGACACTTTTCAATTTATTGTCTCCCAAAAAAATATCTTCAAATAGAACCCCCAAGAACAACCAACCTAAAATACAAGGTGTGAAAAACTTATTTAATATGATATTAATTTTATTTTTTATAACTAACAAGTACTTAACAACAACTTCACAAATATATGAATGTTCAAATTTGCACTCTTCAAAAAAAAATCCCTCATTCCATCACTTAGCCTTTTTTTCTCCACAAAATCTAATTTTGATCAAACAACAAAATTGTTGAAAATAAAATATGTGCATTATGGCACAATTCAGTACCTGTGGCAATAAACATAACTTTTAATTTCTATGTCATAGTAAGAAATACATAAGAGTTTGCTCCTGAATAAAATGACACAACAACTATGATTTGTCCTTTTACCTGAATTCTTGAAAAAGTTACTTATGAAAGTAATTTTCTGAAAAATTTTTCCCAAAAAGATTTTTTTTAAAAAAAAACTTTTTCTCCCCATAATGAATTAAATTTTGATTATTTAAAAGCATTGAACTAATAGTTTTTTTAATTGATCACCACTTAAAAATAAAAAGGAAATTATTTTGCATAGTAAAATCATAATGTTAGAAGCACACTTATTCTCTTTTTTTTTACTCTTTAGTTTTATGGATACAAAGATCATATTTGGTCATTTTACACCAGTTTGACTTCAGAACTTTTATTTATAAATAATACTATGACGATAAACTTAATTTTTTTTTTTCATGATTAAACAGAAAAGATGAAACAATTTAATACAGTTTATAATAAAAAAATAAACCTTAGAAAAGTTATTAATTTTAATTATTATTAAACACTACTGTGAATAGTACAGATTTTAATTTTTTAAATTTCTACATGAACAAGAAAAAGTCAAAACTGCAGCGAACATGCACAATACAACATTTGCTATTCTACAGTATTATATATAAAAAGTTAAATAAAGATTTTGTTAAAAAAAGGTTTAAAGTTAAAAATTCAATATTAAGTTAAATAAAGATATATTATATATAGTCTCTGATTTGTAGATTTTCAGTGCAGCAATACAAATATAAAAAAAGATTTTTAAGAAGACTAAAAAGAAATTAAAATTACAAAATTAACTGAAAGAATCAATTAAATTATAAAAAGAGTTTTCTTTTTAATTAATGTTGTTTTAGAAGTTACATGTTGGCAACTAATGACAGGCCACAGAATTTTAATAATATGGTGATGATGATGGTCACATCTGGGCTAGTAATTCTATCTTACCATATCTTTGAAATATTAAAAGTCATGGGCAATACTGATCAAACCAAGAAATTTGGATACAATAATTATTTTGTATATTTGCTTATGTTGGATATTTCACTTCATGCAACTTTTTACAGCCGCTCAATTGTAAGTCAATATGGTAACCACAACTGGAGATAAATATAAATATTTCACTGTTTTATCAAAGCTCAATATATGCTAGCAGGTTACTTGCATATTAACCTCACCACAGCAAAATTGGCACCATGCAAATTGGATAATGATATCAAAACAACAAAGGTTCTAATGTGTTTCATATGAAAAAATAACAATCAGCTATAGATTTTGGTGGAAAAAGCAAATTACATGCTGCCAATTTGGCTGTGGTGACACTAATACATAAGTACCACTGACAATAATGATATTAGTTAATCAGTCTTTCTGCTCTTTGCCTATTAAAATTCAGCAATCAATACCATAGGGTCTTAGTTGGCCATGCTATTTAGTGAATGATAATTTTTTTTATTATGGTTTCAATTTGCTATATTTGTATGTGCAATTATATTTAGTAATATTAGAACATTTCGTTTCCAGAAGATACTGGTCTTCAAAATTAATATAATTAATTCAAGGAGTTTTTAATCAAATACATTATTTACTGTCTCTGCCACAGATAAAGGTTTAGGATAAATTATTCTGGGATGAGTCAATATTCAATCAAAATTCCAAACAAAAAGTAAGAAAAGACATTCACCTTAGCTGCTGGTTGTACATCAAGATGACCATAGACACAGATTGTCTTTTTTTTAGGATCTTCTCCCAAAGTACCTAATAAAATAGGTGGCAAAGGTAGTGTATTTCCATTTGGTAATGTTTGTTTACCAGGATCAGCTAAAGTTATATGGGCTCCTTCACTTTCTAGATACTGAAAGGAAAAAACTTAAGATAAAATAGATGTATAAAGAATATGTGTAAAAAAATGTTACAGTATTAAGAAAGATGCTTATTAATTTCTAACAATATTTTTTATGACTCATTATTACCATTTATACTAACATTTTTTCCCATCAAAATTCCAAAGTTAATTAGTTAAATATGTACCATTTTATGCTCAATATTAATAAAATTCAAATACTTCACTTTTTAATAAAACACACTTCTAGAAAAAATTAAGTACTTTCACACATAGCAAAATACAAACTAATACATATTAACTATGCTTTGAACTCCATTTTCAAATAATAAAATAAATGTGATATGCAAAAGCAAGTGCTAAAATATCAATGTTTTCTTTTGCTTCCAAAATCATTGTCAAAAAAGTGTGACAATTTCGTTTCTTGATAAACATTTTTCATGTAAAGATTGATAAATAATGCTAATGTTTAGGCAATAGGTAGTCCTGTTTCAACAGCAGTGTTGTGCAATTGTATCCTCAATAAAGAGTTAGAGTAACATGTATGACAGGAAAAAGTCCAAGAGTAAAGCCTGAGAGGTTGTTTTGAGAGATGTAAGGTAGTTTAGTTTTTTAGTAGTTTCAAAATAAAGTTGTTATTTGTCACAAACAACTGGAAGTTTCTTTTAGATAGTGATATCAACAACATTACTGAGTTAGTGATAGTATCAACAGAGTCAGCATTCATTCTAGTTGAGATAATAGTGTTTGCTACTCCATATCCCACATATCCTAACCAATCAAATATTCTAGATTTGATAAAAAGCAGTATGCTTAAGATTTTTTTTTAATAAAATGCCCATACATTGCAATAAATTCAGAAGTTATAGTTATAAAATATTTTCCTTAATTAAATAGTTTTTATTAATAAAACAAGGAAAAATTAAATGTTCCATAATAAATGTTTTAATTTATTCTAAGTACATTATTACACTTCATTCAACCGATTTTTTATTTTTTAAAAAGGAAAGACTCATAATTCAAGAATGCACATAAAAAATCATTATCTTAATTACCTGCAGATTGAAGCATTGCAAGTGTTATAGATCCAATAAGCCCAGTGAAAAAGTCGCTTCTTTTAAGAAGAGTTCAATATGTTATCATCTCAGCACCACTTAAATTTAGAAAATTTCCTATCAGATTTATTTATATACAGTAGCTCCCAAAATTGAGTATATACCACTTGCTCCTTTTCTTAACAATATTCTTAAAACACACTTTTAAGTTTAACGTTCATAAATTCGATAAAACTGACATGAAGGCATGTAGCACATTAACTTTTAAAAAATGAAACATCTATTTCATCTCTTATATTATTACAAATAACATACATAACTAGTGCATTTAATTATTACAATTTTAAAAAAAAGCACTAAATATTTTGTTACATGTTCTTTTGCATTTAGAACATCTAGTTGCATTGAGTTTGTAAGGGCTATTATATTAATTTTTTTAACTAATGGAAATCAAATATCAGTACTTTTAAGATACAAAACTGCTATACTGACTCATTTAAAAAAAATAATAACAAAATCATAACTTAAACAATTTTCATATTCAATTTTGTAATTATAATTTGGAGCTTTAACTTAAAAATTTTGAAAGCATATTATACTATTAACCAATTTCACCAAATAAAAATATGTCAGCAAATGCTGTCATCATTGTTATTGTTGCTTTGGCACAAGGATGGAATGGTTTTCAACTATTAGCTGCATATTACAGCATCCGGTGATGTCTTTTGATGTGAAGAATTTGATGGATAATACATCTGTATCAATTTTGTCAATTAAAATACCTATTATTAATTAATCTATATTTATAATTTATGGAATATATATTTAATTTGTCAATTAAATATATGTTCTTCATTTTTGTTTCTATATAAGTATAAAATATTTTATAAAGTGTGTGCATTTCATTGTTCCCATAAGTATCAAAATTTTAAGCTTTACATAAAAAAATAGAACTTATCATATTGTTGTGTAAATTTCTTTAAACTTCCATTTTTAAATCTAGAATGAACTATAAAAAACTATGTTAACCAGCATTAAACAAGACTGATTTTTTTTTTCTCTTTTTGTCAAATATTTTGACTGGTAGCATTACAATTATTAAAACTATAATGATTTTTGTTATATAAAATTTGTTAGATTTAATAAAATAAAAACATAAATTAAGCTTTTTTTAAAAAAAATTAAAATATGCATTAACCTTTTGATTTGTAGGATATATCATTATTCTATTTAATATGATATTATTAAGAAAATAAATACTTCATATATTTGTATATAAAAATATAAATTACAAAACATAATAATGAAACAAGAATTAGAACTAGCCAATTTCAATAGTTTTAGCACTATTTTAATTAACAATACAAAAACCATTACAACAACCAAATTACTTGATTTTTTTTTTTTTTTTTTAGTACTTGTATATTATCCATGTGTGCCATTGGTGATCTACAGTGAATTTCAACAAATTTTAGCTATTATCTTTTTATGATGGTATCAAATATGTTATAACACCACTTAAAATGTTTGGTACTTTGATCTTTAACATGTAATTAATCGCTGATGATAAATTGCTGGTATATGATTAATACATACAAACAAACACCCTTTTCTCTCATATTTTTCCTTTACATTAGATAATGGTTCTGATTTCATTTAGGTTCATTCACAGTGATAATTTTGTCAAATCCTTGCTTACCAAGAAAACTTGCTAGGAAGTCTAGAAAAAGATACACAGCAAAAAGAGTTTGGGAAGAATAATGACTAATGTTAAAAACCAAAAATGTTACAAAAAAATTTTGTAAAATGCACCATTGGGCATAAAAAATATGTAACATTTTAACATAAAAAGTACCTAATTTTATACTTGAAATCATATTCTTTTAATTATTTAACCAAATTATGTAATTCTCAGTGAAAGAGAAACAGCTGCTTTTTTAATGTTTTAATATACTTTTAAATAATAAAATTAAGAAAATATGGATATTGTTGAATACAGCACAATAATAAATCATGCACTGTCAAAACACAGTGGAACCTTGCTGAAAAAACATTTATCATACAATTTGAAAAAAGAAATGATTAAATTAATGAGTAACCTTTTGCCTAATGAATGATGAAGATACAAGAAGTCTCGTATTGTGAGCCTGGCTCTTATGATCACACATTTTTCCAAACTTATACTCCAACAAACTTTTGAACAAAATTTAATAACCTTCCAAAAATGTTCCTGAAGGAAAAGTTGCAAGAAAATACTCTGAAGTAAACGAGATGCAAGCATGGCTGATCTAGCATGCATATACATTCTATCAACAATAATGATTCACATTCTAAAAAACAAGGACATAAGGATATACATGCTTCAAAAGGAGTAACAGGAATATATATGCAACTGTTATACTGTATTTTCTCGAATCTAAGCTGCACTTTTTTCCCCAATATTAAAGCTACTGAAAATCAGTCATGGCTTAGAATTGAATTTAAAAAAAAAATGCATTGGATCAGTGTAAAATAGTTTAGAACCTGTAATTGCTCTATTTTTCATTTTCCACAAATCTTGTTGAGAATTTGGGGTGCGACTTAGATTCGAGTAAATACAGTATATTCTTGAAAATGTGGAAAAATTTCTTTTAACAAAGACAAACAAAAAGCACCTGCAAGTTGACACAATTAACAAGAACATCATTTGCGAGATGGTGAAAGATAGTTGAAAATTTGTTCACACTTCTTAACTATGTGTGCATAATTTTCTTCAAATAAAAGTTATACATACAATTTTTTTGAATATTCTTTTCAGCATTATTGTATCTTACATTAATTTATAAGGGAAAAATTGTTTCACCCAATGAGATTTCACATTACAAGACAAATTCTGGAACAAATTATGCTCATTAAGAGAGGTTTCACTCTGCATAGAGTTTAACCTTTTCAAATGAGCATTTCATTTAATAAAATAGTATACAAATTTAACTTTTTTAAAAAAAATACTAGAATTTAAGCATTTTATAAAAAGCACTAGGCAGATTATTTTAAAATATAAAATATGTTTAATCTGATTTAATGTATGTAACAATGTATATTTTTGCTCCCCTTTTGATATATTTGAAATTATAAACTGAAAAGTAATAAATTACTTATTTTATGAGACAAAAGAAGTACATTAGATATGCACATTTCAACTAGATTTTGCAAGATAGTCAATGAAATCCACCTCTTTTTTATCTTAAGATAACATCTGCCTTAGTGCTATTTACAGAACAATTTAATTTTTTCTTTTTTATTTACTAGATCAGACTTTCTAGAGCCTTAAAGTCTTTTCACTTTTAAGTATTAATTTCACATAAAATATGCAACATGTCACTCTTTGCTGTATCTGCAATGTTGGAGCAAATCAAATGCAATGGATTCTCATTTACTAAAATTTCAAAAACTTAAAAGATTATTTCACAGCTTGTGCATCAATATATGATGAAAGTAAATACTGTATTTACTTGAATCTAAGGGGCATTTTCCTCCCGATGTTAATGCTACTGAAAATTGGGTATGGCTTAGAATTGAAGGGGAAAAATTCATTGGATGAGACAATTCAAGCAATTATAAGTTCATGTATGTATTTAAAAGTTAATAATACTGATAAAATAACTAATTATTCACTTATTAATTCTCCTTTTAAATTTATTTCAATTTTGTAAAACTAGATATCGATAAACCATTTTACACTAGTTTTCATATTTCACAAAAACTTGTTGAGAATTAGGAAGGCAACTTAAAATTCCAAAAAATACTGTTGAACTTTATGGCACATGAAAAATATGAAATGTTTCTAATGTGAAAAGAAAAACCATACACTCCACCAACTATCCCACTCTGGAGGTTACACAGTGGCGTAACGTGCCCCCAGCATCGCGGGGGCAGGATTCAAAGGGACCTAAAGTGTGATTGAAGACAAATATGTACCCTTTGTAATATCTGACTTAGGGCCCCAAAACTGACCTAGCAGGAGGGTCCTAATATTCTCTGTTACGCCACTGGGGTTAAAACACAGGTAAAAAGAAACAAGAGGTGATTAGTCTGCACCAAGCGTAGACTCATGTTAAGTTGAAAAGAGTGAAACAAGCACATTATATAACTGCTAATTTTTCAATAAAATATATTAGAATATAAAAAAAGAAAAGTGTAGAATAGGGGCCCTTAGGATTTGGTGATGTTTCTCTCGATGCCAGATGGAATTCGGCTCTTCATTACTTTGGCTTTGCTTCATTACTCTCTGAAATCGCTAAATATGTAGTTTAGGAACTCCAGTCACCAAAAAATTAACTTTGCCAAGGGACTATTCCACACTTTAACCAAAAAAAAAAACTCTAGAGTATTTGCATTAAATTAGTACTTTTGAAAACTTTAAAAAATGCATGTTATACATACCTTAGCTACCCATTGAACCATTTTTCCGATATCATCTCGAGTTTCTGGCCATGCAGAAACACTTTTTATTGCAACAGCTTCTCTTAAAGCTTCAATATAATCCTTCTTATGATCATCAATATATCTGAAACATATATGCAATGTAACTAAAGTATATATTAAAATGATATGCAAAAATCAACATGCTTCTGTGAAACTTAAAAAAAGAATATAATCAAAATATAATTTACAAGAGTGAAAAACAAAAAAAAATTCAAAGGAATTTTTTTTAAAAAAAATCAGCAAAATTTTTGCAATTTTATTTTTACAATTTGATTTTAATAATTTTGATAATGATTTATCACAATTATATCAAACGTATATTATTTGAATGGTTTTGCATATTACTATTTGAATTTTACATTAAATTGAAAAGAAACAAAAACTTTGCAAAACATAACTTTATCTAAAACAAAATAAATTAACTAATTTTATTTTTAAAAAAAAAATCTTTTAAGAGGGGAAAAATGAAATTTTTACTTAAAAATTTGATCCATTATGTTTATTCTTCTGAAATGTCACTTTCGGTCTAACACACAATGCTCCTGCTGTCAATAGACCTGCAATCAAAAGTAGTGACTCAAAATCAGGAGGGAGGATTTTCAACATGTAATCTTTTGCTCAAGAGCAGACGTGGAGATGATAGTCACTCAAAGTAGAGATATTTCGAAACGGCGATATAAACAAACTCGGCTGATCGCGATCAATGAGAGTGAATTTTTGACTCTTAAAAATAATGATTAAAAAAAATGTTAATACACTTTTTCGTATTTGAGGTCGATTAGAAAATTTAAAATATTACGTTTTAAAAATGGCTAAAATTTGATGATGTTACAAGATTTGGAAATTGCGGTGAAATCCATATGGAAGATAATTATACTAAAGATGAGTTAAATGTGGATCCATAAATTTCATTGTGTTGATGCAAATTTATAATAAATTGCTTTATTTAGGATATGTTTTCTATTTTAGGATTTATGTGAACGAAATATAAAGAATAAAGCAAATAAGACACCAATGACCGTTATTTAGAAATAAAAGCTACTCTAAAATGTATTCTTATCTTTGCAAATCACTACAGTTTTTCTTTGTTTAATAAGTTTATTTTGTGAGCTTCATTCCTTTAAATGCGTAAAAAAAGACAAATATTTTCATAATGATTTTGTATTCCAGCTATTACTAGTCTGAAACGGCCGCGGTAGCCGAGTGGTATAGGTATCGGACCGTGGCTTTCCTTGTCACAAGTTCGAGCCCAGTACCACTAAAGACCCGCCGTGTATGGCAGCGATGCACGTTAAATCTGTCGAGAGCTGAAACGTCCACCCGTTGGTGTGATGTGGTAGTTAGGAGAGGGGTGCCAGCTCAGGTGTCGTCCACGTCACTTGACCATGGTTCAAAATTACGTGGTCCGTCGCCAAAGGCCCTCGTGTAGCTGAACAGTGCGACGTTATAATATTCAATAAATCAATTACTAGTCTGAAGGGAAATGAAGATCGTATTCATCAATGATTTGTTGTTCTTAGATGTCATACAAACTAAAAATATTTATCAAATTGATCTGTTATATATTTATTTTGTTGAAGATTTTTTTTTCTTCGGATTCACATTAAAGTAAAATAAGAATAGAAATTGTCTTATAAATTTTCATGTTAAATTAGTTTAAACTTGTTGGCAACATGTTTTATGATCCGGGAATGGAGTTGAAGTGTAGTCTTGTTATTTTTTTAATTAAGTATGCCAGCAATAAAAGTTATTATTTAAATTGTTAAAACTTCTTCACTTTAGTAGCAATGTTTCATTTTCTTTTCATAAGAATTATTATTAAATCACCGAATTCAATTGTTTTCATTACATGAGATGATAATAGTTTATATCAAAAATTGCGGCTTTTGCGCATACAGACCAAGAATATCAGTGACAGTCGAAAAATAATATATCTAAAGGATCAATTTTGATGGAGCTGATTATTTAATATGAAATTATGTTAAAGGCTAAAGACATCGTGTTCTTAATGATTGATTATTATGGAATAATTACTATGGCGTCTTATGTCGCCCTCTAGTATGGCAGTTCTCTCAGTATATGTTTTTATTTACAATGTTAATGTTCTTCACTCGGCTCTGTGATATTTCAGAATCGAAAACGGTTACTTTCACAAATTATGTGTTTTATGAATAAATATTAGTGTAAAAGGTATATATTTTGAATTATTAGTCTATTTGATTTATTAAAAGTGGCATTTTAGCATTTTGATATGAAAAAGGAATTTCTCTAGTAGTTTATTAAAAATTAAGCATATAAGTTTTATGATACTGACCAAAATTTAAAATTATACTTAAATTACATTTTCACAAATCAATTTTTTGTTAGAAATCTGATGTTTTTTAGAGGTTACACACTACCTTTTAAGGGTTACTTTAAATTCAAATAGTACTTTTTAAAAGCATGATTAAAAAGTTTATCAATACTTGCCTTGTCAAATAAAAAACATTGAGGGTAATTTTTTTTTGCTATATATGAAATTATATATTTCTTGTATCTAAAAATTATTTATTTGAATTAATTTTATAAGTGCTGGATATAAAATTATTGTGAAATGAAGTTATGTTTAAATATTTTCTTTATAATTAAACAATATTTTATAGATTCATTAAAATTACTTATACTACTATTATTATTTTAAGCATAATATATATTGTTCCTTTTTTCTCTTCGAGAAAATTTTGCAAGTAGGCAATTTTTATTCACAATATTTTTTTATTTAAACTTAGTTTCTTAGTGAAAGGGTTTTGAAATGTAAACATTTTATAAATATATGAATTTTGCTTGTTTCTTCTTATAATTAACAAAATTCTCAACTCTTGTTCAATAAATGTAATTAAATTTCAATATATTACAAGTATTTTTTGCTAATTTTAAGATATTTTTGCACTAACTTGGTTGAAAATGTCGCATATGATTGTTATTATCTATTTTTTTCTCAAAAGATAATAATTAATTCCAAGAAATGTTTATTTTATCTAAAGTATGTAGTATAATTGAGCATTAGTATTAATTTATAGAGTATTCTTGCTGAAATAGTCTTATAAATGTGTAAAGTGTCTATTTAAAAGAATTTATTGATAAAAATTACATAAAAATGTATAATAGTTTTATTTAATGCAAAAATTTATTTAAATTTCTTTATTTGTTAACTTGCTTGAATATTAAGTATTGGGTTATTCTGATGTAAATACATATTTTTGCGTTATAATAAGATATTTTAAAATGAGTTATATATATACATATAAAAATTGAATTTAAATTAGTTATAAATTCTAAAAAAATCAATTTGTTCAATTATTAAAATTTTTTTTATTGAGGGCTAGATTATTAAAATTGAATAATTTATGCAACCGGTTTTTGTTTTAGAAGGTAAAATATAAGCATTTTTCAATTAAAGTCATAATACTCATTTGTAATGTTAAATTGGTACTTTTGACTGCCTTTCATTACTCTCTTAGCTCAATGCTGGGCAAAAACTGCATAATAATTCTGTTTGGAAAGTGGTATTTATACAAATAAAATTAGTTATTTGTAATTTTATTTTAAATACATAATGAAGGGAAAGAATATAAAGTTGAATTAAAAGTCAGTTTAAATTGTAAGATCTGAACAAAACTGAATTTATCAACAAGAAAAAGGTTACAAGTGTAGTATAGGGAACCACTTGGCACGATCCTTCTTTTTGGCGACTAAAAGCGGTCGCCAAGGTACTTTTTTCGGAATTATTTATTATTTATTTTAGAATGAGTTCAATATCTCACCATGACATTTAGATAAAAATCGCCAAATCCGAAGAAAAATCGCTAAATCCGATGTGGGGGCCGGGCGGGGGATAGTACACTTGAACCCATGAAAAAGTCATGGTTTTCAAATATTGCACTTGATAAAAAAATAGTAATTAAATTAGTGGAAGTTTACACTCTTTGGGTAACAGTTAGAAAAGAGATTATTACTAATAATTAAATGAAAGGACAGAAATACTGCTTTTGTAATTTTCTAGATAATATTAGTTAGAAAAATCATTAGAAATCGGAAACCAAATAAAATATGCAATTTTTTAGTTTAAGTTTCACTAAATTGAAAACAAAGAGGATATAGAATGAAGTTTTTTTAATTAAATTCAACCCCATTAGAGTTTTTAAAAAAAAAATTTTTACGTAAGGCTTTTTTTTTTTTGTTGTTGTTTGGCATTATTCTTCGAAAAGTTGCATCAAGCAAAATAAGGAAGTTTAGGGTTTAGCAATGCCTGATATATTGAGCTAAAGACATGGTGTTGGGGGGGGGGGAATAAATGCACAAATAGATTCTTGTATAATGTTAATTTTGCAGGATTTATCACAAATTGTTCAAACTAGAGATTTATTTATTCAAAAACTGTTTTGATGTTTGAAATTATCTACCTCTCTCTTAAACTTCACTCCAAACAAAGTCATATATATTTTTTAAGCATGTTCTTGTTGGCTGTTTTCTTTTTTGAAGTTTAAAATGGACCTTGTTTAGTACTTTAATATGTCTAGTCAAATTAAACTTCTTGAGAACTTATCATAGCTTATGTCAGTATTATTTAGGAAAACAGTAATTCTATATGTTGTATCTTAGGGAAGAAATTTCTTCTTGAAATCTTAAATATTGATTAAATTTAAAGTGTTCAACATTTTCATTTTTTGGTTGTGTAGAAAGTTATTCTTTGTACATTCAATAAATATATTGCTTTTGCCAAACTTGTTTCCTACTTCAATATGAATATGTGTTTATTTCATAAAAACGTGTCTGTTAATTGAGATAAATGTTTGAAGAAACACTCTCTCTCTCTCTCTCTCCCCTTAAAAATAAGTAAAGAAAGAAAAATTTTGTAAAAAATTTATTTTGTTAGTATATATATTTATAATTTATATTTTTTTTCGTATAAATTGAATTTTAATACTGATAATAAAATTTGACATTATATTGAGATATTTTTTTACATTTTACTTTATAGGTGATGCTCTTTAAAAAACTGCAGACCAAGAGTTTGGTTTATATTCATTTAAACCATTTGTTAAAAATGTATACATAAAAAAATCTATTTATCCATGGCGAGTAGTGAGGACTCAAATCTTTGTACCTCAGATGAGGAAGTGGTGCGTCCTGTTGTAAAACGTAAAAAGAAGCCCAAAACTATTGTCAGTACAAGTGAATCTGAAGATGAAGATAGTGACATTGAAATAAAGCCAAAACGGATTGGAAAGAAACGTTTACAGTGTGAAAGTGAAGATGAAAATAATGACAATGAAGCTGAGTCGTATAGCTCTAGTGCAAAAAATGGTAAACAATCTTCTCTTTTAAGTAATAAAATTGTTCTCACAATATGTCAGTTGTCTTAATGATTTCCTAATTATAATAACTAGAATTTTTCTGAAGTAAAATATATTCAGTTCATTGTTTTATTTTATTGTATATTTTAAAGTTCACAGGTTCTTGAATATTAACGCTTGCTAATAATAATATGGAAATTAATAAAATATATCAGTAATGTGTAAAATCCTGCCGACCTTGTGAGAATGTATAATTTCAGCCAAACTTACACTAATTTAAATACTTTGTTGACAGAATATTGTATTGCATTTAGCAGCATTTTTCAGATTTATGCACCTAAGTACCGTACTAATTTTATTATCAGCTGCTTATCGCAACTATAGATTAAGATATTTATATTAAGATTTAAGGTTGCTTCATAAATGATGGTTTTATAAAGGTAGAAATCAAGAGAAAGAACATGTATTAAAATATTATTGCTTGAGATAGATTATATGGAACTAATTTGATATATCAGGGGTAATAGCACCAAGCAGCCCTTCTTGTTGCTGGAATGAAATCCAATATGGCAGCCTAGCGGTAATTTAATGATACACAATTTTAAAGAATTGTTTTGAAATACATTGAAATTTATTTCAAATGAAGGATATAGGAAGAGATTGAGAATAACCTAGATCAATCAAAATAAACAATGAATAATATTGTGTAATAAAAAGTAACATGTACTAATAATAGTATTATAAGCAGCATATAATAATCTTATAATATTATTTTATCGTAATTATATATAATATTCATATAGTACGATTTTATAACAGTTATTAGAAATAATAATCATATAATTAAATAGTAATTATAAAAAAGAATAATCGTCGAATTGTAAAAAAAATAAAAATAATGCATAAGAGAACTCGTATTAAATAGCTATAAATAAACAACAGAAATAGTTATAAATAAGATAATAATTATAAATAAATAAGATAATAATAAATAAATGCTAAAAGAAACAATTATGAATAACGAATATTATATGATTATTACACATAGTAATAATTGCATTTTTTTTCATTATGAATAAAATAATTACATAATGTATGTTAAAATTAATTAAGAATATCAATTACAAAGTAGTGAAAGCTTGCAATATGAAACTTGCACTGCAAGTTCCTTCAACGAATTTCATCGAACAAAGAACGTAAAAAAAACATTTTTAAAACGAAAATAAGCGATTTATAGCGATAATTAAAAGCACAACACTTATTCTTTTAAGAAAAAAATATTCTAGTACTCACTCATTTTAGAAATATCCATATTCGAAAATAGCCCAGAATTAAACAAAACATGCAAACAATAGAAAAATGGTTAAATTTTTTTAAAAAAATCGTCCGAAATTAATAGGGTTACAGCGGGAAAAAACGAATAAAAGTTATTTCTAATATACGTTATCCCCATGGCAACCACATCGACAGACGATAAAATTATTAAGGTAACCATATTGTAATATTATCGCCTATCTTGGCGAACATAAACAACAACTTGGCACTACTACCCCCGACATCAAATTAGCACCGATTATATTTTTGTAAAAAAATATTTGAACTTCAATGTAATAGAATTATGGTGGAATGTTAATCATGTGTCGATCAGCCTATCAGTTTAAAATTTGCTGATATGTTATTAGCACATGAGAAAGTAATTTGTAATGTGATGTTGACTTTATTCTTTTAGTTCAGATTGAAGTTGCTGGATTTACTAACAGAAAAAATATATTTCATTATAATTGTATATGTGTTTTATAGTCTTGTGATTTAATCTGTTGAGTTATCATTTATTTTCTGTTTTATCAAATGAAATTAACTAGAACTAACAGTAATATGAAAATTATGTATTTTTGTCAATATGATAATACATTAGATGCCTTGACAGAAAATGAGTTAATCTTAGCATTTCTTAAATCATTCTTAATCCTTACTAATATTATAAATGTGAAAGTTTGTGTGGATGTTTGGTACTCTTTCACCCAAAAACAACTGAATGGATTTTAATGCAACTTTACAATAATATAGCTTATACATCAGAATAACACATAGGCTATAATTTATAAAGATATTGTGTAAAGTGTCCAAAATATAACGATAATTGTCAAGTAAGTAGGAAAAAATTCTGCCATCTGCAAAAATGCCCACAACAGCATTTATCTATCTTTTATGTGTGAAGCAAAACTTTGCATTTTGTTTTGTCTACGCCAGGAACTGCGAATGCTTGAACAAGCAGAGTGTGAGGCTGATTATAATTTTAACATAAAATAAATACAACAAAAAGTAATATTAACATATTACACTTCCAGATATAAATTATTTATACTATTTTAAGCATTCATTACACAAAATTTGTAACAATGTGTTACTTTTGCTGAGCAGCTTAGGAAGGTGTTTCAAAAAACAACCCACAAGAGAGTTACCGGGAGTTATAGATAAAAAAAAAATCCTTTTTATAAGCTATTAGATCTACAGACTTAAAATTTATCAAGCAGGATTTTTTTTGTTTAGATGAGATAAGCAATTTTTTTTTTTTTTTAATTTGCAATTTACGTAAAATTAACTCATTAAAAACTTCTTTATCCTTCAATCTGTATTGTTTAACTTTTCAATTCACCCGTGCGAAGAACAGGTATATCAGCTAGTTTTAAATAAATTGGATTAATTTTAAATCATACAAGCAGCTCAATACAGTAATTTTCTTTTAAAAAATAGGAAAAATATTGCATTAAAAAATTAAAAATTTCTTATGGACTATTTTTTTTCTCCCATCAGTACTTAAAAATCAAGAAAATGGAAATTCTGTGTAAAATTTATCTAGAAAAGAATAAAAGTTCTCTGAATAAGAATGTTAATATTTTCGTTATTTTGTTTGCATCTTAAATTTCACACTTTATTAATAAAGAATTAAAACACTTTGTTTTCTTTGAAATCTTAAAATATTCAGAATTGGATTCTTAGTTCTCTGTGTTATTATATTTTGGCTAAATTCTTAATTTTCCTTTTTTGAACGATTGCAAATCGCATCTCATTAACTCAGGTATTCTATTTCAGAATCTGATTAACTCTTGTATTTGTTATAATATATAAAAATGCTAGTTTATAAATTTATTAGTTTGGTTTAAGTTCTTTACAATTAACCTTCTTTAAGTAAGTTGGATTTATATTCTTCATGTAATCTCCAATATTTTTACTTTCATGTTTACTGTCTGTAGTAAATGCCGGTGATGTATTTAATATCTCAGTGATTCTTCTCAGTTTTTTTTACCCTCTTTATCAATTTATTTTTACCTTATCTACTTTTTCATGTCTGGATCAAATATTTATATCAGTAAAAATTGTTTTTATTTAACAATTACTGTGTTTGGTTCTGTTTTCATTATCCTAAAAAATCAAATATGGTTTTAGTTAAGTATTTTGTTTAATGTTTTTGATTTCTATTTTTAATATTTAATTTGTATATTTTTGTTTTATTTTGTTTTAATAATATTGCTGCCTTGCAGAATCACTTGTTTGCTGTTTGATATATCATGTAAGGTAAAAAATGGTATCCTGGGGATATATTTTGCATTTCTCTTGGCCCACACTTCTTGTAAATGAATGGCAACCTGTTTTTGTCAGTTGTCATAAGTAAAATCAACTCTCTTGTCAAAAAGCACCACTTATCACTCAGTTTAAAAGAATTTTAAAACACTATTGCAGAGTAGAAAGTATAAAAGCATAAAGGAAGTATATATATACACACAAACATATAAACACTCAATTCTATTTAAAAGTCCTCCATCTTTCCAGTTTTGAAGGTTTTTACACTTAAATTTGGAATATTTAAACATGTCGAAGAAAATTTTTACTGAATATCAAATAATTTTTAAAATACTGCAAAGAAATATTGGCTTTAATGGAAAGTAATGCAGGTTTGTATAATCTACCTAAATTCGAATTGACATAAATGTTTGAAATTTTAGTGTCACTTTTTTAAAAATTATTTTTAACTTAATGTCGTACTTTTTGTTTTACATTCCATTATATTCATGTTTTTATTTTCCAGAAAAGTGATTGAGTGTGATAAGTTGCATATTCAACATTTCATGCTTTTTGAGTTTAGGTTTTTAAAAAAAGTTATGCAGAAGTGGCTTGAAAAATTTATTCAGTTTATCCTGGATCTATAAATGGAAGTTAAGTCTGAGTTCTACAAGTTTAAAAATTCCAAAAATAGAATTTTTGTTTAAAAAAGTTAAAAAAAAAAAGGATTTTAGTCTTGAAAATGAATAAGTTGATACTGATTTATGGGCACTGGTAAAACTATAACTCCATTTAACAAGTGTAGAATTAACTGGTAGACTCTACTGTGCACAAACAACAGTAGTGGTAAACTTGAAAAGTAATGAGAAAAATTACTGTATCTAATATTTGGTTTCACAGGAGCTTACAACCATCAGCAACAAGTAAATCTTTACATATCATGAGTCACAAGAAATTAAGTTGTTCCTTTATTAAAGCATATATAGACTAGATATAAAAAGTATATACTTTATGCTAATGATACTCAAACAAGACGTTAAGCATGAATTAAAACATTCTCACCACAAATCCAGGATTGGATCAAAACAAGGTTTTGCTTTGCATTTAGTGAAATATGAAAGGGATAATGTATTAGGAACTGTTTGACAATAACCAAACTATCTCTTCAGCTGTTACTGTGGACAATTAACAATTTTTAAGTGGAGCTTTACTCTTTAAATGGTCTGAATTGAATCAAACAAGTATGATTCTTCAAGATAACCTGGTATTACTCTGCACACAATTGACTCAACAGAAGCTGAATGAATTTAAATGGAAAATTATCCCTCATTAACCTTAAAGCCCCATCAAATTCTTTATCTATTTAAGTCTGCTACACTTTCTTGATAGTTAAACTTAAAAAATTAGTCAGTTGTAAATAGGAGATTGAGGATATTCTTTACATGAGTATTTTACTTCTAAATCAAAAAAGGTTCTTGCAAGATGGAATCAAAAGGTTGCCCAAAAGATGATTTAATGTCACAGAAAACGATGAAAAACATATTAATGGCCAAATATATGCAACAATAAATATTTTTTTTTCTCTTTCAAAATTGTGTTTCTAAATCCTGCATAACTTTCCATTCAATTCAATGCTTATTATTGCTATTAAAAAAATTTCTAAAGCATATTACAAACAATCTATATAGAAAAAAGTAAAGTTATAAGGTACAAAATTGAAACAAATATTAGATCATTATTATTAATATTTAATCGACCATTCTTATTCTTGGAACATAAATCTACATATGTTATGCATGAATTGAACAGGTTTTCTAACATTCCCATTGAAATTATATATTGGCTGGCATATTTATTGATGATGCTTTCAATCAGTTCCCTTTTTTTAAATAGATTATCTTTTTGATTTTTTAATATTTTTTTCACTTGTGAAAGTCTTTTACTATAAGTTTTCAGCTGGATTTAAATTTAGGATTCGTGGACTGAACATTTCCTTTGTGATACCTTAAATATTTAGCACTAGTCATTATCCCTGAAATTTATTTGTCTATTTGCAGTCATCCGTCATCAAATTTTGACTGACAAGAGATACTATGCAAGAGCACTATGCTTGTTAGTTTAAACTCTTCCCCGATATCACTTAATGTAAATTGATCTGAAATATGACTTAGTTGAGAAAGTTGACATGTTACTGAAAAGTACTTTTACCATTGCTGGGAGATTAGTACCTGTATTTTTTTTTTTTTTTTTTTCCTTTTTCTCCCTGTTTATTTTCTTTGAATTTCTAATAGCAACAGTTTCATTTGAGCTTTGCAATCATGCTATTCAACATCAAACAATCTGTGTTTTATTGTAACTCATTTGCACTTCGGTCTATGAACTTTGTAATCTTGTTGGAAAATATTTTGAGTTACAAACATGCTTGATAAACTTTGCTTTTCATAAATTATATCTTCTAATAACCATTGATTGATTGCTTCCTATTTTAATATTTGAAAAGAAAGCCCTTTCAAATAAAGAGCATCAATGATGTGGTAGAAATTTATATTTTATTTCTATCAAAAGTTATCCAAGCTACTTAGCTTTTTTTAGGAAATAGATGGGGCTGTTTCAGTAGTGGTGTTGTATAATTGTATCCCCAATAGTGCAGGAAGTGATATGAGATGTGAGAGTTAAGAAGAGCTTTAGTTGTTGCTAAATGAAGTTATTTGTTATTAAATAGTGAGAGTTTTTTTTATTTTAGGTAGGGATAGCATCCACAGCCTTTATGACCATTTATATGAGCCTTTATGTCCAAAAATATGTAAGCTGATTGACTAGTATAAGCTGACATCTAATTTAAAATTTTGTTGAATTTCCCAATTTTAAAAAGATACTTAAATTTTCTGTAAGAGGATCAGAAATATCCACATAAAACTACAAACAAAATATTTAGACAAACAAAATAAATGTGTAATATTAGCTTGTGTATATAATGGATTTATGTAAGCAGATATAAATACAGTTTAATTTATTGTATATATCCAATAGGGAATAATGTTAGCAGTTGCAGCTATTTGTATTTTAACTGCTGTACTCTCTCTCAAAAAAAGCAACTTTGTATAAGTCACATATATATTTATACCTTCATATTGTGGCTGAATTTACAATTATTAAAACTTATAAACTGATGTATCAAGCTATGAATAATCAGAGTAATATTCAGTAGTGTAAATTGTCATATATTTTTTTTTAATTAATTTCAATCTAATTCCAGAAAAGTAAAATTTTAAATGAAAAAATGAAACTAGTCTGCATTTAGAAATTTATATGTAAAAATTTTAATAGAATTATTGTGCCTCTTGCTTAGTTTTTAAAGATATATTAATGAATAAAATTCCTATAGTTGCAGAAGCAGCAAATGACTTAAGTGACAATGAACAAGCAGAGAAATGTGCTATTTGCCTAAGTAAATTTTTAGGACAGGACATAGCTACTCCAGAAACCTGTGATCATGTGTTTTGTTTAGAATGTCTACAGGAATGGGCCAAAGTATGTATATTTT